>JARQOC010000003.1:736813347-736965485 GCA_033576535.1 Allobates femoralis
ACTTACTAGCAAATGTTTGGAAGCAGTGAATTTCAATGTTGCCGAGCCACAGCCCAGAAATCTGGGAAGAAAACAATATGGCGAGTGGCCAAAATCCCTGCTACTGTGTGTGCAAACTTGGTCAAGAACTGCGGGAAACATCTGACCTCTGTAATTGCAAACAAATGTTTCTGTGCCAAATATCGAGTTTTGTTCTTTTTTTCATGCCATAAAAATGCTAATTAATCATGTAAAAATTAGACAATATGACTTTCTGGAATTTGGTTTAGATTCCGTCTCTCCCGGTTGAAATATAACTATAATAAAAATTACAGATCTCTTCATTCTTTGTAGGTGGTTAAACTTGCAAAATAGTCAGTGTGAAATATTTATTTTTCCTCTGTATATGCTGCACCGCAGAAAGCTTTACATAAGCGATTACTGGTGGTGGTCACAGCTTAAAGGGGAAAAACATAGAAACAGGCTCCCATGAACAGAAAATAGTTGGTAACTCTCCATTAAAAGCCCTGTGTCCCATTTCAGCCCTTTTCTCTTTCAACCTATAGAAAGTAGATCAACATAAAATGGAGACATGTGAAAACAATATCCATTACATCAAGGAAGCTATTATTGGAAAACCAAAGTGCTTGACAACGTTTTTCCTACCAAAGTCTACCAACAATTTGACATTTCTGCACATCAATATCTATACAGATAATTGTGGAGCTATAAAAACATTTAATGCAAATAAATAAAACATTACTAAATGTTTTGCCCAAACAATAACCTGTTGAAAACTTTTAATGCCAATTATAATCTTACAACAACTTTCTGCTTACTTTATGAAACATTACAAAAGCATCCTACACTTTAGCTATGGAAAAAAAAAACCTGAATTTAATAGGCCGTTAATATCCTAAAGGCTTTTACAATAATTACACAGCTACAACGTGAACCAGAATTTATGAGGCTAATCACTGCCTAAAGTGCACATTTTATATGAGACTCTCTTAGGTTGCAGCAACGTAACATAAGTATAAACTAGATAGCAGCAGTAATCATCTAAAAACAATACTCAAATTAACTTCTATAATATTTAATTTACATTTACAAATTAAAATTACAAATGCAAAAATGGTAAAGGAATAAACGTAAAGTAATTTCATCTCTGGTAGTAAGGATACACAAAGCAAAATCTAACAAAAGTACAAATGATTACAGGCTCGAAGAGAAGAGGGAGGTATCCATTTCCCGTATATAGGACGATACAACCTGGCAGCGAACTTGAGATACATTGTTGATTGGATGAGGGGGACGTCACATTACACTAACGTAGAACTAGACCAGGCACTTACTCCGCATATATCATTGACGGCACTGATGCATCTAGGTAACGAAAAACTTCCCAATAACTTGGACCAATAAAGACTTGGAGGAAATCTAGGAAAATAAATGGAGTGGAAGCTGGGACGTCACCATTCATGCCATTTCTAGGTAACCCAGACTTTCTGGGAGGAAAACCAACCCCAATATATACAGAGATGGCAAGACAGGGTTGTACAATGGCAGTAAATTTGATGGACAATAAATTTTCCATACTAACATATAACTTTGCAAAACAACGCTTCCCCGTCTTTACAAATAGACCATTCCTTTTTTTTACAGGCAAGAAGTTTAGCTCAAAAAGTTAAACCAGATAGCCAGATAAGACATGGAGGTTATAGGATGAATACCTTTCTCAGAAATGCTATGACACAGCCAGTGTCGACTAGTTGCATTTATACATTATTAAGAAGAGAGTGGTTAGGAGGGGGGACAACCACAGGACCGGCAAAATGGGCGACGGAACTTAAAGAAGTGACGATTGAAGACATAGTGAGAGCCACCGACAGACAAGTCGTGGGGCCAGCAGTTACACGGACATGTTATGTTAATCCTACATAGAGCATATATTACACCACTTATTAAATCCAAAATGACACCAAGGGAAAGATTTAGATGCACAAAATGTAATGCAGAAAATACAGATATTCTACATCATCTGTGGGAGTGTGGGAAAATCAATAGACTTTGGAAATCAACACATCATGAAATTCAAAGGGTATGTGGAGTGCGGTTCCCATTGACCCCACAATGGGCAATTTTTTGTATTCTTGATGAAAACACAAACACATTTCCAAAAAAATAAAAGTCATGTTAATAATGTGGGCATCAGCAGTTAGGAAAGGTATCCTACAACAATGGCTAAGTCCAGAACCACCGACCAGAGCCTTGATACAATCCAAGCTAATGTTTCTGTTTCGTATGGACTGGCTAAACACTCTGACTGATAAAGAAAAACTGGTGGAGAAATTCTTGAATACTCGGTCGTTGCTTCTACCAACATTACCTGAAGAGACGAAAAATCAACTTAAGAGTCAGTCTGAAAACACCCAATGGTACTTATTAGAAAGAATTCAAGGCAATATTCCAATACCATAAATATAGTTATCATTGCTGCAGAGAGTGGGTAAGGGGAGTTTGGGGGGGGGGGGAAGGAGACTTAAGTAAGACATGGTTTGAACTTTTACAATGTCTTCTTCCTTTTGTATAGTAACTTTCTATATGTTTATATATAAACTAGCTGGGTGCCCGATGCACATGCATCGGGATTGTAGAAGAGCGAGTCATAGGGCAGGCATAGCGAGTCGCCTTAGAACTGCTCGCAATGGCCGCTGCGCGGCCAATGCTTCGGGCGTATCCACATGACCACGCTGACTCGCAGTGGGAGTGGACTCAGAAGGGGCAAAAAAACCCATTCGCAATTATATAATAGATATGAAGCATAAGATCTTTTGTCTTTTTGGTAATGTTAACCCTTACTGAATGTTACTAAAAATCAATAAAATATGTTAAAAAAAAAAAAAAGTACAAATGATGCCAGCACGTGGGTATATTGCTTATATCAAATTTAACAATAACGTACACTGTTATTTTAAGATTTATTTTAATGGGGGCGTGTCCTGGCGCAGCACATGCAGGACGCGTGAGACCGGAGCTCCGGCACCTAAGCCCTGATAAACGGCATTATCACCAGCTTCCAGCCTCCGTACCGGCTCCTAGACAGAGGCACCCGCTGCTACTCACCCAGGGGTACGTCGCCATGCCGAGACAATCGCTCCGGAGTAAGGAGCGGCCGCCCAAGGTAACAGACTTCTTCTCCAGCCCGGCCCCAGCAGCCCGACCCAAAATGGCGACGGCTCCATCTTCAGTGGCGCGCTCCCCACACTCAGACCGGGCCTCTAACAGCCCGAGAGCGGGAGGTGAGGAAAATGATAATAACACCCCAGTTACAATGGGTGCTCTGAGGGGCCTGCTTGAATCCCTACATAGGTCTATTAAGACTGACATTAGGGACAGCATTAGGGAACTCAGAGAAGATATGGCTGCTATGGGGGAGCGCACTCACCACCTTGAATCTAAAATGGCGGAGTTTGCCACAGCTCATAATGAGCTTGCTGACAGCTACCAGGGAGTGGAGCAAGACATTAAAGATCTGAGAGCTATTTCTTGGGATTTGGAAGATAAGCTGAGGAGAAATAACTTAAAGATCAGAGGCATCCCAGAGACTGCTGGAGAGGAGGATATTACTGAAATAGTACACGCTTTTTTCTGCTTTTTGCTACCGGATATCCCTGCCAATGACCTTATGCCTGATAAAGCCTATAGACTGCCGAAACCCCAAAACATCAAGCAAGATTTACCCAGAGATGTGCTGGTCTGTCTGAGCTCCCCCAGGCCAAGAGACTTAATTCTACACACGATGAGACAGCACCCTCAGGACAAGGGGACTTATAAAGGGTGGCAAACATACCCTGACTTATGCCAAGGAACTTTAGCGCGACGTAGAGACTTTGCCCCACAATGCAAAATACTCCGCGAAAGGGGTATACAATACTCATGGGGCTCACCAGTCAACGTGTCGTTTAGATACAAGGGAAGCAGACACATCTTTACCTCGCCCTCCAAGCTCAGAACAGCTATTGGACTGTGGAACCTACAACGTTCCCCTGCCTCGCCATCGGCGGCGGATGAGAACCAAAGAAGAAATGCAGATAGCCCTCACAACTCCCAGGGGGCTGGGGACTGAACCTATACGGACATTATGGGGTTTTAGAGTGCCGGTTGAGATGTTTTCCAGGCCTAAGCTTCCGGTTGCTTAGACCGAGGGTTTGTGAGTAGACCGCCACGTTATCACCATTGTGGCTGCTTTTGCTCACATATAAGTTCCCCCATACCCAGGCCCTTACTGTGTGCAGGAGGGTTTCTGGTTTGTTGATATTGTTTTTATATGTGTATTTCCTTTTCTTTTTTATATATTCTTGACTCTACTTGTTTTTACCTTCTTACCCTCACAATCAGATCCTACCCCTCCCCCTTCTATACCCTGGAACTAAGACGTTAACTTTTGCAGCGGTACAGTTACCGCCTTAGAAGAAAATAGCAGCTTATCTATTTTTGTAGGATTTTAAGCTAGTCAGATATTGATTCAGTTATTTAACAACAATGAGTATATCAATGGGTTCACTGAATGTAAATGGCCTCAATGCTCCCTGTAAACGTACGACCCTTTGGCAACATCTGAAAAAAACGCAACATGAGGTGGTCTTTTTGCAGGAGACTCATCTGTTGGAAAAAGATCAACCTAGACTGGCCTCAACCCTGTACCCAACGCAATTTTTAGCAGGAGGGGCCGTAAAGAAAGCCGGGGTGGCCATTCTGATTCACAAATCGGTGGCATTTAAGTTGATTAACAAAGTGTCTGACCCAGAGGGCAGATACATGATTGTAGTTTGCCTCATCAATGACAAACCTTTCACTCTAGTCTCGATATATGGACCAAATGTTGGCCAGATAAGGTTCCTGAGGACGGTTTTTACCCAAGATTTTCTCAGAGGCACAGGGGGGTAAGATTGTAGCGGGAGACTTTAACATTCCGATGAACAAACAATTAGATTGCTCAAAGTCATCCACTTATCGGTCAGAGCTGGGGCTTGTGGCCTCCACGTATAACCTACATGATGTCTGGAGGTATATGCATTCAGACGAAAGAGACTACACCTTTTTTTCAAATCGCCATAGGTCACTAAGCAGACTCGACTATTTCCTGATTGATGACACGGTACTGCAGAAATGCTTACAGGCCGATATAGGATCCATCACGTGGTCAGACCACGCCCCGGTCTCAATCAGGATAGCCGACTCTGAAGCTACTCGCCCGCCAGCCTACTGGAGGTTGAATACCCATCTCCTGACCTCCCCTTTTAATGCTGATCAAATTTCCAAAGCCATCAAAATGTACTTTGAGGAAAATACTACTTCTGACATACCTCCAGACACCTTGTGGTTCGCCCATAAGGCTGTTCTTAGAGGCCACCTCTTGAAAATGGCGGCTATAGCTAAAAGGGAACGTAATCAGAAAGTAACTACACTTTTGGATAACATTAAAAAACTAGAGACCAGGCAGAGAAACATGGCATTGACTACACAACTCCCCGAATTACTGAGTGCCAGACGGGAGCTCAGAGCTCTCTTTCTGGTACAGGCGGAACACCAGCTTAAAAAATCTGGGGCGAAGTTCTATGGCATGGGAGACAGGGCCGGAACACTGTTAGCTAGGAGAGTAAAAAAGAGGGAACTTCAGGCGAAGATCCCCTTTATACGGAGAGGAGATGGAACAACGGTTCGAAACCCCACTGCGATTGCAAACGAATTTGGGGCTTATTACAGCTCTTTATATAACTTACGAGACTCTGACACAGTACCCCAACCGTCAGCAGACACTATCAAAGCTTTCTTGGATAGAGCCAAGCTCCCTACTCTCACAGTGGAACAACTTAAATCTCTTAATACGCCCTTCACTGAGCAAGAGATTTTGGGGGTTATGGCTTCCTCCAAGAAACGCTCAGCCCCGGGCCCCGATGGATTTTCTTTCCAGTACTATTCCACCTTTTCACAACAACTGACCAAACCCCTGTTAGATTTGTTTAATTTCTGGAGAGGGGTTGGGGCTATTAAAAGAGAAGGATTAGAGGCAATTATAACCACTCTCCCCAAACCTGGCAGGTCACCTGACTCTCCGGGCAACTTCCGTCCAATTGCACTATTAAATTGTGATGTCAAGCTATACGCTAAAATTTTAGCCAATAGGCTTGGAGAAGTCTTGCCCACCCTGATTGGGATGGAGCAGGTGGGATTTGTCCCGGGGAGACAGGCCAGTGACGGAACGAGGAGACTGGTGGACTTGCTGGAGATCATGGAGAGGGGGGTGCTCCCGGTGCATTCCTGTCTCTTGACGCTGAGAAAGCGTTTGACAGGGTGCACTGGGGGTACCTCCAGGAGGTACTCCGAAAGTTTGGAGTCATGGGGGATTTCCAGAGAGCCATTATGGCTCTTTATTCCTCTCCCTGCGCTTCGGTCAGGGCATCGGGATTCATGTCCTCCACATTTGATGTTTCTAATGGAACCAGGCAAGGATGCCCCCTCTCCCCGCTGATTTTTGCCTTGGTAATGGAACCTTTGGCGGCGGTGGTGAGGGGGGACCCTGGAATTCGGGGAGTGGAGGTGGGACCCGTGGAGCATAAGATAGGGCTTTATGCCGATGATGTGGTTTTCATATGCTCCCACCTCCCCTCCACGATTCCGAGAATTTTGAAGGTTCTGGAGGAGTTCTCCCTCGCCTCATATTACAAGCTAAATATGACTAAGTCTTCCTTCTACCCGATCAATCTCACCGGCTCTGATCAGAGAGACATTAGAGGACACTTCTCCTTTGTCTGGGCGGAGGGGGGATTCTCCTATTTAGGACTCTATATAACTAAATTTAAAACAATGGTACGACACAACTTTGAATTACTGCACAAACATATGAAAACAGAATTGGACAAACATTCTGGACTTTTCCTGTCATGGATGGCCAGAATCCAAATTATTAAAATGATCTATCTACCCAAGATCTTGTATCTACTGAGATGTCTCCCCCTCCTTTTCCCGAACAGGCTCTTGCGGGCGATGCAAGCGACATTGGGGCGCTTTATCTGGCAGGGTAAACCACACCGGGTGGCGGGTAGGACTCTCTCCCTACATACATCAATGGGAGGATTGGGGGTCCCGGACATCCATTCCTATCACAAAGCAATCCACTTGGAAGCAGCTAGACAGTGGTGGGCACAGGAGCAGTCTTCCCTATGGCATCAGGTTGAGGCCTTCTTTGCCCCGGCGCGCTCTACACGGCTATTGCTCGAGATTAATCTAATGGGAAACCACCGAGTACCAAATGGCTTGTCCTCGATGCGGGCCTTGTTGGATGTTTGGGTCAGAGAGAGCAGAGAATTATTGCCCTTTTTATACAGATATATTTCTATAGATGCGGTGGAACGATCTGTTGACTTCCTGTCCCTTCGCTCCTGGAAAATGAAGGGTATCCTCATGCTGAATCAAATTATGAACGGGGGAGTTTTGAGGTCATTCTCGGAGTTGATGGATGACTTCGACATTCCCAAGAGCAACTTCTTTAAGTATTTGCAAGTGCGACACTTTCTGTCCTCTGTCTCCCTGCCGGTTACGCCCCAGGAAGCTTTCAATAGCACTATACAAGCTTTCTTTAAAGCAAGGGGCAGTAGTTCTGGGGGGGTCTCTACTATTTACAAGGCTCTACTGAACTTGCACTCTAGACAAAAACTGCCTTTCATGATCAAGTGGGAGGGTGATTTGGGATTTTCAGCGCCTCTGGAAACATGGCAAAAAGCGGCCTCTCATGCTTCTCTCTACTCGTCCTGCATAAATCATATGGAACAGGCCAAGAAACTCCAACTCCACTGGTATCTGACACCGGACCGGATGGCCAAATTTGGAAACAAGGGCCTCTCTCATTCCGGTACATGTTGGCGTGGCTGCCCACTTGTAGGGTCCCCCGCCCACATCTGGTGGGAGTGTCCGGTTATTAAACCCTTTTGGGTAAAAGTGGAGGGGTTGCTTGGCACACTTACAGGATTGCCCCTAACTTTAGAAGCTCCTGTTGCCTTACTGGGATTGGGCCTTGACCTCCTTCCTAGACCTATCAGACCAATAGTCACTAATATTTTAATAGCAGCGAGATTGTGTGTGGCTTCCATGTGGAAATCAATCAGCCCTCCAGCTATGTCAGACTTAATTAACAGACTAAATTTACATTTTCAGTATGAACTTATACTAGCTCATGATCTTTCTAAGCGAAACAAAGTTTTGACCTGGTGGGACCCCTGGGAACAATCCGTTCATAACACTGTCCAGGTATCTGGTTGATTATACTAACGATGATCTTTGTATGGGCTACACTGTATTGCTGCGATACTTATTTTCTTCCAGCCTTGTTGTTCCAATCCCTCTTTCCCGCCTTCCCTGATCGTTCCTCTACCACCCCCCCCAGTTTATGTGATCTTATTCTTATGATTTTCTGTACGTTCTTGTGATTTCATTCTTGTTTTGATGTTGATATATTGCCATTTCTGCACTCAATAGTGATCCTGAGTCCTGTTTTGGTTTTGTTTTGTTCCTTTAAAGTATATGTATACCTGAGTGTGTATGAAAAAAGTTTTTCAATAAAAATATAATGGTTAAAAGATTTATTTTAATACCTCTTTACTGGCAGACTACTATCTTCTAGAAGCAATGAAGATACATTTGCTTGTAAAAATAAAAAGGGTAGACTTAAAGAGATTGTCCACTACTTGGTCAACCCTTCTGAATCAGAGAGTTGCCCTGGTTAAAATAAGAGATGATGTGAGCATATGCGTTTTTATTTTAGCCGAAGCAACAGTCCGACTGAGAAGGGGTTAGTAGAGTAGTGGGCAACCCCTTTAAAAAAAAAGGCAAAACTAGTGTCACACGTAATTTTAACTCTTGTTCCTTAAGTGCAATGGGTATTATACATTTATATTGCATATTATTATTTTTACAACTTAAAAAACCTTTAAAAGAATAAGCGGGTACCACTGTTCATTGCAGTTATCCTAAATACCAGTAACACACCAGTACCTTGAGACTGTAGGGGAAAGTAATCTCTATATTGAAATATTAAGTAATTTTGTTACAAAACATAAAGGGGTACATACTGCGTTGTGCTACTGTGGCCAATTTATTATATACTTTGGGAGTCGGAGTTGGTCCATTTTATGTACATGCCCGCTTTTTCTTGCCTGCTCAAATAGCAGTCTGGCAGGTATGCTCTAATACATAAAAAAATTGGAATATCTTTCTAGACATTTCATGTTACACAAACAGTGGAGTACACTTGCAAGTGTGAAAAGGAATAGTGTGTACTGTGATAAAGCAAGTGAATTTAGCCATAAAACACAGAAACTAAATATAACCGAATACTTTTCCTTACACCATGGCTTTAAGAGCACAGTACAAGTATTACTCAGCTGGCAGCACATGAAAAAGAAGGACTTTCCAGTCATTCATAGCATGAACAATAGCTACATTATGGATGAAGTTCTAAAGGAAATAATACTATAAGCAAGAAGGAATTTATCGTGAGAAAACTTCATATATACCAAAGAAAATCTGTTAAACTTGCCCCATATCTGAAATATTTTGTCATGAAGGCATATTTCCAATAAGCCGATTATTCCTTTCAACAAGAACCCATTATGAACATAGCATTTTACTTTAGCATGAAAAGTATTAGAAAACTTATTAAAAGCAGTACTTAATGGTCATGTCCCTATACAGGAGATTAATACATAGCTCAAAAAAGCACAATCACAGCTGATTGCACTTGTATATTAATACATTCAGGCACTGCTCAGGATGAGATAGTTAGGATATCCTCAATATGTGGTTGAAGGAAAGGAGAAAACCTAAAAGTTACTAAAACCAGAGATGGACATGCCATGACATCTAGTTTGATGACAATTGGACACAGTAGTGGAAATAATTAAAGTTACACTTAAGAGGCTTTCATACTAGTGGTTTTGTGTTGAATCTGGCAGGGATCTGGCTTTTTATAAAAAAAAAAAAAATGGAATGCAAACTGGATCAGGTTAGTGCCCATTGTGTTTCAATGGACACTCCGGTTTGTGCGGTTGCATCCTCTTGCCACCAGATCAGGCAGAAACTGTTCTTTTAACAATTTACAAAAATGCAACTTGTAGCATTTTTTAGGGCTATTTAAAAACTGCCACCAACCGGATCAAGTATGATCTGGAATAAATTAAAATGTAAGTGAATGAGCGCCTGATCTGGTTTTACTGAATTAGGCAGGATCCAGTAAAACTGGATCCAGTATGCCTACTGAGCATGCGGGTCTCACTGGAAGGTAGATGGATAGTGTGAGGAGGCACATATTGGGGTACACTCGATTGGAAGCTAGATTGCCGCACATAGCAATGGTTTCTATATGAATAGTCCATTCAGTTTATTCACAACCATGAAACACTTTGTGTCAGTTATGTGATGTATACTTTGCATACAGTCCATTATCTTCAGCAAGTATGGCCGCACGCATTACAGAAACATTAATTACCTCTACTACGTTTCAACCGCAGATAAGTCTGCACGGTTCATTCACTGAGCCAAAGTCAGTCCACATATAAATCCTATTTCTCTTGGGTTACCCGCTCAGCAACTTGACAGGCTGCAAAGACTGGCTCCAGCCAGTTTCAAATCCAGGTGGGCAACTTACTGGGATCACCAACAAGGTCCAGGAATTACTCCATTTATTTGCAGTGGTCGTTAGTCCAGAAGTCTCTGCTGCTTCCTGGCCTCTCAGAGACATAGCTTACTCTGTGCACCTCCACACATGGTCACCTCACCATGTGCTACGAACAGGAAGTTTGACATCAGAGCAGTCTCACTATATTGAATGAGGCACAACTATGGGAGCTTTGTGGTCAGCCAGACCCAACCAGCTCTTTCTAGCTAACCTACAAAATTCAGCTGTTAATACTGTAACAGATTTGTGGAACAACAACTCCCAGCTAAACACCGTGGGTTTTACAGTGCAGCAAACCTCCGTCTGTTAAATATATACCGGCCGTTTACAGTAAGGCCGGTTGTAACCTCACAATAGATACATAAATAAATAGATTTTAACAGTCTCCCGCTGCTTGACTCTGGGCCGTCCATTAAGCTTAATATGAACTGCATTGATCTGCAATAGTCAATCACAAATGCTCACTCTCTGTAAGGGCATCTGTGATGGGCTAATGATCTCAGAGTGCGTCCCCATAAATCTGCACCGATGTCTGAGGTTGGTTACCATATACATTAGTGTATGGCAACCAACCTCCTGTTATAGTGTGTAAAATAAATAAATAATGGAAAAAATGCATAGGGGTCCCCCATATTTTTCATTCTAAGTACAGATAAAGCAGACAGCTGCAGGCTGATACCCACAGCTGCCCCGTCAAGTGCAACAGCCAATCACAGACATTCTAACACAGAGTGAGCCTGTGATTGGACATTGCAGTTCAGTACAGTGAATGTTCATGAAGTTCAACGGGTGGGCCTGGAAGCAAGCAGAGAGAGATTCTTAAGCTCTATCAATATCTGTCTATCATTAGGAGGATCCTCAAAAGAATCCGAAAAAAAAAAAAAAAAAAAACGGACAAAAACCTGATGCAGCCGGAAATTACAACATCGGTATCATTCCAGATCTGGCTAACGGATCCGTTATAATATATATGCAGTGATCTAAAGTTGCATTAGGTTTTACAATTTAAAACGGGATGTGGTTTGCCCTGGATTCCTGCAGGATGCAAAAAAACGCTAGTGTGAAAGCCTTCCTAACCAAAACAGTTCTTCATGAAGTCTTTTAGTCACCAACTTACACAAACTGTACAAAAGAATTTAAACAAGAATTGTACTTTCAATAAACTTTGCATAAGTCAATAGTCCAGGTGACTATAAAAATTGCAACTTTGAAATGTATCTTATTAGAGAAATTATCTCCCTTCCACACTTATATTTCCCTCCCCTCCAACCTGAGCTGCCCATCCACTATGAAACAACAGCTCAAGACTGTCAGGTTTGAGGCAGACTGCGGGTGTCATGTGACACAGCCCTTTATTCACTATGGGGAGGGGATGGGGAAACGTGAGCAGCAGGGAAGGGAACAGACAGATCAACATGTCACAGAGCTCTGAATTAAGTTTCACCTCACATCAGAGGTTGATTCAGAACAACACATCTGAGCTCTGCTGTATAATGTCCTCCATGTTATTGCAGCTTGTCTCTGGGAGCTAGCAAGTGAATGAACAGCAGGAAACTCCTCTTTGTTGAGCTGTATTTTGATCACATGATACTTATAATACATGTTGTCCTAGTCTAAGCTGTATAGGCTTGAGAGCTAACTACCAATTAAATAAATCAGGTGATGTGAATCTCTGTAATGAGGAGGAGTGTGGTCTAATTACATCAACACCCTATATAGGGTGTGCTTAATTATTAGGCAACTTCCTTTCCTTTGGCAAAATGGGTCAGAAGAGACATTTGAATTGTGAGATGTCTTGCAGAGGGATACAGCAGTCTTGAAATTGCCAAACTTTTGAAGCGTGATCACCGAACACTCAAGCATTTCATGGCAAATACTCAACAGGGTCGCAAGAAGCGTGTTGGGCAAAAAAGGTGCGAAATAACTGCCCATGAATTTAGGAAAATCAATCATGAAGCTGCCAAGATGCCATTTGCCACCAGTTTTGCAATATTTCAGAGCTGCAATGTTACTGGAGTATCAAAAAGCAAAAGGTGTGCCATACTCAGGGACAAGAAACATAAGATAAAATGTCAACACTGGGCCAAGAAATATCTTAAGACTGATTTTTCAAAGGTTTTTATAGACTGATGAAATGAGAGTGACTCTTGATGGGCCAGAGGTTGGATCAGTAAAGGGCAGAGAGCTCAACTCTGACTCAGACGCCAGCAAGGTGGAGTTGGGGTACTGGTATGGACTGGTATCATCAAAGATGAATTTGTGGGACCTTTTCGGGTTCAGGATGGAGTGAAGCTCAACTCCCAGACCTACTGCCAGTTTCTGGAAGAGAACTTCTTCAAGCAGTGGTACTGGAAGAAGACGGTATCGTTCAAGAAAAACATGATTTTCATGCAGGACAATGCTCCATCACATGCATCCAACTACTCCACAGCGTGGCTGGCCAGTAAAGGTATATAAAAAAGAAAATAATGACATGGCCCCCTTGTTCACCTGATCTGAACCCCATAGAGAACCTGTGGTCCCTCATAAAATGTGATATCTACAGGGAGGGAAAACAGTACACCTCTCGGAACAGTGTCTGGGACTCTGTGGTGGCTGCTGCATGCAAAGTTGATTGTAAACAAATCAAGCAACTGACAATCTATGGATGGAAGGCTGTTGAATGTTATCATAAAAAGGTGGCTATATTGGTCACTTGATTTTTTTGGGTTTTGTTTTTGCATGTCAGAAATGTTTATTTTTTTAAATTTTGTGCATTTATATTAGTTTACCTGGTGAAAATAAACAAGTGAGATGGGAATATATTTGGTTTTTATTAAGTTGCCTAATAATTCTGCACAGTAATCATTACCTGCACAAACAGATATCCTCCTAAAATAGCCAAATCTAAAAAAAACAAACACTCCAACTTCCAAAAATATTAAGCTTTGATATTTGAGTCTTTTGGGTTGATTGAGTACCTAGTTGTTGATCAATAATAAAAATAATCCTCTAAAATACAACTTTCCCAATAACTCTGCACATGGTGTAGTATTACAATAAGCTCTATCTTCCTCCTATATCTAAGCTACAGTCATGGGCAAAATTGTTGGCACCCTTGAAATTGTTCCAGAAAATGAAGTATTTCTTCAAGAAAATTGCAATTACACGCTTTGTCGTACATGTTTATTTTTTTTGAGTGTAATGAAACACCACAAAAAGGAGAAAAAAGGAAAATTGAACAAAATATCACACAAATCTCCAACTTAATATCTGATTGCACACCCTTTCAAATAAATTACGGTAATCAATTGCTTTGTATAACCATCAACAAGCTTCTTTCACATGTCAACTGGAATTTTGGACCACTCTTCTTTTGCAAACTGCTTGAGGTTTCTCATATTTGTCCTAGGATGTAAACCCAGCTTTCTGACACTGGGTTCTACATTGCGACCAAGAATTATTTGGAAGTATTCAAATTTCATGATGCCTTGCATACAGTCAAGGCACTTAGTGACAGAGGCAGCAAAACCACCCCAAAACATCTTTGAATCTACACCATATTTGACTGTAGGTACTGTGTTCTGGTCTTTGTAGGCCTCTTTTCATTTTCGGTAAACAGTAGAATGATATGCTTTAGCAGAATGTCTAGCTCTTTTATGTCTCTGTCAGCATTGGGGTCCTCCTGGGTCTCCTGCAATATCGCTTCATTTCATTGAAATATCGACGAATAGTTAGTGGTCATGCACACCTGCTGGACAATTTGAAATCCTTTGGAACTTGAATGGCGCCGCTTGTCCACCATATTACTATCCTTTATGGCAACTGCTTAGAAGTTTTTCTCTCCCATCCACATCTGTGGAGATGAGCTACACTACAATGCCTTGGATTGTAAATTTGTTGATTTATGCTGTGCACCGTGGATAAAGGAATATCAAAGTCTCTTTTAACCTTGAGAGTTTAAAACATTTTCAGCTATTCGGATTCTCGAGTCCTCACCCAGTTCTTCTCTTTGTGTTCTCCATGCTTACCATGGCAAACACAGACACACAATGCAAAGATTGAGTCAGCTTTTCCCCTTTTTATCTGGTTTCAAGTATGTTTGTTTGTTTTTTTTAAATTCTTTATTTAAGACAGGGGTTGGGAATCTTTTTCTGCCAAGAGGCATTTGGAAATTTCTACCATCCTTCGGGGGCCGCATGAAATTATCAACCTGAAAATTACTCGCTATATTTGGTTAAACAATCAATTCACCCTACTGTGTTGGCTGGGGCTCTTCTCTTCGGCATGACTGTGATGTTAGATGATAAATTAGCTGCTTCTCAACTTGTAGGGCCATAGACATCACAGGAGAGGCTGGGGGCATGTACGTCACAAGGGAGGCAGAGTTTGGGGCATAGAGATCACTGGAGAGCTGGATTTAAAGGGTAGGCAGTCGGTAAAATGCATCTGCCAACCTGAGCAGTGCGTTCTCCAGGAATCTGCCCAGGGGCCGCAGAAAAGGTCACCGAGGGCCACATGAGGCCCTGGGGCCTGAGGTTCCCCTCCCCCGATTTAGGAGATCTAACATTTACAAATGGCAAAAAAAAAAAATAAAGTAAAATCAACTGTATGAATGAGCAATCATTTGAAAATATTAAGGACATACAATACAGTTGCTCTTGCCAGTGACCTAAATGTAAATAAAAAGTTGAAAAGTAAATAGTCAATAAGACAAGAACATATTGCAACTGGTGTCATAAAACAGAAAGAGAACAATTCCTAACAAGAGGGTTCCCCCTTAACCGTGCAAATCTGAAGTATTTGTGTCTTACAATAATTCTTTCTTTTACATTGTTTAATATAGGGGTTAATCAATCATATATTTTAATAGATCCACTCCCCCCAGCAAACACGAAGCTGGAAGGCAAAGGAGCAATGTGGCTCTGAAACAGGAACATCAGAACAATCCTGCACCATCACTGTGGTCTGGGTTTTATGAAAAATTTAAATGTAACCGCCATTTACATTTTGCTTTAATAATATTGTAGAGAAAGTGATTATAATAAACTTTCAAATATACTTCATAAGTGAAATCTGGAGGAAAGCCTTTCAAAAACTTCCCCCAGGCTATTTGTAAACCTGACATATGCTGGTCGTCAAGGAAATCCCTCTTCAGCTCTACACACGGAATATGGCCATAGAAGAGGGGCAGGGCCTACAAAGTGTGCCTGTGTAGCGTGGCTACAGATGATCTGCGTATTGTTAGTTTACCTCAGGCAAAGGGAGCTCCAGGCTGTCGGCGCACAGCTTCTGTGATCTTATCTGACTCCTCTCTATTCACATTGGCTCTGCTCCATACTATCAGCTGATGGCATCCACAAAGCGCATCAGCTGATTGCACAGAGCAGAGCGATGTCAATGTAGAAGATGCAGATAACATCACAAGACCTGTGTGCTGACAGCCTGACAAGCTAAACTGCAAATACACTGATCACGTGTGGCATGCTGTGTAAGCCCTTCCCCCCTTATATGGCGTATTCAGTGTCTGGAGCTTCAGAAGGATTTCCCTGACAACCAACATATGTCAGGTTTAGAAACCCTTGTAGGGACATCTTCTGAAAGGTTTTTGAAAGTTTTATTCCAGATTTCACTTATAAAGTATATTTGAAAGTTTATTATAATCACTTGCTCCACATTATTGTTAAAAAAAAATATAAACGGCGGTTACACTTTATAGAAATCAGTAAATGACTAAATGACTAAAGAGAACCATTTGAGGAGACAAAGATCTTTACTACCAGAAGATATGTATAGAGATAGAAAAAGAAAATCTGAAGTGCAGGTAGGTATATCAATAGATAAAGGAGATACAGCGTAGGTTTAAACCAAGAGTGGGAATGTGGCTAGATTCTAATTGATCAAACAGACCGAAGAGATCAAGGAAAGATGGAAAGACTACATGGAGAACCTTTACAAGAATGACTCAGTAATATGGGAAGAAATGGAGAATGGAAGTGATGGCAATCGAACATCTTAAAAGAAGAAGTTTATGCTGAAATAAGCTTCTGTCAAAAAACAAAGCAAGGATTACCATGCTACAACTTGTCTACATTGCACACGTCATACAAAGAGTAACCACTGGAGAAGGACATCATTGTTGAAAGAATAGAAGGAACAAATCGAAGAGGAAGACCAGCAACATAATGATTGATACAATCAAGATTACGGTGGAGAAGACCCTGGTGCACCTTATCTAGGATTGCACCAGATTAATCTTCCCACAGAGCATTTATCCACCAAGCTGCCATGGCTCGAAATCAAGCAGAAAGCTGTTAAATAATAATTTATAGACACCAACTGGAGTGCAATGTTTTTGATAAAAGTAATAAAACGTGTTTACAATATTTGGATGGAGGATGTAACCTTTCAACAGTGTAAAATATAAAAGGAAATAGATTGTTGTGTGTAAGAGCACAAAAATTATACTAACTATGCAAAGAAGTTGCAGTAAAAATGTGTCCTAAGTGATCCAGCTCAAGCAAAAATTATAGTAATCTGCTTCACCAAAGGAATTAAATTATTACTTACAAGATGCTAATATTCATTTATCTATATGATTGTATCAAAAAATGTACAAAATACACATAAAAGCTAAATAACAACACACAAAAGCAAAAACAAATATATTCACTTAGCAATATAATACTCCATCATTAATACAACAAGACTAACTTCAAATTATACATCAAGGCTGTAATTTTCCAAACTTATTCAAAGGAATATATATACTAGATGCAGGCTGCTGACCTTTGCCCTGGGGTGGCGTGGATCCCTCCCTGGTTGAGAGCGGGGAGGGTCTGTCGGTCGTCCGGCAGCTTGAGAAGCGGGGGGGGGTGGGGATGGGGTGCTGTCGGGTCCGGTCGGCAGCCTTGAGAAGGGGGGGGGGGGGGGGGGGGGGGGGTGGGGGGTGGGGGGGGGGGGGGGGGGTGGGGGTGTGCTGTCGGGTCCGGTCCGGCAGCCGTGAGAAGCGGGGGGGGTGCTGTCAGGTCCTCACCTCCTCCAGCCGCAAAGCGAGCCCGCCTGCCGCAAACCGTCGCGCCGGCCGCAAAGCGACGCCCCCGGCCGGCCCGTTTCTGCAGGGGGCGGCCCTAATGGTGGACTATACCACCAGCCCAGGGGGCACTTGCCCCCCTGCCACCTGGGCCAGCCCGCCCCTGCTAGATGGCGGCCCGATTCTAAAGAATCGGGTAGTCTAGAATCCATATATAGTTTATTTACTAATAGTTAGGGGAGTGCGGTGAAATAAATTGTGTGTATACAGGTGGCTCAGTGGGTAGCAGAGTATACGGTGGCTCAGTGGTTAGCACTGTATATGGTGGCTCAGTGGTTAGCACTGTATATGGTGGTTCAGTGGTTAGCACTGTATATGGTGACTCAGTGGTTAGCATTGTATGGTGGCTCAGTGGTTAGCACTGTATATGGTGGCTCAGTGGTTAGCACTGTATATGGTGGCTCAGTGGTTAGCACTGTATGGTGGCTCAGTGGTTGGCACTGTATACGGTGGCTCAGTGGTTAGCACTGTATGGTGGCTCAGTGGTTAGCACTGTATATGGTGGCTCAGTGGTTAGCACTGTATGGTGGCTCAGTGGTTAGCACTGTATATGGTGGGTCAGCGGTTAGCACTGTATGGTGGCTGAGTGGTTAGCACTGTATATGGTGGCTCAGTGGTTAGCACTGTATACGGTGGCTCAGTGGTTAGCACTGTATACGGTGGCTCAGTGGTTAGCACTGTATACGGTGGCTCAGTGGTTAGCACTGTATATGGTGGCTCAGTGGTTAGCACTGTATATGGTGGGTCAGCGGTTAGCACTGTATGGTGGCTGAGTGGTTAGCACTGTATACGGTGGCTCAGTGGTTAGCACTGTATACGGTGGCTCAGTGGTTAGCACTGTATACGGTGGCTCAGTGGTTGGCACTGTATACGGTGGCTCAGTGGTTAGCACTGTATATGGTGGCTCAGTGGTTAGCACTGTATATGGTGGCTCAGTGGTTAGCACTGTATGGTGGCTCAGTGGTTGGCACTGTATACGGTGGCTCAGTGGTTAGCACTGTATGGTGGCTCAGTGGTTAGCACTGTATATGGTGGCTCAGTGGTTAGCACTGTATGGTGGCTCAGTGGTTAGCACTGTATATGGTGGGTCAGCGGTTAGCACTGTATGGTGGCTGAGTGGTTAGCACTGTATATGGTGGCTCAGTGGTTAGCACTGTATACGGTGGCTCAGTGGTTAGCACTGTATATGGTGGCTCAGTGGTTAGCACTGTATACGGTGGCTCAGTGGTTGGCACTGTATACGGTGGCTCAGTGGATAGCACTGTATACGGTGGCTCAGTGGTTATCACTGTATATGGTGCCTCTGTGGTTAGCACTGTATATGGTGGCTCAGTGGTTAGCACTGTATGGTGGCTCAGTGGTTAGCACTGTATATGGTGGCTCAGCGGTTAGCACTGTATGGTGGCTGAGTGGTTAGCACTGTATATGGTGGCTCAGTGGTTAGCACTGTATGGTGGCTCAGTGGTTAGCACTGTATATGGTGGGTCAGCGGTTAGCACTGTATGGTGGCTGAGTGGTTAGCACTGTATACGGTGGCTCAGTGGTTAGCACTGTATACGGTGGCTCAGTGGTTAGCACTGTATACGGTGGCTCAGTGGTTAGCACTGTATACGGTGGCTCAGTGGTTGGCACTGTATACGGTGGCTCAGTGGTTGGCACTGTATACGGTGGCTCAGTGGTTAGCACTGTATATGGTGGCTCAGTGGTTAGCACTGTATGGTGGCTCAGTGGTTGGCACTGTATACGGTGGCTCAGTGGTTAGCACTGTATGGTGGCTCAGTGGTTAGCACTGTATATGGTGGCTCAGTGGTTAGCACTGTATGGTGGCTCAGTGGTTAGCACTGTATATGGTGGGTCAGCGGTTAGCACTGTATGGTGGCTGAGTGGTTAGCACTGTATACGGTGGCTCAGTGGTTAGCACTGTATACGGTGGCTCAGTGGTTAGCACTGTATACGGTGGCTCAGTGGTTGGCACTGTATACGGTGGCTCAGTGGATAGCACTGTATACGGTGGCTCAGTGGTTATCACTGTATATGGTGCCTCTGTGGTTAGCACTGTATATGGTGGCTCAGTGGTTAGCACTGTATGGTGGCTCAGTGGTTAGCACTGTATATGGTGGCTCAGCGGTTAGCACTGTATGGTGGCTGAGTGGTTAGCACTGTATATGGTGGCTCAGTGGTTAGCACTGTATGGTGGCTCAGTGGTTAGCACTGTATATGGTGGCTCAGTGGTTAGCACTGTATACGGTGGCTCAGTGGTTAGCACTGTATACGGTGGCTCAGTGGTTGGCACTGTATACGGTGGCTCAGTGGTTAGCACTGTATATGGTGGCTCAGTGGTTAGCACTGTATATGGTGGCTCAGTGGTTAGCACTGTATGGTGGCTCAGTGGTTGGCACTGTATACGGTGGCTCAGTGGTTAGCACTGTATGGTGGCTCAGTGGTTAGCACTGTATATGGTGGCTCAGTGGTTAGCACTGTATGGTGGCTCAGTGGTTAGCACTGTATATGGTGGGTCAGCGGTTAGCACTGTATGGTGGCTGAGTGGTTAGCACTGTATATGGTGGCTCAGTGGTTAGCACTGTATACGGTGGCTCAGTGGTTAGCACTGTATACGGTGGCTCAGTGGTTAGCACTGTATACGGTGGCTCAGTGGTTGGCACTGTATACGGTGGCTCAGTGGATAGCACTGTATACGGTGGCTCAGTGGTTATCACTGTATATGGTGCCTCTGTGGTTAGCACTGTATAGGTGGCTCAGTGGTTAGCACTGTACGGCGGCTCAGTGGTTAGCACTGTATACGGTGGCTCAGTGGTTAGCACTGTATACGGTGGCTCAGTGGTTAGCACTGTACGGCGGCTCAGTGGTTAGCACTGTACGGCGGCTCAGTGGTTAGCACTGTACGGCGGCTCAGTGGTTAGCACTGTATACGGTGGCTCAGTGGTTAGCACTATATGGTGGCTCAGTGGTTAGCACTGTATATGGTGGCTCAGTGGTTAGCACTGTATATGGTGGCTCAGTGGTTAGCACTGTATATGGTGGCTCAGTGGTTAGCACTGTATATGGTGGCTCAGTGGTTGCCACTGTATACGGCGGCTCGTGGTCAGCAGAGTACGCGGCTCTGTGGTCTAGCAGAGGATGGCGGCTCTGTGGTCAGAGCATGGAAGGAGGCAAGTGGTAGCGCGGAAGGAGGCCAGTGGTAAGGCAGGATAGGAGGCCAGAGTGGTGAGCGTTAGGACGGCTGCTCTGGTGGTCAGCAGAGGACGGGGGCTCTGTGGTCAGCAGAGACGGGGCTCTGTGGTCAGCAGAGGACGGGGGCTCGTGGTCAGCAGAGGATGGGGGCTCTGTGGTCAGCAGAGGACGGGGGCTCTGTGGTCAGCAGAGGACGGGGGCTCTGTGGTCAGCAGAGGACGGGGCTCTGTGGTCAGCAGAGGACGGAGGCTCAGAGTGATCAGCGCAGGAAGGAGGCAGTGTCACGCAGAGGAGGCGAGTGATCAGCGCAGGAAGGAGGCAGAGTGATCAGCGCAGGAAGGAGGCAGAGTGATCAGCGCAGGAAGGAGGCAGAGTGATCAGCGCAGGACGGCGGCTCTGTGGTCAGCAGAGGACGGCGGCTCTGTGGTCAGCAGAGGACGGGGCTCTGTGGTCAGCAGATGACGGCGGCTCTGTGGTCAGCAGAGGACGGCGGCTCTGTGGTCAGCAGAGGACGGCGGCTCTGTGGTCAGCAGGGACGGCGGCTCTGTGGTCAGCAGAGACGGCGGCTCTGTGGTCAGCAGAGGACGGCGGCTCTGTGGTCAGCAGAGGACGGCGGCTCTGTGGTCAGCAGAGGACGGCGGCTCTGTGGTCAGCAGAGGACGGCGGCTCTGTGGTCAGCAGAGGACGGCGCTGTGTGGTCAGCAGAGGACGGCGGCTGTGTGGTCAGCAGAGGACGGCGGTCTGTGGTCAGCAGAGGACGGCGGCTCTGTGGTCAGCAGAGGACGGCGGCTCTGTGGTCAGCAGAGGACGGCGGCTCTGTGGTCAGCAGAGGACGGCGGCTCTGTGGTCAGCAGAGGACGGCGGCTGTGTGGTCAGCAGAGGACGGCGGCTCTGTGGTCAGCGCAGGAAGGAGGCAGAGTGGTCAACGCAGGAAGGAGCAGAGTGGTCAGCGCAGGACGGCGGCTCTGTGGTCAGCAGAGGACGGCGGCTCTGTGGTCAGCAGAGGACGGGGGCTCTGTGGTCAGCAGAGGAGGGTGGTCTGTGGTCAGCAGTGGACGGGGGCTCTGTGGTCAGCAGAGGACGGGGGCTCTGTGGTCAGCAGAGGACGGGGGCTCTGTGGTCAGCAGAGGACGGGGGCTCTGTGGTCAGTAGAGGACGGGGGCTCTGTGGTCAGCAGAGGACGGGGGCTCTGTGGTCAGCAGAGGACGAGGGCTGTGGTCAGCAGAGGACGGGGGTCTGTGGTCAGCAGAGGACGGCGGGTCTGTGGTCAGCAGAGGACGGCGGGTCTGTGGTCAGCAGAGGACGGCGGCTCTGTGGTCAGCAGAGGACGGCGGCTCTGTGGTCAGCAGAGGACGGCGGCTCTGTGGTCAGAAGAGGACGGCGGGTCTGTGGTCAGCAGAGGACGGCGGGTCTGTGGTCAGCGAAGGAAGGAGGCTCTGTGGTCGAGTGGTCAGCGCAGGAAGGAGGCTCTGTGGTCAGCAGAGGACGGCAGCTCTGTGGTCAGCAGAGGACGGCGGGTCTGTGGTCAGCGCAGGAAGGAGGCTCTGTGGTCAGCAGAGGACGGCAGCTCTGTGGTCAGCAGAGGACGGCGGGTCTGTGGTCAGCAGAGGACGGCGGGTCTGTGGTCAGCAGAGGACGGCGGCTCTGTGGTCAGCAGAGGACGGCGGCTCTGTGGTCAGTAGAGGACGGGGGCTCTGTGGTCAGCAGAGGACGGGGGCTCTGTGGTCAGCAGAGGACGACGGGTCTGTGGTCAGCAGAAGACGGCGGGTCTGTGGTCAGCAAAGGACGGCGGGTCTGTGGTCAGCAGAGGACGGCGGGTCTGTGGTCAGCAGAGGACGGCGGCTCTGTGGTCAGCAGAGGACGGCGGCTCTGTGGTCAGCAGAGGACGGCGGCTCTGTGGTCAGCAGAGGACGGCGGCTGTGTGGTCAGCAGAGGACGGCGGCTCTGTGGTCAGCGCAGGAAGGAGGCAGAGTGGTCAGCGCAGGAAGGAGGCAGAGTGGTCAGCGCAGGACGGCGGCTCTGTGGTCAGCAGAGGACGGCGGCTCTGTGGTCAGCAGAGGACGGGGGCTCTGTGGTCAGCAGAGGACGGGGGCTCTGTGGTCAGCAGAGGACGGGGGCTCTGTGGTCAGCAGAGGACGGGGGCTCTGTGGTCAGCAGAGGACGGGGGCTCTGTGGTCAGCAGAGGACGGGGGCTCTGTGGTCAGCAGAGGACGGTGGCTCTGTGGTCAGCAGAGGCCGGGGGCTCTGTGGTCAGCAGAGGCCGGGGGCTCTGTGGTCAGCAGAGGACGACGGGTCTGTGGTCAGCAGAGGACGGCGGGTCTGTGGTCAGCAGAGGACGGCGGGTCTGTGGTCAGCAGAGGACGGCGGCTCTGTGGTCAGCAGAGGACGGCGGCTCTGTGGTCAGCAGAGGACGGCGGCTCTGTGGTCAGAAGAGGACGGCGGGTCTGTGGTCAGCAGAGGACGGCGGGTCTGTGGTCAGCGAAGGAAGGAGGCTCTGTGGTCGAGTGGTCAGCGCAGGAAGGAGGCTCTGTGGTCAGCAGAGGACGGCAGCTCTGTGGTCAGCAGAGGACGGCGGGTCTGTGGTCAGCGCAGGAAGGAGGCTCTGTGGTCAGCAGAGGACGGCAGCTCTGTGGTCAGCAGAGGACGGCGGGTCTGTGGTCAGCAGAGGACGGCGGGTCTGTGGTCAGCAGAGGACGGCGGCTCTGTGGTCAGCAGAGGACGGCGGCTCTGTGGTCAGCAGAGGACGGCGGGTCTGTGGTCAGCAGAGGACGGCGGGTCTGTGGTCAGCAGAGGATGGCGGGTCTGTGGTCGAGTGGTCAGCGCAGGAAGGAGGCTCTGTGGTCAGCAGAGGACGGCAGCTCTGTGGTCAGCAGAGGACGGCGGGTCTGTGGTCAGCAGAGGACGGCGGGTCTGTGGTCAGCAGAGGACGGCGGGTCTGTGGTCAGCAGAGGACGGCGGGTCTGTGGTCAGCAGAGGACGGCGGCTCTGTGGTCAGCAGAGGACGGCGGCTCTGTGGTCAGCAGAGGACGGCGGCTCTGTGGTCAGCAGAGGACGGCGGGTCTGTGGTCAGCAGAGGACGGCGGGTCTGTGGTCAGCAGAGGATGGCGGGTCTGTGGTCAGCGAAGTAAGGAGGCTCTGTGGTCGAGTGGTCAGCGCAGGAAGGAGGCTCTGTGGTCAGCAGAGGACGGCAGCTCTGTGGTCAGCGCAGGCTAGGTGGGCGGAGCCATGGCGGGAGTCCCGCGAGGTGGGCGGAGCCAAGGCGGGAGTCTCGCGAGGTGGGCGGAGCCAAGGCGGGGGTTTTGCGAGGTGGGCGGAGCCAAGGCGGGAGTCCCGCGGGGGTGGGCGGAGCCATGGCGGGAGCCCCACGATGTGGGCGGAGCCGTGGCGGGAGCCCCCACGATGTGGGCGGAGCCATGGCGGGAGCGGTGCAGCGGGATGGCGGCGGGGTAAGTATACTGGATGTGTGTGTGTGTGTGTGTGGGTGTGTGTGTGTGTGTGGGTGTGAGAGTGTGTGGTGTGTGATGTGGTTGGGATGGTGTGTGTGTGTTTGGGAGGACTGTAGTGAGAGGCTGTGTGTGTGTGTGTTTGATGAGACAGTAGTGAGGGTCGAGCGGAACGTTGAAACGCCGGTGCCTGTAGCTGCACGGAAAGTTCCGTGCGGCTACACTGCACTGTGACGTCAGCAGCATGGTCGGAGGCCGTCACGGAAGTAACCCTTCGGGTTCTCCGGAAGTGGCCTTCGGCTTTTATATAATAGACAAGAACAACGTACAATATAAAAAGATTAACATTGAGGCAATAGGAACCAATATGCCACAATGTACAAAAATTAATGAAACCAGTCAACCAGTCAAATTATAAGTAATTTAATGGGGTCTTTGTCAGAATTTGATGTACGTCAGGGTGAGGGAAGTCATCACTCAAGAGGATTACAAACTTGTCAGTTATTGTGGAAGTGAACACATTTTTAAAATGCTGTGTATGTGGCCGTAGTCGTTGGTGTCGCTATCTTCTTATTGTGCCTACAGAGGTGAGCACTGCAAAACTCATGTTCAACTAGCTTGTATTTTTATTTTTAATTTTCACCTTTCTTAATTCAGCATACATAATGGCTTCACTGAAAGCATTTCTCTACTAAATAGAATACTTAAAGAGCCCTTAATGCTTATACTAATAGTCAAATCTATATCTTTGGGAGAAGAAAATATAAAAATGCTTTCAATTAATAGTTGTTGCTTAAAGTTAGCTCATTCCTGCAAAGTAACAAATGTTTCTAATAAATGGCAGGCGCTACACCACCAAAGAGGAATAGATTTATAAATTTAAAGGGGTTGCCTCAAGTTCAACCTTGCATTTTATTTTTTCAAAGGTTAACAATAGAGGGATTATTCATTTTAAAGTGCATAACTCATTGCCAAAAAAATGTAATTTCTTTTTTATTTTTCACGACTCAAAACGTAATCAGCACTTAAATATTCAAAAACTATACATGTCTGGTATCTACATAATCACACTGACCTGGAGAATCATCCTGCCTGGTTAGTTTTATTGTTAAATGAATGCCGTAAATAAAGAATCCAAAAACAATTGCAAAATTTAACTTTTTATTTTTTTTTGCTATTTCACTACACTTGAATTTTTTCCACACTGACCATTACATCATATGATAAACTGGATAGTGTCCTTCAAAAGTACAAGTCATACTGCAAACAAGATGTGCCCTCTCCTAGATCATAGTAGTACCAGCTTTTTTTTAATCTTATTTAAAAAAACTGTTGTTTTAGTACAAATTTTTTTTTTTTTTGCAATAGTACACAATAAAACAATCACTTTTCTACCTCTCTAAAGAAAGCCAAGCACAACTGTGTTTATAGCTGAGGAGTAGAGGAATTGGAAATCTAACAACCATCCACACCTTATACAGGTTACCACTTCGCTATCTCATGCAATAGACGGAATCTGTCTAACATCATTACTTTATCTCTAGCTTTTCTTTTGGGTGGTTGTCGGCTACTGGAGACCTGTTCAACAGCTCTCATAATGATCAACTGACCTCTTGACGAAGCCCAGTTTCTCTAAGATATGGTATACACACACTTACTGTATTTTTTGGATTATAAAATGCAATTTAGTTTCCCCAAACTGGAGGGAAAATGGATGTATGTCTTAAATCTGAATCTAAAAGAAAAAAAAAAAATCCTACTGAGGGGGGCGGGGTTGGAGAAGAGGTGCATGATGCATTTTTCACTGGTCCACGGATGGTGGGGGCAGAGCCAGGAGTTGGGGTTGCGGCATCATCCGGTGAGCGCCGCCATTATTATGTTTCAGCATGCATTGCCATCACCAAGCTACAATACATGCACGTGTCCAGACTTAAATATGAGCAGGATGGGGCACATATATATATAAGAAGAAAAAGCAAGGATACCTGGATGGGGATATATTTATCAGGATGGGGGACATATACCAGGATGGGGGCATAAATACTACGATGGGAGCATGAAAATATTAGGAAGGAGCACATATAGCAGGATGGGGGCATGGATACCAAGATGGGGGCATGGATACCAAAATGGGGGACATATATATATATATGTGTATATATATGAGGGGGCACACATACACATAATGGGGGGCATCAATACAAGAATGGGGTCATTGATATCAGGATGGGAGGCATATGTATAAGGTGGGGGCACATATACCAGAATGGGGGACCATATATACCAGAATGGAGACAAATATACCAGGATGGGGCCATATATACCAGGATGGGGGACATATATACCAATTGTAAGATGGATATGGGCAGTATAAGAAGGACCCCATTTAAAAAAAAATTCTCTCCAAATTTGGGCTGCATCTTATAATCTGGTGCATCTTATAAAGCAAAAAATACAGTCCTCTAGACTCCTCTATGGTTGACATTGCAGATTCCTTTCTGGCTTACTTGGACTACCAGAACTATGGGTTTTCTTTTATTGACCCATAACCTGCCTCACGGTAAAAGCTCAAATTGTCACTTGACCCTACCAGCAATGTTCACCATGGCGTACAAAAACCCCATCTCCCTTCAGATCCATCATCTTTCAACTATTCTCATTCTCCTAACTCCGGCTAAGCAATCACTTTACCAATAGTGTTTGATAAGCAACATTCCCTAAGGTTGCTTGTTCTGGTCTTCAGATTTTTGGCTTCCACAGTCTGCTTCCCTTTAGTGGTTTGTGGTAGGTAGCACTTAGGACTTATTCATAAATAAATGGGTCCTTACAATGTACTGGGATGTAGCATCGTGGCTACCTTGTACTCTGTAATTTTGGCTGGCTATATGTTCTCAACTTATAATAATAATGTGAGGAGGTCTAACTGTATAACCTATTTAATTTACGCACTTACTCTTCAAGGTGTGGCATTTAGTAGATGTACATTGGAAACTATGGTTTTCTAGTTTTATCTGACTGTGGGGAGTAGTCAGTTTCAACTAATTAATAATATAGAGATTCTACAGAAATTATTTTTAAGACGAACTATAAATGTAGTTTATATCTAGCCAATTCTCTTAAACACAAGTAGCATAATTCAAAATAAAGTTTTGACCAGTGGAGGTCTAGGTGTCAAGTCATGAGTGAGACTGCTTAGTGCAGTCGAAACGTGTCGACTGGGTCATGTCGACCATTTAAATTTTTCTTTTTATGCACTTCATTTTCTTTTGAAAAAGAAAAGAAAAATCCAGTCCAGTTGATCCGAGCTCCAATTTTTTCTATTATCCTTGATGTGAGGCCAGGTTGAGGCCAATGTCTGAGCTCCAGGTGGATGATCATAGAGCAAACGGGTGAGCTGGAATTAAGTTTCTACTAGAGCTCAAAATAATAGAATGAGAAATTAATGAGGTAGCCAGGCTAGTCCCAATTATACCTAAAGTAAAAAAGCAACAAGCTAACAAATTTGAAGTTTAGTTGTGTCAGTAGTTCTTTATTGGTGCTTTTACATGACCATATGGCTCTTGCATATTGATGATGCATGTGACTACAAGGATTATCATTACTGAGGCATGTGGCCAAACTAATGAGACTTTAGACAGAAGTATAATGGGGCCACATATTATATAAAGATCATAGAACGACACAGCTGATGTTTAGATCTCAAAGCTACAAGAAAAAATTTCAACCTGAAAAAAAGATCAGGTAAATACATTCCATTATTAGGGGATATGTTCCCTTGAAATTCACTCTCTAATTGACCTGCTGGTGTACAGGTGATATGCGGCACTTAAGGAACCAGATGCGCTGTCATAATTACTTGAAGGAGGAAAAACACTGGGAATTGCATCTGTGTTACATTAATGATGAGACACTAAATTTACTTATTTGGATTCAGCAATTAATTCAAGTGTTCTTCTCTTTATACACTCCTGAATATTGAAATTTTAACTAGAAAGAATAGTTGTATAATCATGTAAATCACAGGATGGATAGACAGGGTAAGGATTTCCAAAAGATGATCTATTCAATTTAGAGTATGAGCAGCTATCAATGCATTTATTAATAGTAGTTGGAAGAATGTTGTAACACACTGAATGCACCCAGTCCAGCAACTCATCATAATATACTGCAGACAGCTTCTTCTGCTGACCAATTTTGATAGTTCAGGAGTGCTGCAGGACATGGTAGTACACCTAAGCAATGCGAACTACTTAGGGCCCTTTCACATCAGCGTTTTTTTTTAAATCGCGGCAGATGCGGTGAAAAAAAACGCATCTGCCGCGATTACCACATACCGGCTGCACTTGCGGCGCGGTTGCGGTTTTTGCCATGCAAAGTATAGGCGGACTTGCGGCAGGTGCGGCAAGTGCGGTTTTGCACTTGTGGCAGGTGCGACCGCGAAAAAAACCGCAGCTGATCGCGTTTTTTTTCGCGGCCACACCTGCCGCAAGTGCAAAACCGCACTTGCCGCACCTGCCGCAAGTCCGCCTATACTTTGCATGGCAAAAACTGCAACCGCGCCACAAGTGCAGCCGGTATGCGGTAATCGCGGCAGATGCGGTTTTTTCACCGCATCTGCCGCGATTTAAAAAAAACGCTGATGTGAAAGGGCCCTTACAGTGGCATAAATAACACGCGGCTTGCCACGGTCATGTAAAAAACAACTCCTGAAAACCTTTTAACCCTGCTGTTCTGTTCGGGTCTACTACAGTAAAAATGTTCCTGTTATTTTTGACTAGACCTGTTAAAGTCTTGATTTTTAGCTAATTTAAATGTATTATTTGAATACCTGTTGCATTATTATACTTTATGTGAACATGGTTGTTAATAAACAAATGAATAATGAAATAAAAAACTTCAAATACGGTCATTTTTGACCGAACAGAACAGCAGGGTTAATAGATGAGCGTACCACTTAATCCACAACCAAATTAATTTTTTTTTGAAAATTCGTTTTTTATTAAGTTTCCAAACATATTATAACACAAATATAACATTTATAACAATCATTATAGCAGTTTGTATTTTATACATCAGCTCTAACTACCCCCCCTTTATATCCAATCCTATATATATGTCAGTTTCAATTACCTTAATGCCCCGCTAGTCAATTACCACTGTCCGCTCTACTTCGAAGTCATTGCATAGATCAATCTACTAGGTATATCCCGAGTTCCATATATTAGATCTTAGAACATTGTTACTTTCTATCCTCTACTCTCATGTCCCCATCAGGAACGTATTTTAAGTTTACCCAGGCTACCTTGAATATCCTGCATGAGATACCATTCGGAGAGAGTAAATGGTGATACCACTTTCTGTATCTCTTCATCGGATAGAGAAGATTCTATAAAGGATCTCCATTTTTGAAGAAAACAGGTGCCAATTTATCTCTGTTTCTTTCAGCTTCCCTCCTATCTAAGTTCAACGCCGCCATGAGACCAGTGTGAATCTCCCTCTCCCCTGGTAGCTTCTCCGCTAACCAATGTTGTAGAATTAGCCTTTTTGCCAGCAGGGTAATCGTGTGAAATATGGGCTTTATCCCTCCTCCCCTTGTTCTGTCGTCTGTGTAATGAAATATCCAGCAAAGGGGGTCTAAGTCTACCCATATACCACAAATCGTTCTCACTTTGTGCTGAATTATTTTCCAATATGCCTGCACGTTTGGACACGACCATATGCCATGGACCATATCTGTTTTTTCCACACCACATTTAGGACACATCATAGATCTCTCAGGATGTTGAGGATTGGGAGGCAGATTGAAGCCATATATTATTTTATGCATTATTCGAAATTGGCTGTCTCGCCATTGTTCATTAATAATATTCTTATGGTGGGTTTACACACACCAATTTATCTGTTCAATCTCTGAACCAATCTCTGGTTGCAGTGAAATCATGGATACATTGCTCCATTTTGTGGCTGTGTACAACATGGAGCAATGTATCCATGATTTCACTGCAACCAGAGATTGGTTCAGATATTGAACAGATAAATTGGTGTGTGTAAACCCACCATTACACACCAACTCCCAACCCATCAAGATTTTATTTTCCAGGTCTTCGTCAGGTATGTATTTCATCCACGATTGAAATAGCTTGGCCGTGCCCGAAGGTGTCAGGTCATCCCGTAGTGTTTTGTAGACAAAAGAAATGGTAATATCCTTAATATCAGTATTAACCAGTTTATCCCAGGTATTAATATTTACCTCCCTGTCTACATTTGACAAGTGTTGTAGAACGTAATGGTTTAACTGGCTGTATTGTGGTAGCTGGAAGGCTGACAAGTTGTAGGAATCCAGCATTTCCTGACCTGTCATCCACCTCCGGTCTTGTTTATGAATTAAGTCCCCCAGCGTTTTTATTCCTTTACTGGCCCACTCTCTAAATAGTTTATTCTCCCTTCCCCATTTAAAAGCCAGGAATGCCCAGGGAATTAAATGCTTCGATACCCTGCAAGATAACTTGAGCTTTTTTCGTACTGCCTTCCAAGTCATGATAGTATCTCGGCAAACAAGAGACTGTTTAACATGCGATGGGATATCCGCCAAAGGTGTGTGCATTAGAGCAGCTAGATCCCAAGGTTTACAAAACTCTGATTCTAGGTCGTAATCCGAATAACGTCCTGTGTTTTTCACCCAATCTAGAACATTCCTCAATATACACGCTATGTTATTCCCTCGTATGTTGGGTAGTCCCACTCCTCCGGCCTCTTTTGTAAACATTAGTGTGCGCATATTGAGCCTAGCTAGTCTTCCTTTCCATATAAATTTTGTAAAGGCTTTGTTCAGCTTGTTAACATCTATGTGTCGCATCAGCAAGGGGATAGTTTGTAGTGGATATAGTAGGCGAGCAAAACTGACCATTTTAAGTAGGTGGCATCTACCCAGAAGGGACAGAGGCAGTTCTCCCCATCTTTCTAGCTCCATTTCAATTTTTTCTATGAGTGGAGCATAGTTTAAAGTGTAGATTTGTCCCAGTGTCCTACCTAGATGTACCCCTAGATATTTTATTGACGTGGTAGCCTTTGGTATACCTGCTATATTGTTACTTATTTCCCCTCGTCTCTCTCCCTTCAAGACCAGAATCTCGCACTTCGACCTATTTAATCGGAATCCCGAAAATACGCCAAATTGTTCGATTTTTTTTTAATAGCTGAGGAAGATCCCTTTGTGGATTATTCATAAATAGGATTATGTCGTCCGCAAACAAGGCAGATTTGATTAGCTTTTTTCTAATGGCTATGCCTTCGTATGCACTATGTTCACTGAGGTATCTTGCCAATGGCTCAATGGCCACATTGAACAATAGTGGTGACAGTGGACATCCTTGGCGAGTCCCTTTATGTAGTGAAAAGGTGTCAGACAGAAACCCCGGAGTGCACACCCTGGCTTTCGGGTTAGAGTAAAGAATACCAACAAAGTCTCTAAATGAGCCTACAAGTCCTATTTTGTCCAAAACAAGTTCCAGCCATGGCTACTTCACGTTGTCAAATGCTTTTTCTGCATCGAATGTGACCATGACTGGTTCCTTGTCAGTGCCCAGCTGTCTTTCCCTTATTGCATCTATCACCAACATTGCTTTTCTTATATTAGTGACCGCCGACCTCCCTTTGACAAAGCCTGATTGGTGTGCTGAGATTAATTTCGGTAAACACCATGCCAATCTATCCGCCATAATCTTGGTTAGCAATTTAAGATCTTGATTGATCAGGGAAATGGGTCTATAACCTGCCGGGTCTTCCAGATCTTTCCCTTCTTTTGGTAACAATTTAATGTAGGCTGTGTTCATGTTTTCTGACAGGTGTTCCCCTGGAGGATTTTATTGTACAAGTCAGTTAAAGTTGGTGTGATTTGCTCCCTTCATGGCCTTATAAAATTCACCATTAAACCCATCTGGGCCCGGTGCCTTGCCTGACCAAGTTTTTTATAGCGCTCTGCCCTTCTTCCGTTATGGTCCTATTTAACTCCATCAAGTTCTCCTCTGTTAATGACGTAAGCTTTATGTCCGCCAACCACTGTTCTCCTCCCCTCTCTGGTACCTTCATATCAGTATACAACTTAGCATAATAGTTACCTAGTGTCTGGTTGATATCCCTAGGGTTAGTAGTTCTTTCCCCTCCTCTAGTTTTCAGTGATACTATCCAGGAGCCAATACGTCTCCCTCTTGCTAAATTGGCTAATAACCGTCCCGCCTTATCCCCAAATCTGTGTAGTTCCACCTCCATATACCCTCTAACTGTTTGTTCCCTCTTTTCTGCCCAATCATCGAATTCAGCTTTTGCTCTCAGCCAAATTTGTTTATCAGTCTCCAAGGAGGAGTATTTAAAATTTGAGTAGGCTGTCCTGACCCTTTCGCTAGTTATAGCATACTGTTCTTTGATTTGTTTTTTTTAGCTTTGAAGTATGTGCAATGATGTGTCCTCTCAATACCGCCTTAGCTGTTTCCCAGTATAAACATGGATTCTGTCTATGTTCTCAATTATTGAGAGAGAAATCCAACCACCATTCTTTCATTTGTTTCTCAAAATTTTCCCCCTTCAACAGGTATGTTGGGAACCTCCATATGTAATCCATACCTCTCAGGTATATGTCCGAGAGCTCTAGTGACACTGGGCTATGATCTGATACCACCATATTTTCTATCACAGCCCGATTGACCCTTTGGAACATTCTCTCAGTCGTGAAGAACACATCTAATCTGGACGACGTACCGCGTGGGTGTGAATAGTAAGTATATTCCCTTTCCAATGGGTGTAGTGCACGCCATGCGTCCTTCAAGTGTGATTGTGACATGATAGTCTCCAAGATGCCTCCGTTTACCCTAGGTTCAGCCCCTCCATGATGCCTTGCTCTCGTGTCCTTCTTTTGTCCATCCTCATCGTCCCTCAACACCTCATTAAAATCTCGCCCGATCACAATGTTAGTGTCTGTGTCTCCCAAACCAAATTAATTTAACTGGAGTAGTTTGTGTGCTTGGAATAAAGATTGGACATTATGCCACTTCACACCATAATTCCCTTGTAAAAACATCTTTTTGTTGTTTCCCACATGATCTCCAGATTTATCTCCTACTAGGACTGTATCCAAGGCAAAATTGGTACTCATTGCATTAGAGGACAGACCTCCATTCCATCCATCACTGTAATCTTGCTCTGCACCATGATAGCCTTTGAGAGTGGTAGCAGGAAGTCCATAAAATACCTCCATGAGAGGTCAGATTGGTCCTTCTCCAGGAATTATAGTGTGAGGTTCCACAATGTATGTTACAAGGACCTCTCTAGTCTTCATTTCAGGTACACCAGGTACGCTGAGCATTATATTCATTGGGTTGTGAAGCCAGTGGTACAGTATTTTCTGTGCAGTGTCCCAGGAGTAGTTTTTAAACTCAGCATCATCATACAGCGCCGTATCTCATCCAACTAAGAGCAGCCTGAAAGATCTAAATGTGCCATCATAGACTGCAGTGTCTCCATACTCATCTCTCATTAAGGACATCTCAGATATTATTGGTCAGTAATTGCAAAGAGTTAAAACAAGTGGAACTTAATGATTTACAAGGCCAAGTGCATTTAGTGTGGCGGAAAATACCTCAGACAACCATTGAAAATATAATATCATGCCAAGGTGTTAACTTGCTTGTATTTCTGCATGTATCTCTTATATTAAATAAAGCAAAATGTTTCAAAAAATTTGTTTTAATTTTTTTTATCATTTGCATATATTAAAAACATGTCTACTGATTCTCTAATTTCTACATTTCATGATGTATTAAATTATACAATAATTATACAAGTATTAGCATTTTATAAGACTGACAATTTATGATTGGTGGGACTCCGATCCATAAAGATCCACATGGATTCCAGGAAACTGAACTTGCATTATTCATTTGTTAAAGAAGCACTCACTTCCCCTACATGAGTGGCATGGTGCTTAGTCGTTAGCACTGCAGCCTTGCAGCGCTGGGGTCCTGGGTTCAATTCCCATTAAAGATAACATCTGCAAAAGAGTCTGTATGTTCTTCCCGTGTGTGTGTGGGTTTCCTCCGGGCATTCCGGGTTTGCTCCCACACTTGAAAAACATACTGATAGGATTTTAGATTGTGAGCCCCAATGGGGACAGTGTTGCAAATGTATGTAAAACACTATGAAATTAATAGTGTAGTATAAATAAATATATAAATACTATATTATTACCCCCTTTTAAATAGGACTGCAAAGTAGTGTAACATAAATGTGTTAAAATACTTTAGGAGCTTTTTCTCCGTTTTCCAGCATTGCCTGGTCCTCATTAGGATCATGTGACATCAAATTATCTGGATCATACAGGGGCCTGTAAGTGAACAGTGACTTTCAAATTTTAAGTCCATTGAGCCTCAAAATAAAGCAGTGATGTGTAGAGGTAGTAGACCTGTGGAAGTTCGGGAACCAGTTAGAAAATGTGACTATGAGAATCCAGTTTTAGATTGAAGGGGTTGTCTAGGACTAAACAGTGGATGACCATAAGTCATGAATATGAGATTAGTGAGGGTCAACACTCAGCACCATCACTGATTAGTTGAAATCTGCCCTGATAGTTAAACGATATAAGCAAAGTGCAGTGCAGATTAGTTCACCTCTATTCCTAGTTGCAATTGCACCTTATATTCTATTCAAACCTTTATTCTGACCAGGACATTCCTTATTTTGGCAACAGCTGTAGCAGATTTTTAGTGGGTGTGTTGGGTGTCAGACCTCCATAAAGCATAAAATTATGACCTGTTCTAAGGATAGCTTAACAGTTCTGTAGTCCTGGATAACACATGTAAAGTTTTATTTCTCTTTCTTTATTTTGAATAAACCCAGGCAATTGTCTATGCTGTGAAGATACGAGATGCAGCATCTGAAACAACGGATACTGGAAGCCTGTGCTAGCATTTCTTCTGTGGGGTTGCCATCAGTGTGTTAAGAGTGGGAGAAGAAGGTTACATTGACAATCCAACACAATGAATCCAGCACTTTGAACACATTTTATATTTTATAAGTGGTCATAAACTTGTAAATAACCCATGAAGTAATAAAGTTACGTTAAAACCAAGCACACCATTACTTCTTATGAAATTCTCAATACGTTTGATGTGTCACATGTCCCTCTTCCCATTGAAAAAAATAAAGTTGGATCCAAAATGGCCAACTTCAAACTGGTCGCCAAGGTCACCACCCATCTAGAAAAGTTTTCCCCTCCCATATACTAATGTGCCACAAAAAGGAAGTTGATATCACCAACCATTCCCATTTTATTTAGTATTTAGGCTGAAAGACACTAAGTGTTGGGCATCTACTTGAATTTAAGCAATTCTGAGAGCACAGTTAGCCTGACATGCATTGCTATGCACCAGCATACTGAATCCTGTATTTAATTTGTGTAGCAATAAAGAGAAAACCATGTGACTGTCAACATAGAAATCCTCAGCATGCTCCTCTGGCATTTAATGGTTTAATAGAATTAGAAACCGTGGCTCTCTATGTTGTAAACTTGCAAGTTTGAAAATGAAGGATGACATGAAAACAAGCTGTGCAGTCACAAAGCAGGAACATCTGTGAACAATAAGCAGAACATGGCTTTCATAATCAAGCCACTGAACACGGTATGAAGCCTGCCTATATCATTATTAATCAATATAATGTTACAGGCTCACCTGGTGGATTGTCTAAGCCCAAAGTCATTGTAAGTGTCACGGACTGGAGATGATAGCTGAAAGGCCAGGACTTGCAGAACGACAAAGAAAAAACAGGATATACAGAATTACAGTCAGGGAGCGTGGCCGGCCTGGTGCCCGTGTTTGTGAAGGATACAAATCCCACAGCTCCTGTGCCCACAGACAAGCTGAGACTTTTTGCCTTTTTAAAGGCAAACAGTCTTATCAAAACGACAAGACCAGTAAGAATAAAATATTGGGCTTCATATGAGCCATTTTGAGTCAAAATTGGTGACAATTTCACCTCAGAACACCGTCTAAGGATTTGGCCCCTGCAGGGGAGTGGTGGAGGCACCATTTTGAAAGAACTGCGCATCATACTAATAAGCACCTATTCCCTGTCAAGCTAATGAGAATATCTGTTCAGGCTACATTTTAATGAATTAACATTGGATTTCATCTTTATTTAGTCAGAAAAGCCTGATTTATCACCATACTATATTATAAACCAGTTCTGCACTTCTTCTATACAGCCACTGTCATGTATGAAACAGCCTGTGTTCTTGAGTATTCATTTTGGGACTTTGACGATTTTACTGGTTTGGGCTGATGTGACTGTCCTATGGTGTTTTCCACATATATTGTTGGATAGACCGACTTTAACATACACTGCTGCCATATTCAACTTTTATTATTAAGGACCTTTCCATAGGCATTATAGCCTAAAGAAAGCTTTGCCTGGATGTGCTGCTTATAGAAGAAAAAAATCACTCAAATTGGCTTTTTTACTGCTGACTGGCAAGTTTAGTAAGAGGGACTACTTTTTTTTGTGTGGTGATGGCCTGCGCTACTTGGCGGAGTGATATCCCGTTGTACAAGTAGATTCACTGCAGCAATGACATCATCCCTTGCCGGCGATTGCTGGAGCCTGTGGAGTGTGACAGCTGACAACGGCCTGACAGGTCTGCTGTACCCATGAGCGGCTCTGGATCAGCTGTTAGCCTCTGACTGCAGGAGCAGTGAGATCTTCTAGCAAGTGGGATCGGCAAGGCCCTGCCGCTTTCCAGCCTTGCAGACCCTGGTTCTTTGCATACTGTTGCTTTCTGCATCCCTTCTTGCCCTGGACTGAATGAGCAACCTGTTGTTCTTAGTACATACTGTGAATATATATAGATCAGCACATAAACCGGCACTTATAAGCAAAAGGGGATTAATGAGTATATGAATGTATGTAACTAAGTGATAACAGTCTATCTACTAAAGAAGGGTAGTAGATTATATACATGTTTGTTACTATTACAGGAAGCTTTCACTGCTGCCTCTCAGACAGTTAACTATTTAATCTATTTTTATAAATTATTAAAATACTACAATTAGACAATACAAATACCGTATATACTCGTGTATAAGCCGACCCCCCTACGTTTGCCCCAAAAATCTGGAAAAACCTATTGACTCGTGTATAAGCCGAGGGTGGACCCCAGCACAGGTATACAGCCCCCAGAAGTGTGGTATACAGGCCCCCCCCAGTGGTATACAGGCCTCCCCAGTGGTAGTATACAGTTGGCCCAGTGGTAGTATACAGCAACCCCAGTGGTAGTATACGGCAGCCCCAGTGGTAGTATACAGCAGCCCCAGTGGTAGTATACAGCAGCCCCAGTGGTAGTATATAGCAGCCCCAGTGGTAGTATATAGCAGCCCCAGTGGTAGTATACAGCAGCCCCAGTGGTAGTATACAGCAGCCCCAGTGGTAGTATACAGCAGCCCCAGTGGTAGTATACAGCAGCCCCAGTGGTATACAGCAGGCCCCCAGGGGGTACACAGCAGCCCCCTGGGGGTACACAGCAGCCCCCAGGGGGTCCCCAGCAACCCCCAGGGGGTCCCCAGCAGCCCCCAAATGCTGGCACTCGCCCCCCCCTTGCAAGGGCCCCCCCCGCTTCTCTTACCATCCCGGTCTTCTGATCAGCGCTGCTCCTCGGTGCTCCGCGGTGCTCCGTCCGTCTGTCCTGCTACATCCGGGATCCCCGGCCGTCGCGCGATGACGTCACATGCCTGCGACGGCCGGAGATCCCAGATGCAGCAGGACGGACGGACGGAGCACCGAGGAGCAGCGCTGATCAGAAGACCGGGATGGTAATATAACCAGCGGGTGGGGGGGCCCTTACAAGGGGGGCGAGTGCCAGCATTTGGGGGCTATATGCACTGCTTCCCCCTGCCGCTGATTGACAGGGGGAAGCAGTGCATATTTAATGAGCGGCCCCACGTGACGGGGCCGCTCATACAGCAGCCCCCCCCCGCCTCCTGCAGCCTCCACAGCCCCCACCACAGCCACCACACCATGGGCCCCCGTATAGACCCGTGTATAAGCCGAGGGGGAGACTTTTCAGCCCAAATTTTGGGCTGAAAAACTCGGCTTATACACGAGTATATACGGTAGTTAAAAATAACCTACATTTATTTGATTGATTCTCAACATGTATAAGCAGCTTTATTTGCCCAAAGCTATCACTTTGTACTTGGTGGATAATTTGTAGTGAACTATTTAGAGGGAGGTCTTTATGGTCTGCAAGCTGAATTTATGAGAATATATTTTAGGCTGCATTGCAGGGTTTTGGGGTTTGTTTGGGCTCATCTGCCCAAATGTTGGTGATAGTCTTGAGATATAGCTACTGGTTCCATATCGGTCATTCATTAAGGAAACTGGTATAGATGATTTACTGCTCAATACCTTATAGTGTTTTTATTTATATAGTCGAGTCTAAATAGGAGTTTAGATTATAATACCTTGAGACTAAAAACATCATATTTCTTTTATTCTGCTTACTGGGTTCAGTTGACAATTGAATGTTAGCCATGCCTCCTACACCTAAATTTGTGACTGACAGTAAACTGGTCAGACATGTTCAGCATAATATACTAAACGTTAAAAGTAAAATAACTGGCAAACTGTCTGCTGTAAAGTGACATAATAAACTAAAAGATAATGCCAGAGAGGACACTAGGGGAGATACACGGTCTGATTGTTATGCTCCTTCTGTGGAGTCGATGATTATGAGCAGAAGGACTCTCAGGAATGACATAGCCCCCTGAGGCAGAGGATTAGGAGGGAACGTGCAGATTATGACTATCTGCAGGATTTTCCTGCGGATCAGCCGCTAAATAAAAAATTCTTTATGGCCCTTTTTGAGGTGTTTAGAGATTCCCTTAGAAGGGACATTAGCAAGCAATTTGAAGAATTGAGACTCTCCCCTGCCTCTATTGGTTCCAAAGCTGAGCAGAGTGAAAGAGACATTGTGAACTTGAAAAGTGATGGATTTGCACTTCCTGCATAAATACAGGAGGCCATTATTTCTGCAATATCTAAAGGGAAAGGAGAAACAGATGTCATTGGAAACTACAGACTGATTTCTTTGCTTAAGTTAGATTTGAAGATCATAGCCAAAGCCTTGGCCTCTCGCTTGCAGACGATCTCCCACAAATTGCTGCATGTGGACCAAATGGGATTTGTGCCGAGAAGAGGGACTTCAGATGCTTCCAGATGAGCGATTAACATCTTGCCCGAAATGGAAGGTGCTGGGATGTCGGCCCTAGTCATCTCTCTCGACGCCGAAAAGGCGTTTGATAAGGTTCATTGGTTTTTTTTTTGGTTTTTTTTTAAAGCTTTGAGCCAATTTGGATTCAAGGGAGGAATATTAAACTCTATTAAATCCCTTTATACATAAGCATTGGCAAGGGTTTTGAATAACACCCTCTCTAACAAATTCCATCTGACGAATGGAACACACCAAGGGTGTGCTCTCTCACCCATGCTCTTTGATCTATTTATTGAGCCTTGACTGAAACAATTCGAACAAGCACTTTGATTGATGGTGTGTCGCTGGGTGGCAAACAATATAAGATCTCCCTGTTTGCTGATGACGTCTTGCTAACTATAACTAATCCTTTGAGTTCTTTGAGATGTCTGCTCCAGACTCTAGAAGAATTCACCAGGGTTTCCTAATACAGAATTACCTTGACAAACTCCAAGTATTACACTATCATTTGGAGAAATTAAGCAAGGAGACTAAACTCTTTTGGGAGAGTAGAAATTTGAAATATTTGGGAGTCAAACTAACAAAACCTTTGTCTTCAATATTAGATGTTAATTTGACAGATATCTATAAAATGGTCCAGTCGGGTTTATCACATTTTGCAATATGAAATATATCCTGGTTTGGTAGGGTTTGCTCGTTCAAAACATGTGTCCTGCCAAACGTTTTATACCTTTTCAGGTCAATCCCGCTTACTATTTCTAGGAGATGGCTTCAAAAACTTCAGGGCCAGTTGGGTGCATATGTATGGGACAAACAAAGGCCAAGAGTGGCTAGATCAGTATTGGAGAAGGATAGTAGGAAAGGAGTTTTGGGATTACCAAACTTATTTGCCTAGAATGACGCATCCATCATTAGGCTTAGTCAATGCTGGTGGGAATAGGAGGATAGACCATCTTGAGAGGTTTTGGAAGATTCTTTGGGAAAAAAATGGCCTGCCAAAATCAGTGATAGTTGCGTACTTATGCGACTTAAAAAAAAGTTACTAAAAACTGTCACTGTAGAAGCGGCTATTCGCTCCTGGAGGCTACGCCTTCTTAGGTCGACTAAATCCTTTTGGGTCTTGCCACCGATTTGGATACATATAGATTCCCTAAGCCATATCTCGAACAGAGTTAAGTTAAACTCACGGAAATTAGCCGTAATGTTAAACATCTCAGATATAATTGATGGGACTAATACTCTTCTCCCTTTTGAGACTCTTCAAACAAAAATATAACCTCAACAACTCTGATATTCAGACATGGTATAACATACGAGATCTGATGGTGAAAGAAACTGACTTTCTTTGTGACAGAGAATATCATACATATGATACAGTACCCTACAAGTGCAATATTCTGGAAAACAGCTTACATATACCAACACTTCAATATGGATAATACGCTTGTAAGAACGTCTCATTTAGATGCTTGAGTTAAGAAGCTTGGATTCGATTTGCCTACTGAACTGTTCCAAAAAAGTTTGGACTGCGTGTATAAGACTGTTCCATGTGTCCCACGATTGAGACATATTACAAATTGTATACCAGATGCTATCTTACCCCCTTCAGACTACATCTGTTTTAAGATCAGAACTCTTCTTTATGTTGGGAGAGATTGTGGATGTGTGGGAACCCTGTCTCGTATATTTTGGGAATGTATAACTCTTTCTCAGTTTTGGAATCGGATAAAAAGGCTTATTTCTGATGTTACAGGGCTAGAGATTTGCCTAAACCTGGAGTTGACTTTACTTCTTGTAGGAATAGTAGATGTTTCTAGGCAGCATAGGCAGTTAATAACCCCTATCTTACTTGCCTCGAACAATACCATCGCCTCACATTGGAGGGATCAGTCTCCTCCTGTGGCCTGAGAGACCAACGCTAAAATCGCTGGCCATAATACTTATGAGTTTTCTTTTTGCATATGGAATAACTTGTACCATAAATACTAAATGGGAGCATTGGAACAATTATTGGCATTCACATAAGGAGGGAGTAAGACTGTTATTACACATTATTTTAAGATGTTAACCTTCTTTTATTAGACTTGAGACGGTGGAGATTGAAGAGATTACATTTTTTTTTCCTTTGGGAGATCTCCAGATCGATTTATTTATTTACGTATAGTTTGTTCTTACCTTCCATTTTGGAATTTGCTGAACAAGATAATTGTATTAGGCTTTGTATATTGTTCCCTATGCTTCTATATTCACTGATAATCATTTTATACAATGTGCATATGTCGAACTTGCTTTTTGTTATTGATTATAACTTCAATAAAAATGTATTGAATCCAGAATTACAGGCAGGTAAAGGGAGCAAGAAACACCAGAAGATACAGAGCCAGGAGTGTGCATATACACAGAAAATTTAGATGTGTAGTCATCCCAGTATTGTCATTTGATTCACACCTACTCTAATATTACTTCAAATGATCAATGAACCTTCAAAACATTTTTTCTAATACCAAATCTGTGTCTCCTCCCAGTTTCATTCCATTCTGGTTAGTCTTTCATTGTGTGCAAACGAGAATACAGCTGACCCCTCTACTGTGTGACAGCCCTTGAGTGAGATACTGCACCTATGAAGTCTTCTCTTTTGCAAGCTAAATATTCCAAAATCCTGTATCTGTTCCTCAAAGGACATAATTTGCAGACCGGTCAACATTCAGGTCACTCTTCTCTGAACGTGCTCCAGGTTGTTAATTTTCTCATTTAAAATGTGGACATAATACTGCAAACTCTATAACCGACTACGCATGAATCTGACATGTCTTTAAAAAAAAACGCTACCTCAACTTCGAGTTTAAACAGATCTCTGCTATAATGTATGACTCGTTCTGCGGTAAATTATAGAAAAATCTGTCAGCTCAACCAAATTTAGCCCCACCACTAGACTTAAGCCTCTCAGTGTGGTTATTTTTTTCTAGGGTTGTTGTAAAAATTATCATGTAAAAGTAAATGCGACTTTTGGCATTTGTACAAGTAGAATTAAATGAAAATTTGAATTTGTCTAAGGATAGCCCATGATATAAGTGGTAAATGTGTGACCACTTGGGGTCGTATCTGCTTGGACTCTCACAAAATACTAGAGCAGGGATCTCCAAAGTCTCTGTGTGAGTGAAGCAGTGGCAAAAATGTTCCACCATAGCTCCATTTACTTTAATGGGACTGGCTAAGGTAGCAGATTGTTGGCAGCGGATTATTCATTATACTCTCCAAGCGTGTGACAACAGAGCTTCTTTATTCAGCAACAAACAGGAACAGATATGATAAGCTTAATAAATCAGGAATAAAACATCTTAAATGTCACAGTCTCTGTGCAGCATCTGAAGCTGCTTCTCTCTCATACACAGACACAGGAAACTGGATACAGTCACATGCTTTTCCTATATGAGTCTCTGAGTTTTTCTTTGTTCTAACTTTATAGACAACATACAAATCTAACAACTAGACACTCATATACAGGAATGGAGTTGTTGCATTAAACATATTACAACACTGATAGTATGTGATTTGTAGCATATGCTCTTCAGCATGATTGACAAAAGCCAGAAAGAAGCCAAGACTAATTCTGCCATGTTGTGATTGTGCAAACAGCATAACAATCACTGAGTACCATATTCCAAAGATTTATAGCCATGCATAGGTCATGAAGAATGTAATAAATCAATGTGCGTAAGGATTGGATAGTTATATAATTTTTCTTTATACAACTGATGTTCAGTTTAATCCTTTCACCCCCATGCAATTTTTTTCCACTTTTCTTGCCTTTCTTCCAAAAGCCATAATTTTGTTATTTTTCCGTCAATGTTGTTGATGAGGGCATGTTTCTTGCAAGACAAGATGTACTTTTGCATTACACTATTCATTTTACAATATAGTGTACTGGAAAACGGCAAAAAAAAATCTCAAGTGTGGTACAACTGCAAAAATAAAAAAAAGTGCAATTCTAAAATTATTTTTTTGGTAAATCAGTATTTATTCAAGTTTCAAAAATACAATTGAAGAATAATCAGTTAACTGGAATACATTGAAAAGAGAAAAAAAACAAAGGGGAAAAAAACCCAATTAACCCCTCAGTTTTCAGCAAATATGGGGATATATCAAGAAAGGGCAGAAGAGAGAAGGGAGAACAAAACAAAAAAAAAAAAAAAAAAAAGGGGGAAGGGAAGGGGGAGAAGGGAGGGAGGGATGTGGGAGAGAAAGGGTAATAACATCAGGAAATAAAAAGGGAAATGTAAATGGAAACATAAAAGTACCGTATATACTCGTGTATAAGCCGACCCGTGTATAAGCCGACCCCCCTACTTTTGCCCCAAAAATCTGGAAAAACCTATTGACTCGTGTATAAGCCGAGGGTGGACCCCAGCACAGTTATACAGCCCCCAGCAGTGTGGTATACAGGCCCCCCAGTGGTAGTATACAGCAGCCCCAGTGGTAGTATACAGATTCCCCAGCAGCCCCAGTGGTAGTATACAGATTCCCCAGCAGCCCCAGTGGTAGTATACAGGAGCCCCAGCAGCCCCAGTGGTAGTATACAGATTCCCCAGCAGCCCCAGTGGTAGTATACAGGAGCCCCAGCAGCCCCAGTGGTAGTATACAGCAGCCCCAGTGGTAGTATACAGGAGCCCCAGCGGTAGTATACAGGAGCCCCAGCAGCCCCAGTGGTAGTATACAGGAGCCCCAGCAGCCCCAGTGGTAGTATACAGGAGCCCCAGCAGCCCCAGTGGTAGTATACAGCAGCCCCAGTGGTAGTATACAGGAGCCCCAGCAGCCCCAGTGGTAGTATACAGGAGCCCCAGCAGCCCCAGTGGTAGTATACAGCAGCCCCAGTGGTATACAGCAGGCCCCCAGGGGTACATATAGCAGCCCCCAGGGGGTACCCAGCAGCCCCCTGGGGGTACCAACAGCCCCCTGGGGGGACCAACAGCCCCCAGGGGGTACCAGCAGCCCCCTGGGGGTACCAACAGCCCCCAGGGGGTACCCAGCAGCCCCCAGGGGGTACCAACAGCCCCCAGGGGGTACCAACAGCCCCCTGGGGGTACCCAGCAGCCCCCAGGGGGTACCCAGCAGCCCCCTGGGGGTACCAACAGCCCCCAAAAGCTGGCACTGTCCCCCCCTGTAAGGCCTCCCCCCGCTACTTATACATTACCCTCCCGGTGTTCTGATCGGCGCCGCTCCTCGGTGCTGCGTCGCCGTCTTCATCCTCCCGCGCTGGCTGCATCCAGGATCTCCGGCGGTCGCGCGATGACGTCATATCGCTGCGACCGCCGGAGAACCCGGATGGATGCAGCGAGCGCGGACGGGAGGATGAAGACGGCGACGCAGCATCGAGGAGCGGCGCCGATCAGAACACCGGGAGGGTAATGTATAAGCAGCGGGGGGGGGGCCTTAAAGGGGGGACAGTGCCAGCTTTTGGGGGGGCCATATGCACTGCTTCCCCCTGCGCTGATTGACAGGGGGAAGCAGTGCATATATAATGAGCGGCCCCACGTGACGGGGCCGCTCATACAGCAGCCCCCCCCCGCCTCCTCCAGCCTCCACAGCCCCCACCACACAGCCCCCACCACACGGGTCTACCGTATAGACCCGTGTATAAGCCGAGGGGGGGACTTTTCAGCCCAAATTTTGGGCTGAAAAACTCGGCTTATATACGAGTATATACGGTATATAAGCAATAGGTCATCCAATATTTCAGAGGTTTTTCCTCTGTAACTGCTTATTATGGTGTTATTTCCCCAGTCCATGGATAAATGCCTTTAGTCTGGTGGCTTGAAAGGATTATGACATATCGTCCTTTTCGGCCAGGTTTGTTGTAGCATACATCTAGATTGGGAGTCCCGAACCGAATTAGTTTAGTTCGATAAGAGCTAATATCATCATGGGCTCATGTGTCATCTGGGGACTCGTTCAGTGGTCGTCCATCTGGACCTCAATACTGGTAACTCCATTAATCAATACCATAAACACTACAAAAATTTAACTATCACAATAATAGAACTATCTAAACAAAGGTAAAAGGGGTGAAAAGAAAGAGAGTGGTTTGCAAAGTGGAGAGAGGAGAATAAAAAATTAGGGATGAGATGGGATTAACTGTTGGAAAGAGTTGGACAGGGAAGGAAAAAGTAGGAGCATGAAAGAAGGGGAAGAGGAGGAGGAAAGAGGGGGGGTCTCCGTGATGTTTAAGAAGCTGCAGGGAAGCCTCAAATGTCAAATGTCCATGGGGTCCATGAGGTCTAGGGAGCTGCCGGTTCACCGTCTACAACTGTACCGTTAGAAATCCAAGCCCTCAAATCGGGAGAGTCCCTAAAGAGTATCCAGGGAGTCCATAGTAGGAAGAATCTGTTAGATGCAGAATTAGAATTAGAATCAGGGCCTGTATCAATCATTTGTTGTATTAAATCCTCCATCCTACATACATCGTCCAGCTCTGCTACCAATTCCTCCCGTGTTGGGCAACGAGTCTGTTTCCAGAGTCTCGGGATAAGTCTCCTTGCTGCGGTCAAGAAGTGGCGGAGCAGGTTGCGCTTGAAACTAGCGATTGAGAGGGTCGAGAGATTTAAGAGGGAGAGTTTTGGTGTCATGACAAGTCTCTCCCCCGTTACTCGATTATATCATTCACAGTCTTCCAGAACCCCTGGATAAGCGGGCAGGACCACCAGATATGCAAATACGATCCCCTGGACGCCTGGCATCTCCAGCATGTTGCCGGCGCCGTTGGGAATATATTATGTATCTCAGCCGGACACCTGTACCATCTCGCCGCCACCTTGAAGTTGCGCTCCTGAGACACAGCACATAGAGAGGCTCTATATGTGTACAGGTATATTTTGTTCTTCTCCGCAGGGGAGAACGTCCTGTGGAGGTCTACCTCCCATTTATTAATAAAGGCAGGGGACTCATCTGATGGTGTAATAAGTGCATCCTGAAACAATCTATACAGCAGAGAAATCGAGTGTAATGGACGGTGTGGACCTAAACACAATTCCTCGAAGGGCAATAGAGGCCGAAAAATGTTTAATCTGGGGAGTGACGAGGTATAACTGGTCAGTTTTTGTAGTTGGAACCAAGCGTCAGGTGGTAGGGGACCTTCTGGGAAAAGAGCTCGTAAAGGACGAAGCCCACTAAGTGTCAAAAAGTGATGCAGCGTCGGGTATGAGTCTCTACGGTATCCGAGGAATGAGAGCTGTCGTGTATCTAACGATAAGGCTGGATTACAAAATATTGGAGTCAGCGGGCCCGGTACTGTGGTTAGGTGAGATGATATTTTCGAGCGTCTGAGAAAAAAAAATAGATTCTGTGTTATTGTCGGAAGAGGTTTATATTCCGAGACCCTCATTGTCCAAAGTTGAGCTAAGGGGTTAGAAGCACACTGGTATGTCTCCACATCAACCCATTTCTTCCTCGGATTATGATAAAAGAGGTCACATAAACAAACCCCTAGCGCTGCAAGCTGGTATAATTGAAAGTTTGGGAGACCCACTCCCCCCCTCTCCACTCGCCTGGTCAACAGTGTGTGGGATAGTCTAGATCTACCATGGGCCCAGATAAATTTAATTAAAGAGCTTTTAAGTCTTGAGAAGAAGGAAGCAGGTAGCGATATGGGAATAGTCTGAAAAAAAAAAAGTAAACGTGGGAGAACATCCATGTGGATGGAGTTAATTCTGCCCATCCAGGTGAGTTGAAGCTTTATGCCATTTATGCAAGTCTGCATCTACTGATTTCAATAAAGGAAGATAATTATTAGAGAATAAATGGGCTGGGTCCGCTGTCAACTTAATTCCTAGATATGAGAGGGCGCCTGATTTCCAAGAAAAGGGGAAAGTAGATTTCAATGTTACAACCACGTCCCGCGGGAGGGAAATATTTAGCATCTCGGATTTGTCCGAGTTAATCTTAAAGTTGCTTAATTGGCCAAATAGGGTCATTTCTGCAATGACATTTGGGAGGCTCACCTGGAGTTGAGTGATGTATAATAGTAAATCATCCGCGAACAATGCCAGTTTATGTACCTCTTTTGGGGTTTTGAAGCCATGAATCGCCGGATTGGACCTCATAGCCCCTGCCAATACCTCCATGGTCAAAATGTAGAGAATCGGGGATAAGGGACATCCCTGCCGAGTCCCATTACTTATAGCAAAGGGACCGGACAAGGAGCCATTTACTCTAATGCACGCAGACGGAAGTGAGTATAGGGCATTTATTCTGTGCATCATGTTATCTCCCAGACCCAGCGACTCCAGAACCTGAGACATAAAGCCCCAGTGCACCCTGTCGAACGCCTTTTCAGCATCTATCGACAGGATGCACATGGGGATCCCCCTGCGCCTGGTGGCATCAATGAGTGCAACCGAGCGAATGGTATTGTCCCTTGCCTCTCGGCCTGGGACAAATCCCACCTGGTCCGAGTCCACCACGTCCGGGAGAAACAAACGTAGTCTATTTGCAATCATCTTAGCAAATAGCTTTAGATCTAAATTTATAAGGGATATAGGGCGGTAACTTCCACAATTGGACAGATCTTTGCCGGGTTTAGGTAAAACTGTTATGTGAGCCATAAGGGCCTGTGGAGGAAAGGATCCTCCCGCTGAGACATGGTTGAACACCCCTAGAAGAATGGGATTTAGCAGGTCCACGAGTATCTTATAGAAACCTGAAGTATAACCGTCTGGACCTGGGCTTTTCCCAGGTTTCAATGCCCCCACTGAACTCGTCAACTCCTCTATCGTGAATTCCTGTTCCAGCATCGATATGGCAGATTCTGAAAAGGAGGGACATTTATGCTTCTTTAAGTAAGCGGTTATTTTGTCTCTCAGACACGTGGCAGGTAGGTCCTGATAATGGCCCTTAATATTATATAGACTAGTGTAGTACTGATGAAAGCAGGATAGGATGTCGCTTGTCCTGTGAACCTTCTTACCCGACTTATCTTTTATGAAAGATATATATGTTTGCAAATTACGAGGGTGGAGGGCTCTTGATAGCATCTTGCCACATCTGTTGCCCATTTTGTAAAAGCGAGCTTTGAGTTTCTCTCGGAGTGAGCGATCTTTTTGATCTAAAATAGCTAAAAGGGCATGTCTAAGCTTAGAGAGCTGGGCGAACTGTAATGGTGTGGGATTTTGTTTGTGTTGACGTTCCATAGAGGTTATTTGGGAGGTAAGCGAGGCAATGTCTGACATTCTGGATTTCTTTAAGCGGGAGCCATGGGAAATGAGGACTCCCCTGAGAACACTCTTCAGGGCCTCCCATTGTATCGAAGGCGAAGTGGCGTCCAAAGAATGATCCCCTACAAAATTACGTATGGTATCTTTTAAGTCCTTTAGGCATATGTTGTCCCGTAGGAGGTTTTCATTTAGGCGCCACGTAAACCTGGATCTGGGACTGCCCGACGCAACAAGGGAGAAGAATATAGGGGCATGGTCTGACCATAAAATAGAGCCTATCTCGGCCTCTATCCCCCAGTCTAGCAAGGAGTGTGATATGAGAAAACAATCTATTCTGCTGTACTGAGAGTGAACAGGGGAGTAAAACGTGTAATCTTTGGTATCGGGATGGAGCAGCCTCCATACGTCTACCAAGTGGAGCGCGTCCCACTGATGGCGAAGGTGGCGGAGAGACGGCACAGACATACACGACTTACCTGACGAGACGTCCAGGGGTGGCAGCATAGGGAAGTTGAAGTCTCCTGCGAGAATGATAGGACATGAACCTGCGAATTCCTCCAATCTCCTGCGGCATCCCGCTCCGAAGCTCCTCTGACCACTATTAGGAAAGTATACATTAGCAAGGACAAGAATTTTATCAAGCCAGGATATCTGCAGGAAGAGGTAACGACCTAATGGATCGCTCAGAGTCTTAAGAACCGTAGGTGTGAAGGATTTGTGGAAAGCGATGGATACCCCTTTAGATTTAGCTAATGGGTTGGTACAATGATGCCAAACCGGGTAGTATCCCGACTCACATTTTGGGGTAGCATCGCTACGGAAATGAGTCTCCTGTAGCATCAAAACTAATACTTTACGTTTGTGAGACGAGTAGGTAATTTGCCGTCGTTTTTCCGGTTGGTTCAGACCTTTTACATTAAAAGAACAACACTTTAGGGAACCCATGGATAGTGATATGAGGAAATACGTCTATGAGCATGTAACCGGCAACCCACTGTTGTGGAAGAAGGAAGGGAGGGAGAGGGAATAGAGAAAGTAGATAGAATAGAAATAGTAGGAAGAAAATGAAGAAGAGGCAGCATAGTAATAAAATGCAATAATGTGATATTAGCCTTCAAAAGTGCAACTTAAGGAAAGCTATGCGCTATCCTGCACTGGAGGTGGCGTGAGACAGCTCAACAGAGCACAGCCTCCCACCCGCCCCCGCACCGCACAACATATATATGGCAAAGCAAATAACAATAGTAAACCACAGAGAATTTAACTACAAAGGTAGATCCCTTCGGCTGGTTATTGGTTCAGGTATCTCCAGTTCCCGGGTATGGGCGTCTGCTGGTTCCCTCTCGTCGCACTCTCTGCCATCCGGATGGCGGGTCTGGTAGCTGTGAAGATCGGGGCCAGTCTGGTAAGGCAATCATGGGTAGATCGAAGGTGTCCAAAAATTTTTGGAGGTCCTCTAGGCGCCGAAATGATGCAGATTTCCCGTCCTTGGAGGCTATTAGTTGGAATGGAAAGCCCCACCGGTACGGAATCTCCTTATCCCTCAGTTGAGCCAGCAATGGTCGTAGGCCCCTTCGCTGTTGGAGCGTGCGTCTCGCTAAGTCCTGCATAAGCATCACCTGGGTGCCCATAAAGGAAATTTGGTTTCTTTGCCGTGCTGCTGACATGATGGCCTCTTTAATAGAAAAGAAATGGACTCTGCAGATAACTTCACGTGGTCTCATTTCTGATGCAGATGGTGGGGGAGCCAAAGCCCTGTGGACCCGGTCAAGCTCTAGGATATTGTCCTGATCATCTCCAGGACTTGGTTAAACAGATGTTGAACCGTGGAGTTTAAGTCCAGTGCAGGGACTGATTCAGGCAGGCCCCGTATGCGGATATTGTTCCGCCTGTTGCGGTTCTCCAGATCTTCCTGGCCATATAGTAATTCATCAATTTTGGCAGCATGTGAGGCTAGGGCCTGCCTGTGTGCCTTTAACTCTTCCAGCACCTCTTCCTGAGCCCTTTCTACCTCTTCTGTTCTGGCTGTGAACTCAGCTTTCAAGGAGTTAAGTTCTTGTTTATAGGAGCTTTCAATCCTGTGTGCAAAGCGCTCCAGGTCTTTTTTTGTGGGCAGCAGCTTCATCTGAGCACTGATATCTGCCATGGTGCAGTCAGCAGGCAGACTCCCACCCTCCTCCTCATCGCTGGATTCCCCTCTCTGTCTCAACTGGGAGTGCTCCTCCTCACCTCTCTCCCTCCGTGAGGCTCCAGCGTGGTGTGAGGCCGGCGCCATGTTTGGAGCTGGGCTGCCTGCCTGAGATGAGGCTGCAGAGCGGAGGAACCGATCAAGAGGACCCTGCTCACCGGGATCTTCACCTCCAGCACCTCCGGTTTGTTTTCTGGATTTCCCCATGCTTGTGTGCCGCTATGGTGCTGAATAATGGCGGTTTTGAGGGCTTAATGGCGGGGAGCTGCAGAGACACGCGTCCTACTCCGCCATCAGCTAGCCACGCCCCCCCTAAAATTATTTTTAAGTATTATTTTTAAGTTAAAATGTCTACTTTATGGCAAAATAGACCTAGCAATATATCTTTCAAGGTCAGTATGAGTACGAAGATAAAAAAAAAATTAAAATTATGCATGTTTTGTATTTTTTATTTAAGCGGTGAAAAAAATCCAAAATTGCCACTGTAAGAACTCCAGTCCACTTGTGTCTTTAAAGGTACTTGATGGCTGATTAATTAATCCATCATATGCGGGGAGAGATACAGGTTCAGTGTGTGAGCCTGCATCAAAGGATGGGACACAATTTTCAACATTTATGCAAGTCAAAAGTTGTAGAGAGGTTAAAAGAAACCCGTCATGTTGAAAAAGCCAACTGATCTGCAGGCAGGAAGTTATGGATTAGGAGAAACTAATCAAATAAACAAACGTTTGTGGGAATAGTTTCAGCAACCCATGTATTTTATTAATCCAAATCCATGGGGTTTGTATGGTTATGGACAGGGCTGTTAAGTCTGTAAGCCAAGCCTCTGAATCTGACTCAATTCTCCTAAATACAACTCCAACTATGACGCCGACTCCATCAAAATAGACAGACTCGATGACTGACTCCACAGCCCTGATGTGCAGTCGGTAAGCCAAGCCTCTGATTCCAGCTCCAACTACACCAAAATGGACACTGACTCAGACTCCACAGACCTCATTATGAGTCCAGTGGGTGGCACTATTTAGTGATTGACAGCCTTCATTGTATGACTGTGCATGCAGTCATAGCTGCCAACTGCTTAGTAGGACCAACCACTGGACCTATGTGCATAAAACATGAGTGATTTCAATGAATAAAGTACAAGATGTTATGAATATTTTGCAACAAACCTATAAAATCATCTTGCTTAGCTTCTCCTTCCCTGTACTATGCTCTCCATAGATTGGACAATGTGACAGGTTCCCCACAGTTATATAATACATAATGATATACACATCTCTTTATACAACTGTGACAGGTAGTATGTGTGTTGACAGAGTCCAGGTATAAAAATATATTTGTTTTTGAAGGCTAAAAATAAGTAAAAATAAACTCAATAAAACCAATTGCCCAATATACAAATGCTGTCAATCAAATGAGCTCTAAACTGGAAAGTAAACTCCTCTTTCTCCCAGGCAATCAATGTGAGCATCTTACAAAACAAGTTATACTTGGAGAAGTTACTTAAACTAAATAAAAAAAAGTTTAAAAAGATAAAGCTATGAAGAAATGGTAAAATACATTATTTAATGGGCTCATCTTTACTGTTCTGAAAGCTAAGCATTTTGAATGATTGCTGAAGTTCTGTGTTTTAATAAATTACCTAAATGGATCTTCATGATAAATGTCAGTAGAAGGCTGTACTCGAGCTTAGCATTGCCTATAAAAATCGATTCAGAAATAAATATTTAATGGCTCTCTAATTTGTCTGGCACTAAGACATTACATTAACAAAAGTGTTCAAATCAAAGTGGAAATTAAAGTGAAGTACTAGGATTTGGGTAATGCAAGCAAAACTCTACAAAACAACTTTTTTTTTCTGCTAAAGACATTTTAATAGACGCGACAATGTAATCTGCAAAGAGCAAACCGGAAAAAATGTTTTATTAATACCAAATTAATTGGTCTTATTATACGATCCATTTCGTTTGTCATAGAAAAGACCAGATCGGTCTTTATACATAATCAGGAAATATTATCATTGTTTTGCATAAAATTGTATTCCACAAGCAACGCTAGGTAATCAATTTCCAAAACAAGATTATAATTAGATCTGGTGGACAGGCGGTAAACACGATTATATCCACATGCAAGAAATGTATGCTTATTACAAAGAAAAAATAGCACATGGAAAATGGTAATTTCCAGCAAGGAATATGGAAAATCACTTTGTGATTGGCGGGTTAATATCACGAAGTATAATTTTACTACATATACTTAGATAAGATAAACATGTTTTTAACAGCACCAAAAATATATCTTGTTTCCATATCTTGTCTTATCAGACATATTCCCCAGTTGTTTTAAACAAGTCTAGTATAGAAAAAGGTGCAATATTTAGAACTGAAAACTTTTTAACTTTAAGAAAAAATAGAATGCACTTCAAAATCTTCAACAAAAACACAATGTGAACATCATGCTTTAAAGAGAGATTTAGGCTCCTCTCATATCCTATTTACAAACAAATCTTTTTTTTTTTATATATAAAAAAAAATTTAAAAAAAAACATATTCCTAAATTTGTGCCTTCGGTGATCATAGGAGAAAATTATTTCAGAATCCTGAAGGATCTAGTTTTCAAAATAGGATAGTGCTAGATTTAAAAAAAACAAACTCTCCAGAATATTAAAAATGTTTATATATGAATATCATTAGACAATGGTCTTGCACCACTTTTTCTCTCAATTGGAAAAAAGGTGCATGTGACCAATTAGGAAATGATTAAACAAATCCTAGTTTTTTAGTTTGTAGTCAACGACTAAAAACTTTGGTCCAAATTAATAATATAATATTGATTCATTTATATAGTGCTATTAATTCCATGCGCTTTACATACATTTGCAACTCTGTCCCCATTGGGGCTCACAATCTAAACATCCTATCAGTGTGTCTTTTCAAGTGTGGGAGGAAACCGGAGTGCCCAGGGGAAACCCACTCAACACGGGGAGAACTTACAAACTCCTTGCAGATGTTGTCTTTGGGGGGGAATTAATACCTGGACCCCAGCGCTGCAAGGCTGCAGTGGTAACCACTGAGCCACTGCTAAATGCAGGGTTTTTTTTCCTACAAGATTGTAACAGGTTGAAATAAAAAAAAAAATTAAAAAAAAAAAAAAATATATAATATATATATATATATATATATATATATATATATCGAACTGTACCCCTAAGCCATATTTAATCATGTATCTAACTATTGTTAAAGGCAATGTCGTCATAAAAGGATTTATTTTTTAACCACTGCAGTACCTTTCACATACCTAAATGTCATGGTTGGGTAGGGGTTCCCTACCTATGACCTAAGTATATCATGGTGATCATGCTATTACATAGATTCTGTCTGCACGATCACCAGAGGGAGCTCGGCTTAATTAATACTCAAGCTACCGCTGTCAAAGACCACACTGCTCCTAGCTGTTTAGCTCCCTAAATGCCACGATCAATGGGTGACTGCAGCATTTAGGCAGCCAGGAGAGGGATTGTGCTGTCTCTCCCAGCCAATCTGCACCCCCTGTAAGATATCAAAAGGTAAATGGGATGCATTGATTCTTGCAGATTATCAATGTCAGCTGGAGACGCAACTCCCATGTAAGGCACTTAACCCACATTTTTTGGGACTACCCCTCCTCAAAAGATTCTGGGCGGTCATCAACCAAATCCTAAAAGATCTAAATCTCACAACTACCAGGCTTAGCCCCGAAACAGTGCTACTCTCATACCTTTCACGCCAATTTAAGACATCTAAAGATAGTCTACTACCAATTTTGGTAGGTGCTGCCAAACACCTGATTTCTGTGCACTGGAAAGACACATCCATATCCCCACCAACCCTAACAGAGTGGACAGAAAAGGTGCACCACATCTCTAGGCTAGAGGAACGATGGCTCAGTGTTTAGCACTGCAGCCTTGAAGAGCTGAGGTCTTGGGTTCAATTTCCACCAAGGACATCTGCAAGGAGTTAGTATGTTCTCCCTGTGTTTGTGTGGGTTTCTTCTGGGCACTACAGTTTCCTCCCACATTTCAAAGACATACTGATAGGATGATTGTGAGCTCCAATGAAGACAGTTTTGCAAATGTATGTAAAGCACTATGGAATTAATAGTGCTATATAAATATTATTATAAAACCACTATTTTACATACCTTAAAATCTGGGCTCCATGGAGAGAAAAATTTAAGGATAACTAAGGGTGTAATTAACCTCAAGCCCTACCTATCCCCCCTGCACCGAGTAAAGATTGGGCCCCCTCACCAACACCTTTGCTCATAATACATAAATCACGCAGGTAATGCCCAACCCAACTAATCTAGATCTATGGCTTTGGCCATATACAGTTATCCAGCCAACTATACTACTGCTCCACAGCTACCATTACTCCAAAAGTCAAGTGCCTATGTACCTATTTGTTGTATTGCTTTAAAAGTTTTCCTACCCCCAATTAATATTCCACCTCTCTTCCCCTCCCCTCCTCCCTTTCCCCTTACCCATTCCCCCTCCACACCCTTTCCCCCCTACTTTGTCTCTCCCTCTTACCCCTTATTGTAATCTAGGTGCTCATTTATGACCTGATGAAAGTTTATACTTTCATTGTACCATTTTTGATTTATGAAAATAAAGAATTAAGAAAGAAAAAAAAAAAAAAAAAGAGTTATCACTGAATGAGGAACAAATTTTCTAAGGCCATTTCTGGAATTGTAATATGCAATGGTATTTAGACATGTTTTAGTTATTTGAATTGTTGTTAGGTTTACTCCAAATAAAAATCAGAACATTAGCTTCAAAAATAGTGTATCTTTAGCTTTACAAAAATAATAATGTTTTATTGTAAAAATTTTCATTGTCAGATTTAAATTTGGGAGGTCAAAATCGTGTAGAAATTGCTCATTTCATAACTGAACCTGACAACTTTTGATAATATTTTTAACAGTGTACTCAAAAAAGTATCAAATAATTTTTATCAGTATATAGTTTTAGAGCATACAACATTTTAGATGAAAATTAATTGAAATTCAACCTACTCAAGTACTTTGGCATGCCATATACTCCCTTGCATCAACTTATGGGAACTTGCTATCTACCTTATGGAGACAGCTAAGTAGGTGAGGAGATTGTAGCCACATCCCCCCTCTAAGAAATATGCAAATCTGCACTTCAGTAAGGAAGTGGAAAAACTCCAGTGCCCCATTTAAGCAGCTCCTTAGCTTACAAATCCCTTAGTCAAATTAAAAGCATGTTGGAAAGAGATTACAACTTTGAGGAGCTGCTAAAATGTGGCACTGGAGTTTTTCCACTTCCTTACTGAAGTGCAAATTTGCATATTTCTTAGAGGGGGGATGTGGCTACAATCTCATCACCTACTTAGCTGTCTCCATAAGTTCCCAGACCTTGTCTTAGCCCACTCACACAGCCAGATCAGAATATCCCACACACTTCACTGATGAGGGGCAGTTACCCCGAAAAGCAGCGACTGTAGTTTGGGGTTCTGATCTGGCACAAATCCCTTCGTCATATTAAAAGCTTGTTGGAAAGCGATCATGACTTTGAGGAGCTGATTAAATGTGTCACTGGAGTTTTTCCACTTCCTTACTCAAGTGCAAATTTGCATCAACTTATAAACTTATCATACAATTTAAAATATACTAAATGGTGGCCCAATTCTAACGCATCGGGTATTCTAGAATATGTATGTAGTTAGTTTATGAATATTTAATAATAATACAATGAATACACAGGATTTTGGGGGTAAAACATATACAATATCATTTAAATCCCGCGCCAATATCGCTGATCAATCAGCGAAGCAGTGTTTAAATCCAGCGCCAGCGAAGCAGTGTTTAAATCCAGCGCCAATTTGCGGCCAGACTGCGCCTGTGGTCGATTGGTCGCGGCCAGCTGTTTAAAACCCCCGTCACACTGAGTGAGATTGCTAGCAAGATTGCTGTTGCGTCACAGGTGTTGTGACGCAATAGTGACTTGCAGCAGTGACCAGGCCCATGCTGTGAGATAGTTGATCATGGTGGATCGTCCTGGACCATTTTTTTGATCGTCAGACTCCCACTGGCCAACATGCATCGGTGTGTTTGACGGGGACAACAACCTCAATACTACAGATCTGAGAGACATGGTCCTAACGACTGCCATATCGTTCCTGCATCGCTGGTGAGATTGGACTGTTTGACATCTCACCAGCGATCAAGTAGCGAAGCACCAGCAATCCCTACCAGGTTGTATAATTGTCGGGATCGCTGGAGCATTGGCAAGTGTGACGGTACCATAAATTCCGCACCAATGTTGTTGAATCAGCGAAGCATGGTTCAAATCCCGCGCCCAATTTGTGGACGGACTGCGCCTGTCGCTGATTGGTTGCGGGCAGCTAGCGCGACCAATCAACGACGCGGGATTTCCGATAGACCGAATTACACGATTATACAGTAGATATTTGTGGTCTAATGTCAAATTATGGGGTTAGTCTCACCTCCGAAATCCACATTAATACCGAAAACAAAAGTTTTATGATTCCTGTATTGTGGCCTCTGGGGTTGACACACACTACATTCTGTTACATCATACTCCTGAATTTAGCCGAGATCACTTCTTCAGCTATTTTTTGGAACTCATATGAGTTCGGCATGGCAGAATCACTTGTCTAATTCCAGCAGCCAAAAGAAACCACAGATTCAAGTCACCTAATGAGTTTAATAAGTGATGGTAAAGTAACATTTATTTTTTTCCAAAAATGTAAAATATTATATATATGTCCAATTTTAAATCCCCTCTTTCCCCATAAAAAAAAAGTTTTGATAGTGTGCAATTGATATAAAAAAATATAAAAATATTTACCACATACGTTAAGCATAATAAAAAAACCATACATAATTTTACAGAAACCATCCAGTTAAAAATAAAAAAAAAAAAGTTACAAGAACTAAGCATACAGTTAGGGCCAGAAATATTTGGACAGTGACACAATTTTCGCGAGTTGGGCTCTGCATGCCACCACATTGGATTTGAAATGAAACCTCTACAACAGAATTCAAGTGCAGATTGTAACGTTTAATTTGAAGGGTTGAACAAAAAAATCTGATAGAAAATGTAGGAATTGTACACATTTCTTTACAAACACTCCACATTTTAGGAGGTCAAAAGTAATTGGACAAATAAACATAACCCAAACAAAATATTTTTATTTTCAATATTTTGTTGCGAATCCTTTGGAGGCAATCACTGCCTTAAGTCTGGAACCCATGGACATCACCAAACGCTGGGTTTCCTCCTTCTTAATGCTTTGCCAGGCCTTTACAGCCGCAGCCTTCAGGTCTTGCTTGTTTGTGGGTCTTTCCGTCTTAAGTCTGGATTTGAGCAAGTGAAATGCATGCTCAATTGGGTTAAGATCTGGTGATTGACTTGACCATTGCAGAATGTTCCACTTTTTTGCACTCATGAACTCCTGGGTAGCTTTGGCTGTATGCTTGGGGTCATTGTCCATCTGTACTATGAAGCACCGTCCAATCAACTTTGCAGCATTTGGCTGAATCTAGGCTGAAAGTATATCCCGGTACACTTCAGAATTCATCCGGCTACTGTTGTCTGCTGTTATGTCATCAATAAACACAAGTGACCCAGTGCCATTGAAAGCCATACATGCCCATGCCATCACGTTGCCTCCACCATGTTTTACAGAGGATGTGGTGTGCCTTGGATCATGTGCCGTTCCCTTTCTTCTCCAAACTTTTTTCTTCCCATCATTCTGGTACAGGTTGATCTTTGTCTCGATAGAATACTTTTCCAGAACTGAGCTGGCTTCTTGAGGTGTTTTTCAGCAAATTTAACTCTGGCCTGTCTATTTTTGGAATTGATGAATGGTTTGCATCTAGATGTGAACCCTTTGTATTTACTGTCATGGAGTCTTCTCTTTACTGTTGACTTAGAGACAGATACACCTACTTCACTGAGAGTGTTCTGGACTTCAGTTGATGTTGTGAACGGGTTCTTCTTCACCAAATAAAGTATGCGGCGATCATCCACCACTGTTGTCATCCGTGGACGCCCAGGCCTTTTGCAGTTCCCAAGCTCACCAGTCAATTCCTTTTTTCTCAGAATGTACCCAACTGTTGATTTTGCTACTCCAAGCATGTCTGCTATCTCTCTGATGGATTTTTTCTTTTTTTTCAGCCTCAGGATGTTCTGCTTCATCTCAATTGAGAGTTCCTTTGACCGCATGTTGTCTGGTCACAGCAACAGCTTCCAAATGCAAAACCACACACCTGGAATCCACCCCTGACCTTTTAACTACTTCATTGATTACAGGTTAACGAGGGAGACGCCTTCAGAGTTAATTGCAGCCCTTAGAGTCCATTGTCCAATTACTTTTGGTCCCTTGAAAAAGAGGAGACTATGCATTACAGAGCTATGATTCCTAAACCCTTTCTCCGATTTGGATGTGGAAACTCTCATATTGCAGCTGGGAGTGTGCACTTTCAGCCCATATTATATATATAATTGTATTTCTGAACATGTTTTTGTAAACAGCTAAAATAACAAAACTTGTGTCACTGTCCAAAATTTCTGGCCCTAACTGTACATCAGTAAATCGGTAAACCAATTCTTAATGTTTATTTACTTGAAAATGTAAATGACATGTTTATTTTTAAAGATTTAATGAGCCATGTTAACAAAAATGACTAGCAGAACATAAAGCTAATAAAGCAGCCACAATTTACAAAACGTATGTAAGGGCCCTTTCACATCAGCGTTTTTTTCAAATCGCGGCAGATGCGGTGAAAAAACCTCATCTGCCGCGATTAACGCATACCGGCTGCACTTGCGGCACGGTTGCGGTAAACGCCATACAAGGTATAGGCGGACTTGCGGCAGGTGCGGCACGTGCGGTTTTGGCACTTGAGGCAGGTGCGGCCGCGAAAAAAAACGCGGCTGACAGCATTTTCTTTCGCGGCCGCAAGTGCCAAAACCGCACTTGCCACACCTGCCGCAGGTTGGATTAACATGCTACTCAATGGAGTTTAGAAAACGCTGTCTACATTAGAACGTTTTTTTTCTGGTCGTTTTCAGTTTATTCACCGGTTTTCCACCGGTTTTCAAAGATAGAGCAAGTGACTTCTTTTGAGCGTTTTTCCAGCAGTTCTAGCTTACAAGTGCCCAAAAAACCGGCCGAAAAACGCTAAGAAAAACCGCCAGAAAACCGCCGACAAAACGCTGTATAAACGCTATAAAACCGGTCGGAAAAAGCTCAAAAAACGCTAAAAAAAGATGGACACTGCTGAGGTCAGAAAACTCAGTTTCTGCTAATCTACACCGGTTTTAGGACGGTCTGCAAAGATGCAGAAACGACTGATGTGCACATACCCTTAAAAGACGTGTAACTCGCATTTCATAGCCAATTATAGAAAAGCATAAACTTTTTTTTTTTTAAACTAACATACCAAGATTTCCTACATTGCTCTCGCGAAAACCTTTTAGCTTTCAATTTACTGCAAGATTCAGAATTTATAGACTAAGAAGCTCTACATCAGGATCCAAAAAAACAAACAGTTTAAAGAGGTGGTTCTCAAAGCAATTAATGTTTTGTAAAATCAGATTAAACCTCTATTATGGCATCGTCATGTCTTCTAATCTTAATAGAAGCATAAAATGTATTTAAGAGTTACTCCGGAAATAGACAAAAATATATATATATAGAAAGAAAGAAAATGTCTTGATAATTTCCTAAATACTTTTAATTTGCAGATTCCACTTGTTTTATAATAATAATAATAATAATAATAATCTTTGTTTATATAGCGCCAACATATTCCCCAGCGCTTCACAATTCAGAGGTTCATATTTAAAGGGACATTGTCAGGTCATTTTTCAGTATGATAATAATATTACCCTTGAATAGTGCCTGGGCAGACCTTTTCAAAACATGTAAAATCATTATTGTACCGATAGTTTCCATGATATCACCAGTGTCAGACCCTGCAGAGAGCTGTTGCATTAGTCCAGTCCATTATAAGCAGAGAGAAGTAGTCCTGTGATGTGTAAATGTTCATATAATTACTCACTCTCTCTCTCTGCAGCTCTCTCCTCCCTCTCAGCAGCTCTCTCCTCCATCTGAGCAGCTCTTTCCTCCCTCCTCCCTTTGCTAACAATGCAGTGTCAAGTTTCACTTACAGATCTGTTCAGTTGATATCACTATGGAGGGAAAGCTACTGCAGATCTGTCTGATCTAGACTCCATTTGTTTCTGTAAAGCAGATACCCTGCTGGGCTGTGATAGTTTGTGTTGTAGTTCATCTCTTGTGATGCTGCACACAGAGAGCAGAAAGGAGAATACAGTCCCCCCACTGATCTCCTGTGCTGTGCCATGCATATTTATGCATGGGGAGTGGACAGCAGAGAACTAAGTGGATCATTCACTGTGAGTGACAGATGAAATTATTCTCTTTATTTGCAGTTTACAGAAGATAGGAGGGGAATATACATAAAAGAAATACATCAATAGAGAGAGTTTAGAGGGAGGAATTAGAAAATGATAGCAGTTACATGTGGATTTTTGACCTGACTGTTTCTTATGATTGTTTAAAGGAAAACTATGATCAGAAAATACAATACAACATAATAATACAAAAAAAAATACAATACAAAGCATAATACAATACAATAATAAGAGCAAAATAATGACAGTCCTGCTCATAAGAGCTTACAATCTAACAATGAGATGGGGGTGACACAAAGTACAGGTGCTTATTTACAATGATGGTATAGTCAACTTGAGGAGATGGGGAACAGATGGGAGCAGTATACGTGGTCACCAATCATTATTTATGATCCACTTAAGACTGGTGGAGCTGATAGGCTATGTCTAGATGACTTTGACTAGAGATCATGATAGGTCGCCTTAAAAAGATGTGTTTTTAGGGATGGCCTGAAACTATGTACGTTGTGAATACACCTAATTTCTTGGAGTAGACCATTCCAGAAAATTGGTGCAGCCCGGGAGAAGTCTTGGAGCCGGGAGTGGGAGGTTCAGATAAATGCAGAAGTGAGTCTAAAGTCACTTCCAAAGAGAAGAGAATGGGTGGGGTGATAGACAGAAATGAGGGAGGAGATGTAGGAGGGTGCTGCACTGTGAAGACCTTTGTGGGTGAGAACAAGCAGTTTCAATTGGATCCAATAGTGTATAGACAGCCAGTGCAATGACTGGCATAGAGCAAAGCATCTGAGTAACGGTTAGCTAGATAGGTGTTCCTGGCTGCAGCATTAAGGATGGACTGGAGAAGTGAAAGTCTAGTGCGGGACAGGTCAATTAAAAGAGAATTACAATAGTCAAGGCGGGAGTGAATCAGGGCCACAGTGAGGATTTTTGTTGTTTCCAAGGTGAGAAAGGGGTGAATTCTAGAGATGTTCTTCAGGTACAAGAGGCAAAAGCGGGTGAGAGATTGTATATATGGGGTGAAGGAAAGATCAGAGTCAAACATAACACCCAGACAGTGAGCCTGCTGACTAGGCGTTATTGTGGTGCGGCACACAGAGAGAGATGTCATATTTAAGGAGGTTAGTGGAGGGCGGGAATAGAAGTTGTTCAGTTTTGCAAAGGTTGAGTTTCAGATAGAGAGCGGACATGATATTGGAAACTGTGGTTAGACAGTCCTTGGTGTTCTTTATTAGAGTGATAGTAAGGTCAGGGGAAGAAGTGTATAGTTGTGTATCATCAGCATAAAGATGGTACTGAAAGCCAAACCTGCTGATGGTCTGTCTAATCGGGGCCGTGTACAGAGAGAAGAAGTCCAAGGACTGAACCCGGAGGGACCCAAATAGTGAGAGGAAGAGGGGAGGAAGTGGAGCCAGCAAATGATACACTGAAAGAGCAATCAGAAAGATAGGAAGAGAACCAGGAGAAAGCAGTGTTTAATGCCGATGGAGTGCAGCATGGAGAGTAGGAGATGGTAGTCAACAGTGTCAAAGGCTGCAGAGAGATCAAGAAGAATAAGCAGAGAGAGGTCACCACCACCACTACTTTGTCTAGGGAGGCCATCACTTGACGCACAAGACATGAGTTTATTCAAGAAGATTTGGCCCTTATTGGGGGCATATATGTTCACTAAAGTATATTCACGATCATCTATCTTGCAAATCAAAACTAAGAAACGACCCTCCTCATCCTTAATGGTCACTATCTCCTCAAATTTAACTTGGTCTCCAATTAGAATAGCAACTCCTGACTTTTTTTTATTTGATGCCAAATATATATGTGGGAAAAGTTTGTTCGAAAATTTAGGTGGCTTATCTATAGAAAATTTAGTGTCTTGAAATCCTGCCACATCTGTTCGGTTTCTGGCAAGATCCCTCCAAACAAGTTCTCTCTTATGGGGATAATGAAGACCGTTAACATTTAAAGATAAAAACCTTCTATCCATAATTAAAACACAATGCTTTGATATTTTCTTGAGAGAACATAGGTGTACTATCGTGGTATATTTTAGAACAAATTAAAGTTATTTATTAAAATGACTTCCATTTAAGATGAAAAACAAACAAGAACCTGTCCCTAAAGGACTAAAATTAATACTATCAAATTATTATTAAAATCCTAATAAAGGCTATTCTGAGAGGAAGGGATCCAAAGAACTGATCTAAAGACTTACTGTGCCCAATGGCCTAATGGTTTTGTCACATCATGCAAGGAATACCAACACGGTTTTGGATCCGTAATTTAGTAGAGAGGAACTGTATGATGTGTTCCGCTATATCAATTTATCGTCAGTGGAATACATTCATTACTCTGATACGCATGGTTTCTTTGCCAGAATAGATCTAGTGGTTTTGGATATACATATTCTTATGAAGTTTAGATCTGTTTTAATTCTTCACAGAGTTTGGTCTGACCAATCGCCTGTTGTATTTGAGGTAATGTCCTCTTGTCAATGTTCGAGACAGCAGGTTTGGTGAGCCAACTCATTTCTCTTTTATCACCCGAAATATAAAACCTTGATTCAAGAGGCCGTAGATCTCTATTTTAGAGAAAATAATACTCCAGATATGCCCATTTCAACTCTTTGGACAGCACACAAGGTCGTGATAAGAGGCCACCTAATACAGCTAAACTCCAGAATGAATAAAAGCTCTCAAAGTCAATACGTCTAGTTATTACATCAGATAAAAACCTTAGAAGACAAACAAGAAATATCTCCAACAGTAGATACTCAAAGAAATTTTACGACAGAGTTGCGTTACGCTCTTTGCTGGTCTCGGAATATGCGAAGGTGGTCCGATTTTCTAAGGCTAACATTTACTATTGTAATAACAAGCCAACAAAATTATTCGCACGTAGGATTAAAGTCCTTAGAACTAACACTAGAGTCCCTCAAATAAAAAAAATTCTAATTCAATTGTTAGAAATCCAAAGGACATTTCTGATGTCGTCGCTGATTTATACATGAAACTTTATAACTTAGAAAATAACCCAACAGAGATCCTCCCTCCCCAGAAGCAATTAATTCTTTTTTAGACTCAATATCTTTACCATTCCTTTCAAGGGAGGAGCTACAGCTTCTAAATACTCCCTTTACGGAAAAGGAGATCTTGGCAACCATAAATGCCCTAAAAAAATTTATGTCACCAGACCCTGATGGCTTGCCTAACGAGTACTATCAGAATTTTAGAACCTGCCTGGTACCTTACTTATCTTTACTCATCAATTACACTACTCAAAGCTCTAATTCTCTTCTTTTTGAAATGCAAAAAGTGATTATTATGGTAATTTTTAAGGGAGAAGGTGAAGCAGACATTATAGGGAATTATAGACCTGTTTACTTACTTAACTCAGATTTGAAGATTATTACTAAAACTTTGGCTACCCACTTACAAACGATGATACCACAGCTTTTGCATTTGGACTAGGTGGTGTTTGTAACTGGCAGGGGAACTAGTAAAGTCATCAACATCTTGTCACACATCAAAGATTCAAAGTCACCAGCTCTAGTGGTCTCTCTCGACGCTAAAAAGGAGTTTTATAAAGTTCATTGGAGCTTCCTGTTTGAGGTGCTGGGAAGGTTTGGATATAGTGGAGGAATTCTGAACTCTATAAAGTCACTATACACTGCACGATCGGTGAGAGTTATGTGGCGATGCATAGACGATGCATGGGGCTTTCTGCAAGTGCACCGCAAGTCGTCCGTTAGGCAAATTTAAAAAAAACGCTGATGTGAAAGGGGCCTAAGCTGTACAAAACCCTGCCATTTACTGTAAACCATAAAAATAAACCAAAATGAATGAATAAAAAAAAAAACTAAATAAAAATCTTTCTTAACAGATTAATTTTTAGTGTGATGCCTGGGATCCATCGAAGCTATTGCTATATGTGGTATGAAAATCATTAACAAAAACGGCAAAAAGTGTTTTGCAGACAAACACAACTGAAAGGTGAAATTTCGCCCTAGAGTGGAAAAAAAATCTATTGTAATTATTACAATTTACAAATCAGTGATGTCACTGATGACATTCGAGCTTTGTCTGGGAGTGATTAACAGTTGTGGTCATAGAAGTGTGGCCAGGATAAGAGTTGGGACTTAAACTTGAAAAATACAGTATAACATTTATCTGCGTTTCCGTAACTGATGCTTCAGGATGACATCTAGATACTGTAGTGTTCAAAATAATAGCAATCCAAAATGACAAACCAGATTATTCTCTGTTTTTGGTATAAATTATAGTACTACATGTCAAACAATTTACCAGTTAGTGCAGTAGATTCTTAGAAAATTAACAGACTCTGCATTCATGATCTGCATGTTTGAGTCTGTGTATTTGAACAATTACTTGAAATGGGGGTGTTCAAACTAATAGCAGTGTGGAGTTCAATTAGTGAGCTCAATCATTCTATGAAGAAACAGGTGTGAATCAGGCAGCCCTTTCTTAAAGACGACCTGTAAGGCTGCCTTCAGACTGCGGCAGCGTCCGGTCCGGGGCTGTCAGGAGTGACAGCCTGGACCGGAGTTCTGCAGCATAGAATATTATCGGGCTGCATGGAGCTGGATCCCGGCGGGTGTTAATTACCTGCTATCCGGCTGCTGTATTGCCGGATGAATCGTGCAGAAGTGGGGATTTTCTGCCGGTTCCAAAATCGGTGCATGCACCGATTTTGGAACCGGCAGAAAATCCCCACTTCTGCACGATTCATCCGGCAATACAGCAGCCGGATAGCAGGTAATTAACACCCGCCGGGATCCAGCTCCATGCAGCCCGATAATATTCTATGCTGCAGAACTCCGGTCCAGGCTGTCACTCCTGACAGCCCCGGACCGGACGCTGCCGCAGTCTGAAGGCAGCCTAACCAAGCACACATGGTGATCTATTTACAGAACTGAATGCAGCATGTCTGCTGCATCCAGGCAAGGAGTCCCCCAGCCCTTGACTCCCTCAGTACCCCGAGATAATACACTTTGAAAACTTACATGGGGGAGCGAAATAGGAGGTGGCTTGTGGCTGGAGCCAAAGGGCAGTTTCACGCCCACAGCATGTTTAATCTGCCCACCGCCGCCTCCCTGATGCCAATCATTGTCTCCTTCGGCTGCAGCATAACACAGAGCGAGGGGTGAGGTTCTGGTTGCATTGCCCCGCCCCCTGCAATGACATCACCGCTTATACCCGCCCTGCTCCATGGTTAACATGGAGCAGGGCGGGTATAAGCGGTGATGTCACTGCAGGAGGCGGGGTGGCCGGGCTCCTGCTCTGACATCACTGCCTTTCCCCGCCCTGCTCCATGTTAACCATGCCTCATCACTCATCTGAAGGCAATTGTCTATGCTGTGAAGATACGAGATGTGCAGCATCTGAAACAGCGGATACTGGAAGCCTGTGCTAGCATTTCTTCTGCAGTGTTGCCATCAGTGTGTCAAGAGTGGGAGAAGAGGGTTGCATTGACAATCCAACACAATGGGCAGCACTTTGAATACATTTCATTAACGGTCATTAACTTGTAAATAACTCATGAAAGAATAAAGTTACGTTAAAACCAAGTACACCATTGTTTTTCTTATGAAATTCTCAATAGGTTTGCTGTGTCACATGACCCTCTTCCCATTGAAAAAAATGAGAAGGGAGGGCCAGAGCATTACATGACAGCACAGAATCCTCCCTCTTCATTACATCACTGTAGGTCCTGTACAATTGACCTGCATGGACATGAGCACTGTGTTGCCAGGTATGCTGTGCCTGGCCCAGTGACTGCAGAGATCTGCACTCCCTCCAGGTCAGGCATACTGTCTCTCCTGTGGCACCCTGCTCCTGCTGCCTCCTTATCCAGGGAAGCATGATCTCCCCAGCCACTACAGGAATCTGGCACGGGAAACCACGTGTCTGCTGTTTAAACAAATATTCATTAGCTGATCCCCACACCCCCTTCTCGGCACTAAAGCCGGCGCTGACAGGTGGGCATGGGGACCCACCCCAAAAGCAGTGAATATTAGAGTACTTTAAACATTGGGTCCCACGTGTTTATTGTGTTTAAAATATGCATATTGTCAGGATTATGTTGTCTTTCTCTGGATTGACAACTTGTTTCTGCCATTATTCACTTTGCTAAATTGTGCTGTAATTCCACTAGATTTTGTTCTTGTGTCCTGAAATTGGCCCTTTAGCAAGATGCCTGATGTTGAATCTGTGAGGACCATCTTGTTTCCTGTTTGGGACTACTTAATCAAATGGAACCTTCACTCATTGCTTGAGTATTGTGTTAGTAGTTTGCCTAGTTCCAGTCTCTAGCTCAGAACTGTCTTGCCCAGACTGTTCCCACCCTTAACTGGATTGTCCTCTCAACTTCCATTCCTGTTTGTAAGGACATCTACCACTGGCTAATGTTTGCCACTGGTGGCCCGCCGGCCATCGGATTTCAGCCATGTTCAACCAGGATCAAAACAGAGATATCCAAATCGTCGCATTTTTGTTTCTATTACATTTTACATAGAGCCCATACTTTATTTTTATAATTGGTTTAAATAGTCTCAGTCATTACAGAAGTTATGCATATAATCAGATCATTTAAATTATTTTATAATTACCAGAAGAAACCCAGAAAAGTTACTTTGAGCCACGTCTGCCATTTTTAATTATTGATACTAAAAGCCAAGCAATTTTTCATTTGGTTTAATGTGTGTACCTATCTTATGAAATATTTTTTCATGCCACAATTCATAAAATCCTTTAGGTTGAAGCTAAATCCCTGGCTCTAAATTAATAACTAATCACAGGAGATATTTATCATCTCAAGCTTCTAACATGAAAATTGTCAGAATTAATCACCTTGCTCATATTTTTACTATTTACAGGCATTCATTCATCACACATTAAAAGAGGTCTGACAACACTGGGCCACAATCAAAGTACTTTTCATACAGTTGCTTTTATTAAAAGTGGTAATAAAATAGAGGGAAAATATCTCTATCTGTTCGGATATGAATCAAGCAAGTGTCATTGTCTCAGTGTTGATGCAGAATACATCTCGGAACAAGAAAACTAAAATTGCAAATAAATTACTTGAATACAAAAGCCTACCACCTTGAAATGTAAAGTCTTTCTTCTTAAAATGCTAAAATCAAGAAGGATTAGTCTTGCGCTTGATAGAATAGTGCACACATATTAAATGAAGCTAAAACAGGGAAAAAACTGCCAAAATAATAACCTCTCCTAACATTTTCTGTCCATCATAATTGCAGTTGCAGAATTGCCAAACGTTTCGTAAGACACTTAAGGGCAAAATGACAACTGAAACAATTCATCAAGCTTTGTGTTACTTTACACGCTAAAATTCATATTTATGAGCCCATTATTTCAACCAATCGTCAACATAAACTAAAAATGGCATCAAAAAGTGGATTTATTCAGTGAAGTTTACTAAAGTATTTATTGTGTTCACCATCAACAATGTAAAAAAAAATCAGATGGGTGGGTAGACCGGACTACCGGAAATATACTACACAACAGCAGTTGCATCTTAACAATACATACACGAAAACTGTGTTTACTCAATTGTTTAAACCTCTGAGCTTTATATGTTTGTCACGCCAGTTGGTGGTCCTATCAGTGCCAGATTTGAGTAAGATTGCACTGTATATAGAAATAGCTGTCAGTCCCTGCTAGCACCGCCCACTGGACCAAAAATCCCATTAAGTGCCGAGGTTTTAATTCTGAAAACATAGGTCATAATTAATTTTTACTCACAAAACTGGTTAGGTCCAGACATATTTGGACAGGATAGTTGTGCTCTCAGAATTGCATAAATTCCAGCAGATGTCCAATACTTCATTTCTTTTAGCTTCAACATACTCAGAACATTTGCGGTGACCACCACCATAAAAGTCTAACAAGTACAAGGACAGGTTAATCAAATTTTTGCATTAATAAAGTAATAGTAATCTGATTTATATAGCGCCAAGATATCCCGTAGCACTTTATAATTAAGGGGGAAATTAAATTACATTGCGTGCATATATCGTATTTTGTGTGTGTGTGTGCATGTGTTACACACACAGGTCCATTTTTAGTTGTTTACCAAAACATATTCCAGGTACAATTATTTATTAAAATATGGGTTTAAAGTGCAGCATATTCATATTCTAATTGGAGTAAGGTTTTCTGAAATTACAACTCTTCTATTTAGCTGCCTCTTTTTCAAGGATCCAAAATAACTGGATAATAATTTCAAAAGGTCTTTAATGAGCGCCATGGGCTATACCTTCATTAATAGGTAAAAGGTCTGCAGCTGATTTTAGGTGTGGCATTTGAATTTACAAGTTGTTGTTGTGAACCCACAACATGTGGTCCAAGGAGCTCTCAATGGAAAAGAAACAGACCATCATTAGACTAGTAAACAGGTGTTTCAATACTAAAGTCGACCATAACTAGTAGACATCATGAGAGGAAATAAAGCGGGATCATTACAAGATGCAAACCATTCATCAGTCTTGAAAATACAAAGCACATACTTCAGAGGTCCCCAACTCCAGGCCTCAAGGGCCGCCAACAGTGCAGGTTTCCAGGATTTCCTTAGTATTGCACAGGGCTTGGAATCATTACCTGTGCAGATGATCACATTAGCACCTGTGCAATACTAAGGAAATCCTGAAAACCTGCACTGTTGGCGGCCCTTGAGGCCTGGAGTTGGGGACCTCTGCCATACTTGATTTTGCCGAAAAAAAACGGACGGGAGCACACATTTTTCCTGGGATGCAGCAGCGTATCGAGGTCAACATGCTGTGACCTCATCACACTGCTGCTATCGCAGACACCACAGCCCAGAAGATGCAGCTATAAACAGTAAGTACACTAGAAGGAGCCACAGATGATATATACTATTATAAAAGGAAGGATGGGTGTTAGAGTTGCTATAAGAACACCTTATGGGGCACGGAAGGGAAAGATTATTAGGTAAGAACAGTATGGAGAGAGGCAACGTGGGATGTATTATAAGTTGTGCAGGGTGGGACATTATGGATCTATGTGAGGGACAATACAGAGTGGTGTGGTGGAGATAGTGAAGTGGCATGAGGGACATTATAGAGAAATGTGGGGGACATTATGGAGCTATGTGGGAGACAGTATGGAGGAGTGCAGTGTGTGGGGTACATTATGGAGCAGTGCAGGATGTGGGGGACATTATTGAGCGGTGCTTGGTGTGGGGGACATTATGGAGCAGTGCTTGTGTGTGGGGGACATTATGAGCAATGCAGAGTAACTTTTAGGAACAGGATGGAGGACATTATGGGGAAGTGCAGAGGGACATTATGGATGTGCGGGGTGTGAGGAAACATTACGGAGCTGTGTGGTGGATGCTATGGAGCAGTGTGGGGTACTTTATGGAGCGGTGCAGGTGTGTGGAGGACATTATGTAGCAGTGCAGGGTGGGATGTACATTATGGAGCTGTGCTGGGTGTGTGGGACATCATGGAGTGTTGCGGGGTGGTGGAGTTTTGATAAAATGTGGGCACATTATAATGCAAATGCAGTGTGTGGGTGAACATTATGGAGCGGAGAGGTGCATGGTACGGGGGAACATTAAAGATCATGAGGGGAAGACATTATGGAGCAGGTGCAGTGTATAAAATTGAGAGTTTCAGTGTGGGAGGGATATTTTGTGCAGGAAGCACAATGAGGGTTATTTATTTAGGGGAACAGAACGGGGGATACTTTTATATATCAGGCAGTATAATGATATTTTTATTTGTTAAGTCATCATGGTGTTGGTACTATTACAAAATGGTACCTGTATGAAAACAATTACTGTATAGTACTGACTATGTTTCATCAGTACTGTAGTTCCCGTTTGGTCAGACGTCTGATGAATAATACCAACTGGCTGTATCCTGACCATTGTTAAGACATACTAGGGGTTGCAGGTTCATGTCATACAAGTGTATATATGGCTGATCTGGAATAACAATTGATCACTGTACTAAGCTCGGTGATGTATTTCTATACTAATGGTTTTGATGAAGTAGCAATCCATAAAAAAAAAATTGTTTTGAGATTATGAGGAGGATTTAGTTAAGTTTCTGTTCAAAAAACTCTTTGTAAGTTTGGAGTGTTCACTTTGATTTTTTTTTTAGCAGATACTCTACAAATTCTTCTCAAATGTTCAAAACTTAGTTCTGCTGATGTATTAATGAAAGTACCCTATTAATAAAACAAAACATACTTTGGATTGGTTCAGTATGAAATGTGGACCTTGGACCAAAAATGTTCCTCACCCCTCACCAAAAGCATATTCGCTGTAGATAATGTTTAGACACTGGCCATAATGCATTTCTTGCTCCTTAGCCGCCTCTTGAAAAAAGTTTAGGAAGTGGAAAAAAAACAACAGTATGTCAATTCAAAAATAAATTTTAATTTTAATATTTTCCATTTGCTAGCCTACTTTTTTTCTCTTTGACTACCACTAAACACACTTAGCTTGTAATAATTTGGCTATGCCTAACTTGCTTTTGAAATATCCCATGTTTAAGATATCTGGCTTCGGATAGCTCTAACTGAATTCTTTGAACTGTTTCAGTATTCGGATCCCAGTGAGTTCCCCTATTGACTTACCTTGGATTCATTACTTGTTAAGGCCACTTTACACACACCAACTTATCTGTCCAACGTCTGACCAACTTACTGGTTGCAGTGAAATCATGGACACATTGTTCCATTTGTACACAGCCACAAAATGGAGCAATGTGTCCATGATTTCACTGCAACCAGTAAGTTGGTCAGAAGTTGGTCAGATAAGTTGGTGTGTGTAAAGTGGCCCTTACTCGTTTAAAGTATTCTGTTAGAGCTATTCGAACCCGAGGATCTTACTACTCACTCATCACTAATAATAGCATATTAGACACAGCAAAATAGTGCACTTTTTCTTTTTCAGGGCACTGAGGAAGGAGTAGAGCATTATTTATTTCATACAACTGAAAAAACAATAGGAAAAAATAAAAACGGATGAATTTATAAGAGTTAACTTTCCATTGCCTTAATCAAACAGAATAAAGCAGGAAGAAATTGGCTATCTTTTACACACTACACTTAACTTTAGGTCGGCTACCATTGCTTTTATTTTTGGAGGGCTTCAAGTTACACTTTTTGCAAATGGGTCACAATAGTGCTACCATTGCACTTATTTATGACTACCAACTCCTTATTTCCTAAATAGTAATCCCCAGAGCAGTAAAGGCCTTAGGCACTGCTAAAGGCCTCCATCTCGTAGAGTTAGTATTGCTCATGTGAGGATGTATCCTGAGGGAGAGATAACTATTATGGGCTAATTTTTAATATTTATTTTACCATCACTATTGCTGTCACTTAGGGGCATGGAATTTTGAGAGATATCTAGAAATATCTAAAGATAGACAATGATAAATAAATTGAGAGGCAAGGTTATAAAACTGTGGCAAGCAATAACTTCTTGAAATGCTACATATATATATATATATATATATATATATATATATATATATATATATATATATATATATATATATATATATATTTCTTTTTTTAATGAAAGTCGATATTGAACTTTGCAGCCATATTGGACACAAGGGTTCAACAAGAAAAAAATGCTGCTTGTAATCGCATTACCACTTTTTCTTTAAATATAGTTATGTTATGGAAATTGTGTGGTAGAAGCTGGGACCCCCACTGGGCTACCATATGTTTCAAGGAAAACTTATCACCAGACGAATTAAAAAAATGCCAAATTAATCAGTGACTGGTAGAGACTAGATTATTACACCACTGTTGTGAAGTAATCTATGCAAACCTGAAATCAGCAGAATTTGTTTCCAACTAGGTTTCAAAAAGCAAGTCAAGTAAAATATTCTTTGTTATCCTTCTGTAGTGAACAGTTAAAAGCAACTTGTCAGTAGGTTTTTGCTATGCAAGCTGAGAACAGCTTGCTGTAAGGGTTAAAAATAGACAAAAATCAACTGTGCCTCTCTTATCAGGCTCTGTGCTAATGTTTACTTCAACTAAACTTGGACAACATTGTCATGCGCATGGCAAACTGATATGCCCCCTGCTGTGATTATCACTTTATTGTCAGTGTACAATCTCTATTGAGAACCTGGTGTGGGTAGGGACAGCTTTCACAACTCTGCTGCATGGATAATGCTGAAACCTTTGATTAAGTCAGAACGACCACTAATCCATGTGATACATCGTTGGATTCAGGGTTTCTTTGCCTGAAGACAAGAGAACAAACAAAGCGGTGCCTGGGCGCTTAGGAAACAAACCCAAATGTAGAGTTTTATTGCCTAAATTATGTTGCTATCAGATGAGGCAGCAAAAACCTGCTGACTGACTCCCCTTAACCCCTTAATCCCACGGCGATTTTCCGTTTTTCATTTCACTTCTTCCAAGAGTCATAACTTTTTTATTTTTCTGTCAATTTAGCTGTATGAGGGTTTATTTTGCGGGATAAGTAGTACTTTCAGATGAAATTATTTATTTTACCATACCGAACAGGAAAAAATTTCTGTGTGTGGTGAAATTGCAAAAAAAGTGCAATTACATGTTTGCTTTTTGGGTTTATTATTCACCTTGTTCACATGTTATGGCAAAACTAACATGTTAGTATGATGCCTCAGGTCAGTACGAGTTTGTAGATAACAAACATGTATACTTTTACTGTTATCTAAGGGCGAATAAAAATTCTGAAGTTGTTAAAGAAAAAGAATTGCACTTTAGCGCCCATTTTCCAACATCCGTCACATCCTCATTTTTCGGGATCTGGGGCTATGTGGCTTTTTTTTTGCAGTTTGAGCCGACGTTTCTAGCAATACCATTTTTGGGTGGATGCGCTGTTTCGAGTGTCTGTTATTGCATTTTATTGCAAGGTTGTAAATGCAATTATGGCATTTGGACTTTTTTTTTCGTTGCGCAGTTTAATGATCGACATTTTCTGAATGCATCAATACCAAATATGTGTACTTTTTTTTACATTTTTGAATTGAGACCTGACATGAGATTCGATAAATGCTTAATGGCCTTTCAGGCATCCTAGGTCCATGTTGCCTTCCATTAATCTTTTGTCTTTAGCCTTCAGGGTAAGGTACCATAACCTATACAGGAAGAAGTTATCCAGGTGGGTTAGTTGCAGTTTATATTGTTAGGCTATATGCGCACATTAAGTATTTGGTTGTAGAAATTTCTGCACCAAATCTGCATCCAAGGGCTGGAAAAAACACAAAAAATGCAATGTTTTTGACACAATTTTTAATGCATTTTTTTTCATGCATTTGAGTTAGGAAAATGCTGCAAGGATTGGCATGCTGCAGATTTTTTTCTGCACCACATCTGCAAGGGAAAAAAGCAACATGTACACAAAAGTTCAGGAGTACGACTGACTTTGCTGGCATAAAGATTTGAATGCAGTTTAGTGACAAAACTGCATCAAAAAAGAGTCAAAAACGCACTGTGTGAACAGGGCCTTAGACCTATATTCAGGTGAGTTGCTAAGCTATTGTAACACAAACGTTTTCTACTGAGGCCTCCCCCAGACTAAGATAATGCCTAAGCCTCAGCAGGAGACAAAGATGAGATCTGTGCCTCACTATCTGTATAAGAGGAAAATCTTTTAATTTAACTTTTTTGTTTCCTGAACCCAGTACCACATCAAATAAATACAGAAAGAATCAACTATATTGCTACACTAAAGATTTCCGCTGCCATAGAAAGGACTGTGCATTATATAATCACTTCTATGAAAGTTTTCACCAATAACTCAGTGGGTACCCCAATGGTGATGGTGACGAAATGGACTCCTTTAATATACAACATAGGATAATTTCATATGTAGCCAGACAATTTTGTATTTTGTGCTCTACCTTGTGATAAGCAACTAATTGTTCATACAAGTCTTCTAGATGCCTGGTAGTGTTGACGTGGGCAGTGTAATTATCTCACCTCTTTATACTGTATTTTATTTCCTACCTTGTGAGGGGCTACTCATTGTTCCTACAAGTCTTGTAGATGCCTGGTGATGTTTAACGTGTGTAAAGTAGTTATCTCAACTCTTCGTCATAGAAGGTCAGAGGCTCAGAGAACTTAATCCTACTAACATTCCTATATATTACTATGTGTAATGCTAGATGCTATTTAAACTATCTGTCTGTGAGTCTCCCTTGCCAGCAATGCCATGCTACTACAGGTAGTTTATATACAGCTTGAAATTGAGCCAATAAGAACACACTGTTATTCCACCAATTGTGACATCTCCAATATCCTGCAATGAGTGATCAAGGATATATAAACTGACCTTTAACCAAGGAGATTTTGTTCAGTGACCTCAGTCTAGGGACTTCGGCCCCGACTAGAGGAGCACGGGACTTGTTACATGCAGCTAATTTTAGAACTACGGACCCAATTGACAAGCCATAACCCCAGGTCTAGGTACATCGGTGCCGACCAAGTGGAACTGAACCTGGATTATAATACTACAAGGACTTCAGCATCAAATGTTCAGATTCGGCTGGGATATCGAAAGACTGCATAAAAAATCAACACAGGTTGGGACAATCCAGTCACCTGGCTACAGACTTTGCTGTGAAGGCTCTGGGACATGAACATTCTAAACCCTGGTGAGCCAGTGAAAGGGTGAGACTCTGTTGCCTGTTACATTTAGTGTTTTGCTTGTTGTGTTATATGCTGTTAACTGTTGAAGATCCAATAAAGTGTTGTTATTGTGGTTCTCTCACCCTGTGTTGTCTGAGTAGTGTTCCACCCACAGTTAAGGAGCTCGAGCATTCAGTTTGGAATGAGCCCTGGTCCATGCTCTCTTTCGAAAGGCAGCTGGGCCAGTGGACGAGAGCACCCACTGACAAGGAAACGTTTTAATTAGGCCAGCTTTACACCACAGCCTGATCAGGTCCGGGGCTGTCCGATGTAAACCTGACAGCCCAGGACTTGATTTTGACATAATACAGCCCTATGGGGCTGGATGGAACCGAATGGCAGCTATGTGCCATCAGGTTTCCATCTGTCCGGGAGGATCCGGGTGAATTTGGATTTTTCTCCCGGACACAAAAATGTTGCTTGCAACATTTTTGTGTCCGGGGCAAAAATCTGCCCTAATCAAATCCTCCAGGATCTGGGGCGATACGGCGCTCCCTGACATGGGAGTCCAGGTCCGAAAAAAAACTTCAGATCCGGGAACCAGACGCCGGCTGCTGAAGTTTAGCATCTTGAAATTTCAGCAGCTGCGGCTGTGATCAGAGGCATCCAGCTGCAAACCAGACCAGAGGGCATATTTGCCCTCCGGTTCGGTTTGCAAATCCAGTCCGGGGCTGTCCGATTCACATCGGACATCCCCGGACCGGATCACACCATGGTGTGAAGCCAGCCTTAGAAGTTGCTTAAGTGCTTTAAAATAAAATGTGTGTGAAATGAGAGTTGGGCAGTGGCAGTCCAGGATTATGCATGCAGACCATGAGAATGCTCATGATTATGCATGCAGCCCATGATTATGCACGCAGCATCACTGCAAAACTTCTTTGAGAAATGTTTACGACCCTTTAAGTTTGCATCATTTCAGGTTTTCTCGTTCCATTCACTTCAGCTGTGTCGCAGTGCATTTCTTAGGCAGTACAAGCTTTGTAATGGCTGTGAATGTCTCGTCTAAATTAATCGTTGTTACAGAAAAGATATAGTTCAATTGAGCACACTAAATTGTGTCTGATTGCTGCAGTCATTATTTTTGACATTCAAGTGCAGTAGGTCTTATAGAGATTATTACTAAGGTATAAAAGGTACAGCGATGACAGCGCTGGTTATGAGAAGATATTCAAGACTTTGTGCTGACATTTTATATTGTTTGGGTGGAAACAACCAGTCACTACAGACACAGAAAATAATAAGTTGTCAGTTTTAGTGACACTGCTCTTCAAAAAAGGGTTTAAGCCTCTGAAATTTCACAGTATTACACTCTCTAAACTGTACTGTAATAACAATACTTATTCTGTCAATTTAATTACTGCTTGGCATGATACAAAGATGTTCTTACAGGGTATCTGACATCAGTTGCATTCACATTATATGGGGAAATCTGAGATGTCGTGTTGGACGATCACTAGGAATGCTCTGAAGTTAGGGAGCACATGGCTTTAGCGAAATATGGAACAGTGTTGGACATCAGTTTGCATCCTGAACTACAAGATTAATAAAATTGAACAAAAACTTTGATACATCGGTCACTTCGGATTACAATTTACTCATCCATAGAAATATAACATGCTCTACAGTTTACTCGAAAACTATCAAATTAATTAACCTCCATGATTTAATATTTTATTACAAATTTGCACTTCAGTAAGGAAGTGGAATAACTCCAGTGCCACCTTTAAGCAGCTCCTCAAAGTCATAATCGCTTTCCAACAAACTTTTAAATATGACTAAGGGATTTGTGCCAGATCAGAACTCCAACTTAACACCTACTTAACTGTCTTCTTATGGTTGCAGGAAAACTTCTCTCCATAAGGTAGATAGCAAGTTCCCAGAACTTGTCTTAGCCCACTCACACAGCCAGATCAGAATATCCCACACACTACACGGATGAGGGGCAGTTACCCGAAATGCAGCGTCTGTAGTTTGGGGTTCTGATCTGGCACAAATCCCTTAGTCATATTTAAAAGCTTGTTGGAAAGTGATTATGACTTTGAGGAGCTACTTAAAGGTGGCGCTGGAGTTCTTCCACTTCCTTACTGAGGTGCAAATTTGCACATTTTCTAGAGGAGGGATGTGGCTACAGTCTCCTCACCTACTTAACTGTCGTCTTATGGTTGCAGGAAAACTTCTCTCCATAAGGTAGATAGCAAGTTACCAGAAAATATTTTATTACAAAAGAACTGCTAACACTCAGATTCACACACAGGTATATTACAGCTAAATCTGATAATACCCTGTAATAGGGCTGTCAGGAGTCCTTGTGTTCACTTCCATATAACTCTGACTTAAAGGGAATGTGTCAGCAGGTTTTCCTACCTCATCTGAGAGCAGCATGTTGCTGGCAATCAGATTTTGAAACCAACAATGTTTAACTTATATTACTGGCTGCAGCCATTCTGTCACAATCAAAGCACTTAGTTTTAGGCATGTAGCAAAGCTGGGAGAGCAGTCCTCGCCCACACTTCCCTCTTAATAGAGATTATGAATTGACAGGAAGGTTTCAATCACAGTAGGGGAATCCAGCTGTGCACATGCCAAAGTAGTCCTGTAATGGGAATCACCAGGTGATAAAGCCTTTAGTTTATGTAAACATAAGAACAGACCCTGGAAAAAGAGGTACTGTTGACTTTTGTTTTTTAAACCCCTTCAGTATAGTGTCTTCAGCTTACATAGCAAAAGCCTGCTGACAGATTCCCTTTAAAACTGTAGCAAAGAGGGTTTTTATGCATTCCACTTAAATCTGACACAAAAAAATAATTGTGTTAAATTCTGTATATGTAGATATTCACTTCTACGAACACTGAGAATTCTCTTTATACCCGTGTATTATGGAGGCAGACCAGATTGGTGCACAGAAATTGTGTGTAGAGTGGTACAACCTCTGGCAAAAATTATGGAATCACCTGGCTCGGAGGATGTCCATTCAGTTGTTTCATTTTGTAGAAAAGAAGCAGATCACAGACATGGCACAAAACTAAAGTCATTTCAAATGGCAACTCTCTGCCTTGAAGAAACACTAAAAGAAATCTTAAAAAAAAATGTGTTAGCCAGTAATGGTTGCTTTTGTAGCCCAAGCAGGGGAAAAATTATGGAATCATGCCAAACAAAACAACACTCAAATACATTACTAGTATTTTGTTGACCACCTCTGGCTTTTATAACAGCTTGCAGTCTCTCAGGCATAGACTAAGGGGCCTTTCACACTTGCGCTTTTTTCCTGATTTGGAAGATCAGGAAAAAACCTGATTCTTACAGGATTAATTTTTTTTGCCCATTCTCTTTAATGATTTCAGGAAAAAACACATGAAGCAACAAGATTCAACCTTACAAAATTAAAGTGAATGGGCAAAATACTGTAAGTGTATGTGCCCACAGGACGTTTGTATGTGCAGTCATGAACGCAGGAAAACCTGAGGATCCTAGAGTCCTTGACAGGAGAAATGCTATGATCTTGTCTGCGTTTTTTGTGCGTTTTGTGCGCGTTTTTTGCGCGTTTTTACTGCGTTTTTGATGCTGCGTTTTGCCAGCGTTTTTCCCATTGACTGCACCAAAAACGCAGAAAGAATGAACATGTCAATTCTTTGCTATCCGCACCAAAAACGAAGGTATTTGACAGTTCTTGACACTTGCAAAACCAATGTCTGTGCACAGCGTTTTTGTAAACACATTGGTTTTGCTGGGAAGCCCAACCGCAGGAACAGATTAGCATACATTACCATAAAACCAATGGTTTTCTGCATGCGGAAACCGCAGGAAAACCGCGGCAAAAACGCCCTGCGGGCACATACCCTAAGAATTGTTTTTTTTCCTGATCTTCCAAATCAGGAAAGAAACGCAAGTGTGAAAGGCCCCTTAATGAGTCACAAACAGTAATCATCATCAAGCTGGCTCCAACTTTCTCTGATTGCTGTTGCCAGATCAGCTTTGCAGGTTGGAGCCTTGTCATGAACCATTTTCTTCAACTTCCACCAAAGATTTTCAATTGGATTGAGATCCGGACTATTTGCAGCATTGAGCTTATGTGTCTTCTTTCATGGAATGTTTTTACAGTTTTTGCTCTATGGCAGGATGCATTATCATCTTGACAAATGATTTCATCATCCCCAAACATCTTTTCAATTGATGGGATTAGGAAATGTCCAAAATATCAACGTAAACTTGAGCATTTATTGAAGATTTAATGACGGCCATCTCCGATTATCCCCTACACTCGGAACCTTCAAGCGGTACCTGAAAACCCATCTCTTCAGAATAACCTACAGCCTGCAATGACCACTGGACCCGGCGCTCAACCACCACTAGACTCGGCGCTCCGCCACCACCCAAGCAGACCCAACCTACTGTTTCCCTCCTCATTGCCCTGTAGATTGGAAGCCCGCAAGGGCATGGTCCTCTCCCCCCTCTGTACCAGTCTGTCACTGTTAGTTTGTTCATAGTATTTTCAACTTGTTTGTATGTATCCCTTTCTCATGTACACTACCATGGAATCAATGGTGCTCTATAAATAAATAATAATAATACTTCCATTCACCTTCCAATTGGCATAACTTCCATGGCTTCGGCAATGCCAGTCCCCCCTCCTCTTCGCCCCTCTGTAATATCTCCATTTTAATCTTCACCTGTTTCTTTCCCCAAACTAATTGTCTAAAGACTGGGGCATTGTGCAATACATACAACAGTGGCATCAATATAATCTTAATTAAATTGATGTGACCCACTACAGACGATGGTAACTTACACCACGCACCAGTTTTAACTTTAAATCTCTCTAATAGCAGATTCAAGTTGAGTTCAACATATCTCGAAACAGAAGCGCAACCTATATGCCCAGGTATTATCTTAAACTGTCTACCCCCCCCCTCCATCTCATTTACATCTACATCCCTATCCACAGCCATGATGCTAGATTTGGTCCAATTGATCTCAGGGCCCGACAAGGCTCTGAATTGTCCTACAGTAGCCATAGCTCCATCCAAAGCCTCCCCAGGATTCTCCAGGAACAACAACAGCTCATCAGCGTAAAGAGCGATTTTCTCCTTTATTGCACCATATCTAAATTCTGTAACCCCATCTGACACTCTAATCTTACCTGCTAATGGTTCCACGGACACCGCAAACAGTAACGGAGACATCGGACACCACAGTCTTGTGCCCCTGTATATGGAAAACTCCAGAGACATTTCCTCATTTACCTTAACTTTGACCGTTTGAGAGGAGTACAAGAGCCGCACCCACAAGTTGAAAACAGGCCCAAATCCCATATGGGATAGCACCTAACATAAATACCTTCATTCCACACTATCGGATGCCTTCCTCCTATCTAAAGAGACTTCCAACCTTCGACCACTGTTATCTGCAGGCAACTGTAAGTTCAAGTATAACCTCCTCAGATTAATCGCCGTAGACTTGTTCAGCATGAATCCTGATTAATCAGAATGAATAATCTTTTCGATAATCTTGGTCAAACGGGTCGACAGAATCTTGGCAAGGATCTTGACATCTGTTGTCAATATGGAGATTGGTCTATAAGATTCCGCCAATGTGGCATCCTTTCCTTCTTTGGGAATAACTACCACCACAGCTTCTCCCATGGATTCTGGCAGTGCACCCCTCTCCAACGCATCATCAAACACTCTCTTCAGTCTGGGCAACAGTACATCCACCAGTTCCTTATATACTGTACTTCCCCAGGAATGCCATCTGTCCCGGGGACCCGGTCATTGGACATGGAGAGCACCGTTTTCTCCCCCTCTTCTACAGTAAGGGGACCATCCAGTGTCAGTCTATATTCTTCCTCCAATTTAGGCATCTCCACCCCCTCCAGGAACCTCTCTATCTCTAGGTCTGTGGCTCTCGTCACAGAGGTGCACAACCGTGCGTAGACATTTTTAAACTCTTCCAGAATATTATTAGTGTTGGTAACTTCCTTTCCATTCCATTTCAATAATTTATATATAGATGGGTCGACCCAGTCTGTGCACCAGACACCAACGACAACAAGTGACCTACTCTGTTCCCTTCTTCAAAAAATAATGACCTCAGGAATGCCCTCCTCCTATCCACCCCTTTCAAACACAGCCTGTTCATTTCTTCATGTGCGACCGGCAACCTTCTCTGAGCTGCTCCTGACGGGTTAACTATCATGTAAAAAGAAAAATAGGGAGGGGGACAAAAGGCGCAATAGTGCCCTATCACTAGTGACACTTGTGTAAGGAGGTGGTGCTGTGAAGCTGCTCACCTGGTCCAGTTGTGATCCCCACAACTGGTTTGAAGGCGTTTTGGAAACAGTGTTCCAGCTGCTGCAGGACCTCCACCGACCACTGGATAGTGGTTTTAAATCCAAAACAAAGATGGGAGTACTGGTGTGCCACGGTCCGCGCTGCTGTGGTATGAAAAAACTCACCAAAGAGTCAGCAGTTATTCCATCCTTTATTTCCTCCTCTCTCCAACGCGTTTCAGCGCCACACCCGGCGCCTTCCTCAGAATGTCCCTGAGGAAGGCGCCGGGTGTGGCGCTGAAACGCGTTGGAGAGAGGAGGAAATAAAGGATGGAATAACTGCTGACTCTTTGGTGAGTTTTTTCATACCACAGCAGCGCGGACCGTGGCACACCAGTACTCCCATCTTTGTCTTGGGTTAACTATCATGTCTGACCCTGCCATACTCAATTCATCCCTGACTGCTTGGTCTTCCCTCCTGGTTTGTGACTTGCGTTTTGCTATGTTCCTAATAAAGAGGCCCCTCAAGTGGGCCTTCATGGCATCCCAAACCAAGTGTGTTGCAGCACTACAGTTAATAGCCTGAAATAACTCCTCCAACTCCCCCTTGATGCTCTTCATGTCAATACCTTTCAGCCACTCTGGGTCCATCTGCCAACCCCCTTTGTGACTCTTTGAATGCCCAATTTCAATAGAAACCTCCAGAGGGCTATGATCGGAAAGCACCCATGGAAGATACATCACGTCCCTCACAATCCTATTCATGCCATTAGTGAACAATGCCAGGTCTATGCGGGACAGCGTGTTATCCGTTGAGGAATAACATGAGTAACACCTCTGGTCGCTATTCCGGACCCTTCACAAATCTATCACCCAATCTCTGCAATATAATTGCCAACTAGGGTTAGTCTGTCTCTCCGGTCGCCCATTGTCCCTTGTCTAACTCTATCCCAGTATTCATTTATAACATTATTCAAGTCACCAATTACCAACAATCAAGAACCCGCACCCCTCCTTGATAAATCCAGTATCTCCTGAATTTTCATTCTTAAATATGGGGGTGGATCATACAAAGCCACGATGGTCAGCAGTTGTCCAAACACTTTACAAATAAGAAACACATACTGTCCTTTTTCTTTATGGACTTCAACCTCCTCATAGTGTGCATGGGCATGTATCAACACCGACACCACCCGTGCATATGCCGAGTACGTGGAATGATAAGCTTTTACAATTCATTTATTTTCTAACAAATAAACTATCTATAGTCAGGTGAGTTTCCCATGTTATAGGAGGACTATGTGACATGACTTAAAATTGCAGCTCTTCTGGTCACATCTGACATCCCCCGTACATTCTAGCTAAATACTTTAAATCTACCTCCCATCCTAAATCTTTACATCATACTGTAGTCTCCTTTCCCTCCCCCTTCAGGTCTTCCCGAAACAAGTGTCCCAATCACTCCTCCCCCATGCAACAGTTCCCTTTCTAACTTAGAGAATGGGTACAGAGTCAACCTAGTTACCGATCAAACGTCTTGTAGATTATTGCTTACTCCAAATTCTGTAAACTCCACTAATTATACTGCCTTAAACAACATTTGGAGTCCTAAAATTAAAGATCATATTAATCCCGTAAACCATATGGCATCAGTCCCCCTTTTCAAAGGCACTGCAGGTCGCAGCGTCTACATAACTCTCAGTCTACAAATCCAATGGTGAGCTGAATCTTCACTTTATGTTGTCCTTTTCCACCCTGAGTTTTTTAATATTGGGCTCCAACCAATTAGTAGCATCCTCTGGGGATTAGAAAAAGTGGACACCCCCCAAGGCCACCCCACACGTACCTTTGCCGGGTACAGCATTGAATATGCCAAGTCAAGTGTCCTAAGTTTCTTTTTCACCTCATTGTACCGCATGCATAATCTCTGGACCTCGGCAGAGTTGTCAGGGTCTATCTCAACATTCTACCCATTAATGGTAAGATCTTTGGTAGTCCTGGCATTATGCAGAATCTCTGCGTCTCTGCAGTTCAATATCTCAGCCAGGATAGTAGGAGGGGCAGATCATGGGGGCAGAGGTCTCATGGGGACTCGATGCGCTCTTTCCACAGCAAACACCCTTGTTAATTTGTGTGCATCAAATTTAATCAGCAACCAATGTTCAATGAAACCTGTTGGGTCGTTACCCTGCGTCTTTTCAGGAACATCCACAATGCAGACACTATTCCTGCTAGATCTATTTTCCAGGTCATTTTTGGCAGCCACATCAGATATCTTTTGTGTGTGCTGGTGCTGGGTTTTCTGCACTTTGGTTAAATGATCTTCAGGGGCATTCACTCTCTCCTCCACAGCACCCATCCGGACATCTGCCTTGTGCATTGCCTCCTTAATCCCCACCATCTCCTCCTTCAGCCCATCCACCCTCTGGGTGAGGGAGTTAGTACCACACTGATGGATCACTAACTATATACATATATCGTACCACCATCTAGGACCTTTTGACAATAAATGTTGTGCAGACCTACTGACCGTGTTAGGCAAGACCTGTCTACACAATCCTGGAGATTGCATCGGGGGGTTCGTGGAGACAAAATGTGTCCACCTTCACTCTGAGCAATAACTCCTAATCGACCGAGCAAGAGGGTGGGTTTGCCTTTGCTTATACCTTGTCATCAACCTAAGATAAGTGGAACCTTTCTTTACTATTTTCTAGGTGAGGGTTGTTTTTGGTGTTGTTATCACATGTCACTTGTAAACACTGATCCACACAGGATTTTTAAACTTGATTAAAAAGCTAGAAACGGCGAAATATTGTTTCCAATTTATTAAATGAGGGTGGTTAGAGCAGTCTTACAGAAGGAGACTATTTGGAAAACATCCTTTAATGTAGGCTCCCTCTCAGCAGGGTCATCAGTGCCAACCAGTTCCTCACTGCCAGAATCCCTCAGTACATGGTTGCCCTCTTCCTCCTCCTCTTCAACCTCAGGGTCTTCAGTCACCTCTTCTGCCCCTGCCCCCCATCCTACCAGATCATCATCTTTTGCTAGTGCCTCTGCCCCCCTTGTAAACCTTCGCAGCTTCTCCATGATCTCCAGCCTCCATTCATATGCAGCATTCTGCTGTCCTGTCTCCTCTTCCTTCTCAGTGCCATCTTGGGTCTGTGTGCTGCACCCGATTCCTGCATCTTTTTGCCGTCACCGCACCATCTTGGGCCCGCTGCACCACTCCGATGGTCTCACCAGGCTCTAGGGACCCACAGGTACCGGCACCAGGATAGATGCCAAGAATTCTTGGGCTCCGTACAGGATAAATTAAAAAATCAGCGGTGGAGGACACTCAGTCACCCAACTGCTCACATCAAGCGCTAGGCCATAGCTCTGCTCACTGTGCTTCTTCACTTCACAGCGTAAAATGACAAACCCACTTCTCAACAGCATGTCAATTTAGCACTGTGGAGTTGGAGGCGATCTAGGCGAGTGAATGCAGGGAAAAGACACCGTTTCCCCAACACTGACTGAGCACAGGAAGGCTGCATTCAGCTGCAGAGATCTCCGGCTTCCTTCAGGTCAAAAGTTACTGTGTCCAGTACACAGTGTCTCCAGATTGTCTACACATAACCTAACACAGGGGTAGGGAACTCCAGGCCTCAAGACCCGCACACAGTGCATGTTTTCAGGATTTCCTTAGTATTGCACAGGGGTTGGAACCATCACCAGTGCAGGTGATTAAATGATCACCTGTGCAATAATAAGGAAATCCTGAAAATTTGCACTGTGTGCGGGTCTTGAGGCCTGGAGTTCCCTACCCCTGCTCTAACATTTCATGTTTATAAGATATCTATACTTTTCTCACTACCCCAAATTTTTTTGCAGACTACACCAAGAAATCAAGACTAGACATGAGTGGACTCATGGAAGTTTGGGTTCTGGGGGTTCAGATGGACTTTATAAAAAAACATTTTCTTGACTCGTACCTCAATGGAAGTCACTGATTGGCCAGTTTGGCTCTCTGCGCACATACAGCCAACCATAAACAGAGCACTTCTGGGGAGGTAGGGCTGGGTTTTGTTCCTTTTTTTGAACACACTACATATGCTAATGCCGATTTTACCTCTAGTGCGAACCATTCAAGCACTGCACTCACAATGGGCCGAGCACAGCGATGGTCAAGCGGTTTGCATATGTGAAGCACCTGAACTCCAAACCCTGATTTTTTTATTCTTTGGAAAATCTAAAGTTCGGTTAGCTAATCCCTAATAAAGACATGTGTCCAAAGAAACCATTCCAAAACTGTAAAAAAATAAATAGATTAAAATAAAGTATTAATGACAATGCATATTGAGGTTGGGCATGCCCATCTTTGCTCTGTTCAAGATGGAGCTTTGTAAAGCCCAGTTGGTGGAGTCCAAGTGGTCTGACAGCTAGAGAAATTATTCCCTATCCCATGGACTAGGAATTGTTTGATTTTAGGAAAAAATCTTTAATACAGATACTATTTCAGCCTTCATTTTAACTCTTCCTAGCTAAGAACAGATATCAATGAAAGTTTCAGTGGACATATTGGATCATCTTGGAAGCTCCAGAAATGTGACACATTGAACATATATAAAGTACAGTTTACAGGATGGAAACAACTGTATGCTTTGAACAGCAGCAATAAAACAAGAAAAATCTACTTTCATTTTAGCAATAAAGCGCTGAATTTACCGCAGACATGCTGTTACACTGGGAAGCCATCCCTTAAGCAAGGCAGAAACAACACAGTAACGCGGCAGGATGCGCCTTCAAGGTAGAGCATAGCGTTAAGGGGAAAGTTCTGTATTTTTCCAAATGTGTTTATATATGGAGCGTAAAGCTGTCTGACAGAAATTGACAGAACGCAGAAATGGGCAAATAACAAAAAAAAACCTAAATGTAACACAATGAAATAAATACACAAGAGAGTAAAAACATGAAAAGAAGCAAATGTTTAAACATTGTAGAAATAGCTGCTGTGTTTAAGAAAATAAAACACACCAGGGATATCCTGGGAAAGACGAAACAGCCTGCACAATCTCATGCAATGGAAGTAAAACTAGAAGATGCATTGCTCCAGCTGACATATTTAATTTAAAACATTGTCAGTCCCTGCAGAGAAACGGCCTAGTAAACATGCTATAAAATAAAGACAATCTAGAAAATGTGTCACACACATTTGGCAGGTTCATGTAAAATAGAAAAAGGTATGATATGGGAAAAAAAGCTATATAAAGCAAAAGTGTCACAAAATGCGCACAGTCCCTATATTTCTTAACATCAGGGCTATAGGACCTGCAGCCCAGGGTCAAAGGCAGCCTACAATGCCTGTCTATGGGCCGCACTTGATGACTATATTAGCATGCTATCAGAGAAACATCCGATCACACTCATATAGAGTCATCAAATCGCTGCAGTCAATCACAAACATTTGTAGTCCGATAACTTCAGACGTTGCATAGCTTATGTTGAAGACAACCAGAGCAGTGTAAAACAGATCAACAGGGGAGAAAGAAGATTAATATTCCTCTATTTATTGTATTATAACAATCTATCAACCCCTTTCTTTCTTTTTTGTTAGACATTGAACAAGCTTTTTAACTTTCTGGTTTATATTCTATATATAGATCTGAGAAGTTTAGATTTCTGAAGACTGAGCTCTAAGACCACCACTGATGAACTGCTGAGGTTAAAAATGTTTGCCACATAGGATTGTATACGGTTCACAATATAGATGAAGAACCATCCATTTTTTTCGGGATGAAAATCTTTTCTTTTCTATGGTCATGTAAACTTAGCCTAATAGTAATGAAAATCTTAGCAGTTCATAGTTATCACTGGTGGTATAAAATCATGTCCAAAAGAGGTACTTCTCTGCAAGCATAGGGTTAATTAGCCAGAAAATAGCATTCAAAATGTGCCTGCCTATCTAACTGAAGCAGCAGCTACAGGGAAAAAATGAAATTATATCTTCTCTGTGGTCGCTTGCTTCCACTCATTTTATTAATCCCCTGCACTTTGATTGACAGTCAGCTCTGCAGTATGTGTTCAGAGCAGGCTGTCAATCAAAGTACCATGGGGTGATAACAGTGGAGCTCACTATGCAGTGACTAACTGCTCCATTCTCCATCCCTAAGACTGGAAGCGAGCCGATACATGGAGGATTTCAGTTCATTTTCTCCTTTTTGTCCTGCTTTCAGTAAGGCATCATTTTAACACTATCTGCAGGAAAATAACATTTCTGGATGTGAAAAGTGCCTTTTAAAATGACAAATTCATCAAAAGAAACTAAAGGATATGAAAAAAGAGAACCCTGATAAAGTTTGTTTTTAAGCAGAGACTTTGGATAGTGCCAGCTAGCACTAGCAATCACTGATAGTGGCCTCTTTTTCATTCATCTCAGCCCTTTCTCGCTTTATTGGTGACAACACTGTATGCAGTTGTACAATAAATTACTTATACACAAGATATGTCTACCTGTCATCAATATTCCTATTCAAGCAGAGATTCAGAGATGTGAGGTTCTGGCACTTCTTCACAATCTCCATCACCGTCTCATTATCCAGCTCTTCGATGTGCCGTAAGTCAAGGCTAGAAAGATTTTTAAGCTGAAAAGGGAAAAACAAAACAGTTGTGCTAAAAAAAAACAAAAGTCTATGTCACAGATTAAAATTGTTAAAGAAAACCTTAGCACATAACAATGGAAAAGATTTTTCAAAACTGTTGCAAAGAAAGGTGCGAGACATCTGTGTTGACTGTGTTGTCAAGGTGGTCGACTATGAGAGCCCTGTGATCTCTGAGACTTGTATCATTCTGACTTAGAGCTCAGCAGTTAACTCCTGTTAGGCTATGGGCCCATGCTACGTTTGTGATCAGTTTTTGCATAAATACGAATCAATTTCTATCATGCCAACAAACTCCATGACATTGCTGAAATGCTGTGCCATTTTCTACTTTTTTTCCCGATCAGGTTTTTTTGGTTTTTTTTAACAAAAACCTGATCAGGGAAAGAAGTAGAATATTCTATAAGTGATCCAGATTTGGAGTAAAAAACGCTCCAAATACTCACCCTCCCTAGGAATCCCACGGTGAGCTCTGGTGAGTCTTCCTACAGTGCATTGGCAAGATCAAAGCAAAGTGACTTACAGGACCTGCGCCCCATGTGACACAGTCTGAGTCACATGGGGCGCAGGTCCTGGAAACACATTACCCATGGGCGGAAGAAAAAGATCAACAGTCACCGTGGGATTGCCGGGGAGAGTAATAAAGTGTGAATGTCTGTGTGTGTCCCCTTATTTGTCTTGTGTTTGTAATGTGTAACAATACGAGAGAAAAAAAAACTTGATGACCTTCATGTCACATGAATGTAAATATGTTACAATCTGAGAGAAATTGATTGATTTTTTTTCATCAGGTGTTATCCATGCATTTGTTTTTTCACTCATATGTTTATTTTTTTCACAGCATCAGGTAATCTGAATTTTTTTGTCCATTGACTCTTAGCAATGGATGTAATGATGCATGAAAGTCCTATGGAAGACTCACATACAAAGTCTGTCTTCTCTGTTTCATCCGTTTTACACGGATGCCTATAGCCTTTAAAGGGAACCTGTCAGCTGGTTTATACTCCCCCAGCTATCACTGTCTGTAGCGGCAGATTCATAATACTATTTTAATCATCCCTATCTGAGCTCATGGTGTAATGTGAAAGGTGAAAAAAATGCATTTATACACTTACATGTCAGTCTACACCTTGGAGGTGGGGGACTGTCTGGCAGGATAATAGTTAACTCACTTTTAACTTGGATGGCTAAAGGACCTGTGTGATGTAATGATCATGTGACCAAAGTGGGCGGAGGTAAGCCAGCAAACGTATTATGTTCTATGAGAACTTAGCTCCGCCTATTGTAGTCACATGGTTGTGACTTCACATCAAGTCTCCCAACATGTTCTAGCACAAGGCTGAAATGTTAACTATTAACCAGCCAAACAGTCCCCGTCCTCCAAGCTGGGGACAGACTGCCTCATTACATAAGGAAATGTGAGTGTATAAATGCTTTCTTTCACATTACACTATGAGTTCAGACAAGGATGATTAGACTGGTATTATGAAGCTGCAGGTACAGACAGTGATAGCTGGAGGGGGCATAAACCACCTGACAGGTTCCCTTTAATGACTGGGTCTAATGCACAGAATGGATGAGAAGAGGACAGTTTCATGGACTCATGACACGGATGTATTTTGTAGAATGACTGTGTGAATTAATCAATTAACCTGTATGGGTCAGTGTCCTCTCAAAGAACCAAAAATAACAGCATAAGGATGTGTAAATGCAGTGTGATATAAGGCATCTTCAGAATGGCCCAGGAAACTAGCTGATATAAAAATATAAATGTATATATTTCTGTAACTTGTCTACTCACATTGGTAAGGCGGATAACTCCTCTAGATGTAATCGAGCAGCCCATAAAACCTACATATTCCAGCTCTGCACAGTGTTCTGCAAAAGCTTCCACGGACTTATCAGATACCTGATGGAACAAAAAAAAAAACACAAAACATTTTGAGTCAAGTTGGCAATATTTTTATGATTTTATGAAAATTAACACAATAATAATTACTAAAAGGGCAGAAGCCCAAATAGCAATAATGCCTTTCACCAAGAGGTTATTAAAGGGAACCTGACAGCTGATACAAGCTCCCCAAACCATGGGCAGCATGCATAAGCCACTCGCTGTATAATCATACCAAGGTATGTTATACACTGAAACGCTGCGTATCAGAGAAAGACATGCTTTTAATAGCTGCCGGGAACTGAGTCGTTCTGTGCACTAGTCATATAGGTAGGTCCCTGGTGGCTTCTCCAACTGCTGATACTGACTGACCAGTCTCTGCTTATATGTGCACATATAGGCAGAGACCTGTCAGTCATTGTCAGTGGGTGGGGAGATGCCACTGGGGACCCACCTGTAAGATGTCACTACTGGCTATTAAAAGTACTGTATATACTCGTGTATAAGCCGACCCCCTACTTTTGCCCCCAAAATCTGGGAAAACCTATCGACTCGTGTATAAGCTGAGGGTGGACCCCAGCACAGGTATACAGCCCCCAGCAGTGTGGTATACAGCAGCCTCCCCAGTGGTATATACAGGCCCCAGCAGTGTTACAGCAGCCTCCCCAGTGGTATATACAGTAGCAGCCCCAGTGGTAGTATACAGCAGCCCCAGAGGTATATACAGCAGCCCCAGTGGTAGTATACAGCAGCCCCAGAGGTATATACAGCAGCCCCAGTGGTAGTATACAGCAGCCCCAGAGGTATATACAGCCCCAGTGGTAGTATACAGAAGCCCCAGAGGTATATACAGCAGCCCCAGTGGTATATACAGCAGCCCCAGTGGTACTATACAGCAGCCCCAGAGGTATAAACAGCCCCAGTGGTAGTATACAGCAGCCCCAGAGGTATATACAGCCCCAGTGGTAGTATACAGCAGTCTGCCCGCCCCCCCATCAGTATCCAGGGCCCCCCCCCCTTGCTCCGCAAAACCTGCAAAGTAAAATCATTATACTTATCACTGTCCTGTCGCCACCGTCCCCGCCGCTGCCATCGCGCTCCTCCGTCTTCATCCAGCGTCTTCCAGCTTCCTGTGGACGGCGCAGCCAATGACGTCATTGCTTGCGCCGACCACAGGAAGCCGGAAGAAGACGGATGAAGCCGGGCAGCGTGATGGCAGCGGCGGGGACGGCGGCGACAGGACAGTGATAAGTATAATGATTTTACTTTGCAGGTTTTGCGGAGCAAGGGGGGGGGGCCCTGGATACTGATGGGGGGGGCCTGTATATTGATGGGGGTGGCGGGCGGCCGGCTGTATACTACCACTGGGGCTGTATATGACTCGCGTATAAGCCGAGGGTGGGACTTTTCAGCCCAATTTTTGGGCTGAAAAACTCGGCTTATACGCGAGTATATACGGTATCTTTTTCTCTGAAATGCTGCAGCAATTCAGAGTGAAACACACCTGGCTGTGATCTCATACATCCAGCAGCTGTTACACGCTGCCCAAAACGTAAGTAACATGAATAAAAATAAGTTCCATAGTTGGATGCGTAAAAAAAAAATGTTCCTTTGCAAAGATATTCTTATATACCGTATATACTCGTGTATAAGCCGAGTTTTTCAGCACAAAAAATGTGCTGAAAAGTCCCCCCTCGGCTTATACACGAGTCATATACTCGGTATACAGCCCCCCCCTCCCCCATCAGTGGTGTATACAGGGCCCCCCCCCTTGCTGTCAGCCACCTGTTAAGGAATAGATCATTATACTTACCCCTGTCCTGTCGTCGCCGCCGCTCTCGGACACCGCGCGCTCCTCCGGCTTTATCCGGCTTCTTCCTGCTGTGACCGGCGGGCGCAGGCAATGACATCATTGTCTGTGCACTGGAGGAGGAAGCAGGAAGAAGCCGGAGGAGCGCGCGGTGTCAGAGAGCGGCGGCAGGACAAGGATAAGTATGATGATCTATTCCTTTACAGGTGGCTGGCAGCAAGGGGGGGGGGGCCCTGTATACACCACTGGGGACTGTATACACCACTGGGGCCTGTATACACCACTGGGGCCTGTATACACCACTGGGGAGGCTGCTGTATACTACCACTGGGGAGGCCTGTACACCACCTGTGCTGGGGTTCACCCTCGGCTTATACATGAGTCAATAGGTTTTACCAGGTTTAGGGGGCAAAAGTAGGGGGGTCGGCTTATACACGGGTCGGCTTGTACACGATTATATACGGTCAGGGGCGTAACTACAACAGGTGCAGGGGTTGCGATCGCACCCGGGCCCTGCAGCCTAGGGGGGCCCCAAAAGTCCCTTTGGCCTATAAAAAAAGACTAATACTATTAAATATTTGCAGTAATTGGGGGCCCCGTTGGAGCTTTCGCATCGGGGCCCCTGGGCCTGAAGTTACGCCACTGTATACGGTATGTGCCCCTGTGTAGTGTGTGTGTCCCAACATGCAGGAACAGGTCGGATTATAACACAGCTCCTTGGCAGGGGAGAAAGTGAAAGAGCGTGTAGAGACATTACTGCCGGGGATCACAGCTGTTATTATTATTATAGAGTCATTTATTCCATGGCACTTTACATGTGGAAAGGGCATATATAGACAAGTACAAATACATGAACAATATAAGGCACACAAGGTACAGAAGGAGAGAGGACACTGCCCGCGAGGGTTCACAGTCTACAATGGATGGGTGAGAATACAATAGGAGAGGGTAGAGCTGGTCGTGCGGTGGTTTGATAGACTGAGGCTCACTGTAGGTTGTAGACTTGACGGAAAAGGTGGGTCTTCAGATTCCTTTTGAAGGTTTCCACGGTGGACAAGAGTCTGATGTGTTGGTGCAAAAAAGAGTTTCAAAGTATAGCAGATGCACGGGAGAAATCTTGTATGCGGTTGTGGGAAGAAGAGATAAGGGGGAAATAGAAGAGGAGATCTTGAGAGGATCGAAGGTTGTGTGAGGGTAGGTATCGGGAAACCATGTCGCAGATGTACAGAGGAGACAGATTGTGGACAGCTTTGTATGTCATCGTTAGGGTTTTGAACCGGGGCCTCTGAGAAATGGGGAGCAAGTGAAGGGCTTGGCGGAGAGGAGATACTGGGGAAAAGCGGAGAGACAGGTGGATTTGTCGGGCAGCAGAGTTTAGGATAGACTGTAGTGCAAGAGGGGAGGCCAGAGAGCAGGAGATTACAATAATCAAGGAGGGAGATGATGAGGACATGTACAAGTGTTTTTGCAGTATCTTGGTCAAGAACTGTACGGATCCGCCAAATATTTTTGAGTTGGAGTGGGCAAGGGCTTGGTAAGTGGCTTGAAAATGAAAGCAGAGTCAAGTATCACTCCAAGGCACCAAAGCATGCAGGACTGGGGCAAGTAAGCAGCCATTGACTTTGATGGATGGGTCTGGTGGAGGGGTAGAGTCAGTTAGGGAAAGCTGATGACTTCTGTTTTGTCAGTGTTCAGTTTTAGAAATCGAGCATAAAAGAATGATGAAATAGCAGACAGACATTGTGGGATTTTGGTCAGTAAGGAGGTGATGTCAGGTCCAGAGAGATAGATCTGTGTGTCATCAGCGTAGAGTAGGTACTGAAAGCTGTGGGACTCTATGAGCTGTCCCAAGCCAAGCATGTAGATGGAAAAATGTAGGGGTCCAAGAACCGAGCACCTTCAGGGACACTGACAGATAGGGGATAAGGTGAGGAGGTGATGTGGGAGAGAGGTCCACCGACTGTCCGGTGTGTTAGATGTGAAGAGATCCAGATGAGGGACAAGTCTGTGACACCAAGAGATTCACGGATCTATAACAGGAGGAAATGGTCTACAGTGTTGAAGGCAGAGGACAAGTCCAGGAGGAGGAGGGCAGAATAGTTCTGCTTGTATGGCACCCTGTTCACGTAGGTAGCCACAGCCTTCCCTACTGCACAGCTGGGTTTCCACAGCAGGTACCTACTACATGCAACACCTTCCACCCCGGCACAGTAAGGGGAGCTAGACTGACTTTAGGTGAGATCCCCTATAAATACTGCTGCTGGGGGATGAGTTAGGAAGTTTGTGCAGACGCTAGGAGAGCTGCGAAGACGTCCTGGTGCTCGGTGCCGTGGTTAGGCCCAGACCAGTGACCCGGAGTGGCCCTTCTGCCGTTCAGCCAAGCCTAGGAGTGGGGAGAGAAGGCACGGAGCTTAATCAAGGGAGCAGAGAAACTAGTGGAAGTTTGCCCAAGACTTACCAGACTTCGGGGATCCTGCTCCTGCAGGATCCCTCTAGGGCTGCAGAAAACCTCGGCACACCGTGGAGACTTGAGTCACCCGATTCCCCTGCATACCCAACAAAAAGGAGCCAGACACACTAGTGTGGAATAACACAGCAGTGATCAGAGAGGATAACCCCTGGACCGCGCAGGAGGAGAGAGAGAGGACCAGAGAAAGGAGGCCAGTCGTGCTTTATACAAACAGGGCTTCAGCGACAGCAGGTAACCCGAGGAGACCTTATACCCACTTGATGTGGAGACTCAGTGTGCACCTGGTCATCCGACAGTGCTCTGGACATCTTTACCTGCGAATACCATCAGTAAAAAGGTAAAAGAGACTTTCTTCAGTGTGTGTGCGTTATTCCTCTCCGTCCCCAGTCTCCATATAGATTGCCCCACTGCTTTTTACCCTGGCCTCAAGTCTCATTCTAAGCTGCCTCCTTACTCTACGCTGCCCTGGAGGCCCAGCTCCACCTGTAGGGAGCTTTGCCATCCTTGCCACAATAACCATCGCCCTCCGGAGGACTGTGGTGGTGCAGGTGACCCATCACCAGGTACTACAGGTGGCGTCACGAGACAACAACTCTTTTCCTTGTACATAACCCCTCTTTGAAGTATCACCCAGGCCACGGGCTCAGGCACCGCCACCCATGACATCCCTGTGAACCCCTCTGAGCCGATACCCGAGTACCCCCAGGGCCTGGGCCTCGACACTTGCTCTTGGCAATTAGTAGGTCATTGGTAACTTTCGTTTGGGCAGTTTCAGTAGAGTGATGCGGTCAGAAGCCAGATTGTAAGCGGTCAAAGAGGGAGCACGGAGAGAGGTGGAAGGACAGTTCAAGATGGACATGCTGTTCCAGTAGTTTAGAGGCAAAGAGGAGAAGTAATATGGGGTGATAGCTAGACACACAGGATTGGTCCAGGGAGGGCTTTTTGAGGATGGGTGTGATCAAGGTATGTTTGAAGGATGAGGGGAAGGCAACAGTAGTTAGTGATAAGTCGAAGAGATGGGTTTGAGTTGGGATGAAGACACTGGTGAGGTTGGGAATGAGGTGGGATGGCAGCGGGTCAAGAGCACTGGTGGTGAGGTGTGATTTTGACAGAAGGGAGGAGAGTTGATCTTCTGTCATGGTGGAAAAGCTGGCTTTGGTAGAGAAGGGCTGTGCAGTTTATGAGGAGAGGCTGTGGGGACAGTGGATCAAAGCTTTCTCTGATGTTATCAATCTTCTGCTTGAAAAAAGAGGCAAAGTATTCAGCAGAGTTAAGAGGAGAGGGAGGAGCTGATGGGGGATGGAGTAGAGAATTGAAAGATTTGAATAGCTGTTTAGGATTATGAGACAGGGAGGTTATTAGAGCTGAGAAGTAGGCTTATTTTTCAGCAGTGAGTGCAGACTTGAAGTTACCAAGGGGCTGCTTGTATACAGCTAAGTGCTCAGTGGAGTGGTACTTCTTCCATCTCCTCTCAGCAACTGTGGAAGCCCATCTCAGTTCTTTAGTGAGGCTGGAGTGCCAGGGTTGCCTGTTTGCATGAGTGTTGTTGTATGTGAGGGGGGCATTATTGTTATTGTGGTGTTATATAGAGTGGCAGCAGCATCTGTGTCATGCAAGGGAGCTATGTCTGTGAGAGGGAGAAGTGACTCAGAGTGAGTGTTAATCAATTATGTGAGAATCATGTGGGATTAGTGGATGAGGGCAGGTATATCTCACCCAGAAATCCATCTTAGGTGACCTAGCCTGGTCAGTATCACCTGGCTGCTAAAATTAATTAATGGGAGGCGGTGGGCGGATGTAAAAGGAGGCTAGGAGGTTGGTTGAGTGTCTCAGTCTGGTAACACAGAAAGCATGTCTGTGAATGAAACACGTGTGAATGGAAGGATTGTTCAGCATTTATGTGGTTTGGCTGGAAGGGAGAAGCCCTCCAGTCTTGTAGATAGGATATCATCTTGTTTAGCTAGCGATGGACAGGCATGGAGTTATTTTTGTTAATGGTTATTTTTCTTTCAGTTTTTGCTTTCACCTAAATAAATCTGACTCAGTGTCAGTTGCACCCGAATCTCTGATGTTCGCCTGAGTTGAATGCAGAAACTGCGTGCCCTTTGATCCCAGCAAAGGCGATCCCCAAGCATTTTATCACAATATGTTTGAGATCTCTGCGAGGATGAGCGAGTTTGTAGAGTGGGGATTTTGTAGAAGGAGAGGAGAGGGAAGAGAATGTCAGTAGGTTGTGGTCAGACAAGGGAGGGGTGAGTTTGAGAGGTTAGTGAGGGAACAAAGGCGGGAGAAGGTAAGGTCCAGCGTGTGACCATCTTTATGAGTGGTTGCGGAGGACCATTGAGCGAGCCAAAAAGAGGTAGTCAGTGATAAATATGAAAAGGGGAAAGTAAAGGAGGGAGGCAGTGGAATTGGGGTAAAGGTGCAGTTATTAGACAGGAGCAAGCCAACTCCTCCAGCATGTTTGTTACTGGGGTGGGGGTGTGAGAAAGACTGAATTCACTATAAGAAAGGGCAGCTGGATAGGCTGCATCAGAGGGGGTGAGCCAGGTTTCAGTGATGCCAAGGAAAGAGTTTGTTATTGATAAAGAGGTCATGGATACATGAACGTTTGGTGCAGACATAGCGTGCATTCCATAGTGCTTCAGGTAAAGGGGCTGGGGGAGCAAGGGGCTGGATGAATGGGTATAGGGTTATTAAGGTTGTGAAAGTTTGTGTTGGATCATGGGTATAGGTTATAAATGACTGTAAAGATGTGATGAGGATTTGGGGTTATGTCACCAGCAAGTAGGAGAAGCAAAGAAAGCATTAGAAGGTGGGAGCAGGAGAAGGCACGTGGTGGGCATGCATGTCTTGAGACAAAGAATTGTAGGAGGTGAGGTGGATGAGTAGGATGGAGGAAGAGAGGACTACTTTATTATTAGGTGGAGGGATTAGGGGAGTTTAATAAGAAATAAAGTAGTATGGGTGGGTGAAGGTGAACTGAAGAGGAAGCATTGTTTACAGTAACTATGTATTCCAGTACCTTGTGGTACTTTCCGGTCCAATTATGGTCTAATTCGTTATATCACACTTTGAATTCTGCACTTAGAATTATGCATTGAACAGACTACAGTCTGAACAGACCTCTAGGACCTAATTTATGACACATGTCAAATCAGGTGTGACCAGGGGGAGGGCATGGACTTCTTTTGATCATCTAATACTTTGTGATGTAAAACAAGTTTTGGTTCCAATAAATTTTATAGAAAGATTATGCAATACGACCAATAACTATGTCAAGCCATAACATACATTTAACTCGGAAAGACTTGGGGTGGGAGGGGTGACAATGCCATTCCAATTACATGTAATAATACACAGGTAAGTTAAATAATAGGCGAAACCACATACCATCAGAATGTATTACAATACAGATTAGTTAGGCGGGATTGGGGTCGCAAGGGGGTGGGAAGGCCAAATGAGCCATGAATCTAGGGTACGGCTCTTAGAGAGTCCAGGGACAAGTGGTATTCATAGCAAAAGATTGAATTAATTCTTTCCGTTACATCAGCAAGACTCGGGGGGTTTGAGCCTTCCACTTTGCGGCTATACAGAGTCTGGCTGCAATCAACACATATGTAACTGTCCGGCGAAGAGTCGGTGGGTAGGCTTCAATTCCTAATATGCAGGACAGCAAGTTGGGGAGAGAGGGGGACAACAATTCCCGTTATCGTCCTCAGCATGCCAGCGACTAGATGCCAGAAGGTCGCTACTCTTGGGGAGGTCCACCAGACGTGAGGCAAATCGCCCCTCCCCCCACATTGCCTCCAACACAACGGAGAAAGCTCCTTGTTAAATTTGGCCAATCTTGACGGGGAAAATACCATCTTAAATGTATCTTTTTAAGGTTCTCTACATGGTTAATACACCTGGAAGAATTTTGAACCGATTTAACAGCTTCTTCCCAATTGTCCTGAGTAGATAAAAAGTTTAGGTCACCCTCCCACTTCGTCATGTACTCCAGTTTCAGAGGCATACCATGATGCAATAAACTCCCATATATTCCAGATAGACCCTTAGTAATCCTCGGATCCGAGAGCAAAAAGTTTGTAATAGGGGAAGGCGCTGGGATCCAAAGTCATTGTAACAGGACCCAGACTTTAAAAAATGACCAATCTGGAGATACTGCAGAAAGACACCTATAAGTGGGGGAAACCTTACGGTCAGAAAATCAAACGAAATTAACTTGCCGTTGACCAACAAATCACTAAAGTTTACAATACCCATCCCAATCCACTTGCCCACATCCAATGAGGGGACATGCAGTTGAAGAACTGCTATAGGGATCACCAAGGGGGGAGGGAAATCCACCCACCAGGGGCCCGTCTCCAATGGTCAAGAATCGTCTGCACGATATCCAGGCCATACACTTTTTTCAATCGGACCTAAGAACTCCACAGCCAAAACCCGATGTAAAGGGCATCCACCTACAGAGTTAGTCTTCATCTGTACCCACCCTAATCTAGCAGGGGAATTCCACCACGCCTTAGCTTCTTATAGTATCACCGTTTTGTGATAACATTTTAAATCTGGTACTCCCATCCCTTCGTTTTTCAAACTAAGAAACATCACATCACATGTCTAGAAATCCTAGGCTTCTTTTTCAGCCCAAATGTAATTGTTGGCTAAATTTTGAAGTTTCAGCAATAATTTATTGGGTAAGTGATAGGCAAGCATCTAAAGCTATATAATATTTTTGTAAGTAGCAACATTTTAAACACCTGGGTTCTAGCCATCCAGGAGAGGTCCTGTAAGGAGTGGGTATCTATGCAGCGCCTAAGGGAAATCCTTAGAGACTCTAAGATAGTGGTTGTAAGCGAGGCAGGCAAACAAAGTGTAATCCCCAAATATGGGATCCCATCAGGACACCATTGAAAGGGGTACACTAAGTCAAGTTTAGCCAACATAGTTTGTAGTAAGATACTTGGGCATAGGAGGACAGGGTTTGCATTATAGCTGGCAGAGATGTGTGAAGGTTAGTGCAGGCAATTATAATATCATCTGCATAGAGACCGATGACATGGTCTTTCTCCCCAATACAAATCCCGGAGATCAAGGTGTTAGAACGGATCACTATAGCCAGAGGCTCCAATACCAAGGCGGATATCACCGGCGACAGTGGGCAATTTCACCAGGATTTCTCACCCGCATCCCCTTTTCATCCACCATGGAATCTATGCTAGTATTAGCAGTACGATTTTAATCCTCTTAGCTAGAATGGATCCCGCTCTATCTCCTGCGGCATAATGAGTTAACCTAAGGAGACGCAGACATTTTTCATGTTGGAGCAACAGTAAGGCTCTAAGTTTATGTCTGGCTGCTAGTATCAGAGAGCAGATGAGGCGCAGGGTTCCCTTTGTTAAGATTTTCTAAGCGGTGTAGCTGAGCAAATCAGATTGGTCCTCAGCTGGTCTCTAGCTCTTTTCATTTGAGAGGCTTTCTGAAGGAGGAGACATCTTAGTACCACTTTATGGGATGTCCATAGCGTATCATCTAACACCTCGCCATTATCATTTATTACAAAAAAAAGTGGACCACCATGTCTAAAATATCCCTATGGGAAAGTAGACCGACATTTAGCCTCCGAGAGCGCGGGGAGCCTCGATTCATTCAGAGTTTGATCTCCAACTATGCCGGCGCATGATTCGACCTGGTCATCAAACCTATATCCGCACAGGCTGCAATCGTGTCATCATCCATTAGGAAGTAGTCAATTTTGGAATACGACCTGTGCCTGTGGGAATATAAAAATCCTTCTCTGTAGAGTGCACATACCGCCAGACATCGTGGAGATGGAGTTCACGACACAAAGGACCCAACTCCCTCCCCCTCTGAGCGCCCGAGGACGAACAACCCATACGACGATCCATAACTATGTTAAAGTCACCACAAATTACCTTCATACCCTGCGCCTCACCCCGGACCTTCCCAAAGAAGGACTTCCAAAAACAAATTTGAGCATCATTAGGTGCATACACGTTGGCTATCGTTATAATCGTGCCGGAGATGTTACATATCAGAATGAGAAATCTCCCTGCCGGGTCTGTTAAGGATTTAATCAATTGAAACTGGACAGAATTTTTCACCAAAATGCACATGCCAGCCTTTTTTTCGGTGTGATTGGCAAAAAAATATTTGAGAATAATTAGTGCCGGAGTCTACTATTATCTCCCTCCAGGAGATGTGTCTCCTGGATGCAAAGAAAGTCGGCTTTAGAGCGACATGCCTCTTTCCATAAAAATGAACGCTTTGCTGGAGAGTTCAACCTGTTCACATTTAAAGTAACCAGTTTAAGACGTATGGCACCTTTGTCAAACGTGTACAATGTACCAGGAACTTAGGTAAAGAATCAGAGGTACAAGGGAAGTAGCAGAGGGACAAAAAACAAAGACACAAACAGAGGAAAGGAAGATGGAAAAGTTAGAAACGGGAACACAGACAAGTAAGTAAACTTAGAAAAACTCACACCAAAGTCTGAGGTGGGGGGGCGGGGTAATTCACCAAATGCCCCTCTGCACTATAGCACAGGAGGGGAGGTTGAAACATCAACTATGTGGACGAACGGTCAAGGTGCATTACCTGTGGACAATGAACTAACAAAAAAGACCACTGCAGAGGTACAAGAGCACAAGCAAAAACAGAGTCCTAAGGGTATGTGCACATCAGTCGTTTTGTGGGCTGTTTTTTAGCGTTTTCCGTCGGCGGTTTCCGCTGAGTTTTATGTTAATTTATGTTAATCCTAGCCACCAGTTGGATTAACATGCTAGTCAATGGCTTTTAGAAAACGCTGTGTACATTACAACGTTTTTTTTCTTCTCTTTTCCACTGGTTTTCCACCGGTTTTCCAAGATAGAGCAAGTGACTTGTTTTGAGCGTTTTTCCAGCGGATCTAGCTTACAAGTGCACCAAAAACCAGTCTGGAAAACACTAAGAAAAACGCCGGGGAAATCGCCAAGAACACGCTGTACAAACGCTAATAAACCGATCGCAAATCGTTAGCAAAACGCTAACAAAACAAGGGACACTGCCGAGTTCAGAAAACTCAGTTTCTGCAATTCTCCACCAGTTTCCGTACGGTCTGCAAAGATGCAAAAACGACTGATGTGCACATACCCTTAAAGTCAAGTACGGGGGGGAGCGATTATTCTTCTCCTCTGCGATGGAGGGCTCCTTGGTATCCCATCCCGAACTAGAGCTGGGCGACGAAGGTTTGTTAGTTGGCGCAAGGTTCCAGGCTTAAAGCGCCTTCCCAAGTTGCGTCGGGGAGGAAAATGATTGACAAGCTCCTTTATACCGAAAGTTCACCTTAACTGGGGAACCCCAGTTATATTGGATGCCTTTCTCCCTCAAAATCTGGCAACACGGGGCAAAATCCCGTCTCCGTGCGAGAGTCCAGGGTGACAAATTGGGGATAACGCTCCAGTCTTTAAATGCAGCTGAAAGTGGGGGATCACGTCTCATCGCCTGGAGAATGAAATCTTTCATTTTCTAGTTAATTCCTTGCGTATGTGTGCAGATTTAGGGAGCCTGTATGCCTTTTCAATAGATAGGTCAGAGAGGGGAGCCTCAAGGTGAATGCTTTGAAGGAATGTGGTAACTGTGCCTGGGACGTCGCTGTCCTCCACAGATTCCTCCATTCCTCTTATTTTTACATTGCCTCTGCGGAGTTTATCCTCCAGATCCCATATTATGGAGTGCACATCCTGTATCTCCTTATCCAGAATCGGGTGCTCGTCTACCAGTTGATTGTGTGCAGTTGCAATCCTCTCCCCCATAGCTGCCATGTCTTCCCTCAGGTCTCCTATTTACCCCCTCAAGACTTCCTGTAAGGACCAGCACATGGAGTTAAACAGGGAGTGCAGATACTTCTGTGTGACATAGCCCATCTCCTCCCCCCTGTCGGCGTGCTCTGCGGAGCTGCGGGAGGCGCGAGGAGAGTGTGCAGGGGATTCTGCAGCCGGCACCATTTTGGAGCAGGACACGGGCGGCCTCTCTATGGGGAAAAAATCTGTCACCTTTTGTGGAGGATCACAGCGGCGGGAGGAGGCTCGAGGCATCCCTGGCTGCTCTAGGAGTCTTCTCCACACGATGTGCCCGGTGAGTAGTCCCACAGTTGCCGGAAAGTGCTAGTGTTAGGGCTCTGCCTGAGGAGCTCCTGTTTCAAGCGTCCTGCTCCATCAGTTGCAGGACACCCCCCTCTAAAACAAGTTTTTAAACAGGCAATTAAATATTTTTCATCTGCGATCCACGGCTGTTATGCCTTTATACTCTGTGATCCCCAGCTGTAATGTCTGTATGCTCTTATATTGTGATTCCCAGCTGTAATGTCTATATAATCTTATATTCTTTGATCTCCGGCTGTAATGTCTGTATACTCTTACTTCATCCCCTGCCCAGGAACTGTGGTATATGCAACCTGTTGGTCGGACTCATACATTACACAGGGATTAATTTATAAGAATATTTTGAGACAGGAACATTTTTAACTCATCCAATTGTGGAACTTATTTTTATTTTCAGATCTATTAATTAAAATGTACAATTGTTTGTGGCACAGCCCCTTTAAATTGTCTTAAAGGGAACCTGTCAGGTGGTTTACGTCCCTCCAGCTATCACAGTCTGTAGCTGCAGCTTTATAATACCAGTCTAATCATCCCTGCCTGAGCTCATAGTGTAATGTGAAAGGTGAAAGAAAGCATTTATACACTTACATTTCAGTCCCCACCTTGGAGGAGGGGGACTGTCTGGCAGGATAATAGTTAACTCACTTTTAACTTGGATGGCTAAAGGACCTGTGTGATGTAACGATCATGTGACCATAGTGGGCGGAGCTAAGCCAGCAAACATTGTTTTATGAGAACTTAGCTCCGCCTATTGTAGTCACATGGTTGTGACATCACATCAGGTCTCCCAACATGTTCTAGCACAAGGCTGAAATGTTAACTATTAACCTGCCAAACAGTCCCCGTCCTCCAAGCTGGGGACTGACTGCCTCATTACATAAGGAAATGTAAGTGTGTAAATGCTTCTCTTTCACCTTTCACATTACTCTATGAGTTCAGACAGGGATGATTAGAATAGTATTATAAAGCTGCAGCTACAGACAGTGATAACTGGAGGGGCACAAACTAGCTGACAGGTTCCCTTTAAATCTGTATTAACATCGTACTAAATTGACAAAATATATATGAACTTTGTGCATTGCTGAAATCAAAAAAATTTTAAGTGGCCAACTTGTAATCACCGCACAATGGTTTAATCAATATCAACCACATGGAGTGCAAACACTACACTACTCAAGAAGACATGTGTGACCCATCCAAAGTAGCTAGAAAACCAGAAAAAAATATGAATTTACTGGGTTATTTTTGTCTCATTTAGAGTGTTTCTTGTATTATATCATGTCAAAAATGTTTAGTAGAACTCAGTAATACAGTCTACCCACAACTAATGGAAAACAATACATAAAAAGCTCTTCAGTGCACATTAGAACTATAATAAAGTTTTGTGGTATCTTATTTTTATGTGTGGATACGATTGCTTCAAAGTACAAGCTTAAATGGATATTCTCAAACAAACAAGTCCATTTGACAATAGATTAAATGGAGACAGAGGATGCCCACCTCCACTTGACTCAAGACGGGGTGGCAGAGATCAGTTCTCACAGTTCTGTGGTTCCGTTCCAGCAGTCGGACTCCGAGTGATCAGCAAGTTATAACAGTTTAATGTCTGAGATTCACTAACTGAAGACAGCAGGGTAAACGCCATGATACTTGTATAGATTTGCATTTGGAATTAAAATGAGATGTCTATAATTGATTGGAAGCAAAGAAATTCTTTGAAGGAGAGCCAATAAAATGACCTTAACCCCTTACCAGAAAAAAAAGAGAGCGGAGGGGCGCTCTTAGTTAAATCCTGGTGACTGCAGAGACAGGCTTGTGTAGTACGCTCACATGTAGGGGTTATGCAGCAGGCGTAACACCGTGGATGAGCTTGCTGACGGCGGGGATACGGATGGTATGGGATTGCGTCACGTGGTGAGACACGTGGGATGACGTCACCACAGGTCCTCCAGTCATTCAGTGTTCAATGTAATCAAATGTCTCCTTAGTTGTGCAGCACCCACCACTCGCCCTAGGGCTGGATACAATGTGTGAGAAAAGAATGGCGGTTTCTGGAACGCTCAAGAAAGGAGGCAAAGGGATAGATTATAAATACTTTCCTTTACTTTACAACATAAAAGGGTCTTCACAGCGCGTGTCGGCGGTAAACTCCGCCTTCATCACCTGAAATAGTCATTACACCCCTAACGAATTGCCGAGTGTAATTTGCAAAATGAGGACCCTTTTTGGAGATTTCTTCTGTTTTGCAATCTTAGTGGCTCTGCAAATGGTGTTTCCAAATTATTTCAGGAAAAACTGCTCCCTAGAAGCCAAGTTGTGCGCTGTCTCTTAAGAGCCCTGTCAAACATTTAAACAGAAGCATATGACCACATGTAGGGTATTGCTGCATTTGGAGGAGGTTGCTTTAAAAACATTTGGGTGTATTTCCTCCTATTTGTGAAGATTAAAAAATTAAGGCTTAGGAGGCAGCATTCAATAACTGTATTAGGGGACACTAACTAGACATCAGAACTGATTAACACAAACACTTTCTACTTTAAATCAAGTCTAGTCAGTTTAATAATGACAATAAACAGCTTGATGTAAACCAACATATGGTGTCCCCTTACTTTACATAACAATTATGATACACAGTCCATAACTTCATATGCGGTGTTCGTCCACACAGTTCATTCACTGACCTCTGTCAATGCACTACATCTTCTCCTGAGGTTATCTTTCTAGGGGTCATAGCAGACTCCCCTCACACTGTTTCCTGACAGTACATGGTTCCAGGAGACACTGCAAGCTCCAGACCTTGGACTGTGGAGTCAAAGTCAAGAAAATGGACCAACCCCAACTCCTAACATATATATTAAATTGAGTACAGTACTTCAATGCAGAATGTGCTGAATATTATTGTGAACTATGTTTGATCTAAAGATCTTGATTTTGCATCCTAATAATGATTAAAAACCTGATGTTCACATTGCTCTACAATAAATTTATCACTTAAACATGAGTCTTGTATGAAGGAGTCAGAGTCAAAGGAGTCAGAGTCAGGGAAATTCAGGAGTCGGAATCGGTGGTTTGGCTTACCCACTCCACAGACCTGCTCCTCACCATGTGCTTGTTCTCAAACCTACCCTCTTGCAAGACCTTGCTAACATCAGAGCCCTCCTGACCAAGGAACAGTCTCCAGATTTACTACCCGACACAACCACATGTGAAGAAATGTGTTCAGTCAGACATACACAAACCTGCATGCTTTAACTCTTCTCAACATACAAACATTAACTTAAAGGGAACCTGTCAGGTGGTTTATGCCTCCCCAGCTCTCATTGTCTGTCCCTGCAGCTTTATAATACCAGTCTAATCATCCCTGTCTGAGCTCATAGTGTAATGTGAAAGGTGAAAAAAAAGCATTTATACACTTACATTTCAGTCCCCACCTTGGAGGAGGGAGACTGTCTGGCAGGATAATAGTTAACTCACTATTAACTTGGATAGCTAAAGGACCTGTGTGATGTAACGATCATGTGACCATAGTGGGCGGAGCTAAGGCAGCAAATGTATTATGTTCTATGAGAACTTAGCTCCGCCTATTCAGTCACATGGTTGTGACATCACATCAGGTCTCCCAACATGTTCTAGCACAAGGCTGAAATGTTAACTATTAACCTGCCAAACAGTCCCCGTCCTCCAAGCTGGGGACTGCCTGCCATATTACATAAGGAAATGTCAGTGTATAAATGCTTTTTTTTCACCTTTTACATTACACTATGAGCTCAGACAGGGATGGTTAGACTGGTATTATAAAGCTGCAGGTACAGACAATGATAGCTAGGGAGGCATAAACTAGCTGACAGGTTCCAGGGGCGTAACTAGAACTGGCAGGGCCCCATAGCAAACTTTTGAACGGGGCCCCCTCCGAGACACGCCCCCAATGACACGCCCCCTTCAAGACACACCCCCTTACCGAATCAGTGTTAACAGTCTGACGCCACCCAGTTTACCGTATATACTCTTGTATAAGCCGACCCCCCTACTTTTGCCCCCAAAACCTGGCAAAACCTATTGACTCGTGTATAAGCCGAGGGTGGACCCCAGCATAGGTATACAGCCCCCAGCAGTGTGGTATACAGGCCTCTCCAGTGGTAGTATACAGCAGCCTCCCCAGTGGTATACAGCAGCCTCCCGAGTGGTATATACAGGCCCCAGCAGTATATACAGTAGCCCCAGTGGCATACAGCAGCCTCCCCAGTGGTATACAGCAGCCTCCCCAGTGATATATACAGGCCCCATCAGTATATACAGCAGCCCCAGTGGTATACAGCAGCCTCCCCAGTGGTATATACAGGCCCCAGCAGTATATACAGCAGCCCCAGTGGTATACAGCAGCCTCCCCAGTGGTATATACAGGCCCCAGCAGTATATACAGCAGCCTTCCCAGTGGTATATACAGCCTCCCCAGTGGTATATACAGTGCCCCAGTGGGTATATACAGTGCCCCAGTGGGTATATACAGGCCCCAGTGGGTATATACAGGCCCCAGTGGGTATATACAGGCCCCAGTGGGTATATACAGGCCCCAGTGGGTATATACAGGCCCCAGTGGGTATATACAGGCCCCAGTGGGTATATACAGGCCCCAGTGGGTATATACAGTCAGGCCCCCAGTGGCTATATACAGGCCCCCAGTGGCTATATACAGGCCCCCAGTGGCTATATACAGGCCCCCAGTGGCTATATACAGGCCCCCAGTGGGTATATACAGGCCATAGTGGGTATATACAGGCCCCAGTGGGTATATACAGGCCCCAGTGGGTATATACAGGCCCCAGTGGGTATATACAGGCCCCAGTGGGTATATACATTCAGGGCCCCAGTGGGTATATACATTCAGAGCCCCAGTGGGTATATACAGACCCCCAGTGGCTATATACAGGCCCCCAGTGGCTATATACAGGCCCCCAGTGGCTATATACAGGGCCCCAGTGGCTATATACAGGGCCCCAGTGGCTACATACAGGGCCCCAGTGTGTATATACAGGCCCCCAGTGACTATATACAGGGCCCCAGTGGCTATATACAGGGCCCCAGTGGCTACATACAGGGCCCCAGTGGCTACATACAGGGCCCCAGTGGCTACATACAGGGCCCCAGTGGCTACATACAGGGCCCCAGTGGCTACATACAGGCCCCCAGTGGGTATATACAGGCCCCCAGTGGGTATATACAGGCCCCCAGTGGGTATATACAGGCCCCCCACTCCTTCCTTTCTGCTGCACACGTCACCTGTAAAGGAATACATCATACTTACTTATCCCTGCCGGCTGCTGCTGTCGCCGCTCTGCACCGCGCTCCGTCTTCATCCAGCTTCTTCCTGGTTGTGACCGGCGGGCGCAGGCAATGACGTCACAACCAGGAAGGAGCCGGATGAAGACGGAGCGCGGTGCAGAGCGGCGACAGCGGCAGCCGGCAGGGATAAGTAAGTATGATGTATTCCTTTACAGGTGACGTGTGCAGCAGAAAGGGAGGAGTGGGGGGCCTGTATATACCCACTGGGGGCCTGTAGCTGACCGGATAGCAGCGTAGCGGCGCTGGGTTCGGGCCCCCCCACAAGCGCCGGGCCCCAAAGCGACTGCTACGTCTGCTATGCCGGTAGTTACGCCCCTCACAGGTTCCCTTTGAATGCATTAACTCGCTGTGAGATGCTGCAAGTCCAAGCAAATCTCTCATGGTACCATTACACGTCGCAACATTGCATGCAATTTCACAGGCAATTTGCTGGTTGCAGTGAAATCATGGACACATTGTTCTATTTTGTTGCTGTGTACAAATGTAACAATGTGTCCATGATTTCACTGCAACCAGCAAATTGCCAGTGAAATTGCATGCAATGTTGCGACGTGTAACGGTACCCTCAGAATTAAATTGCAGCAGACCTCCGCCAGTGCAATACATACCGGCTGTTTATAACGCAGCCAGTCAGCAGATCACAGGCTAAATACATATTTGTGTAAAAAACAATTTTTCATATTCACTTCCCAATGTTACAAAATTCTGTCATGCAATTGTGCGATCAATATGCTTCCATACCTAAACTGAATTCTTTGAGGGGTGGTTTCCAAATTAAAAATAATTTTTGGGAGATTACAGCTCTTCTGGCAGTACAAGGGTTTTACAAATGCAGCATCATGACTGCAAACAATACGAGCAAAGACAAAAACAGGACTCCTTTCATTTGCAGCTCTACTGTATGCCCTAACAGTAGTTTTCCCAGCATATGGACCATCAAGGTACTCAGGAGAAATTGCAAAACAACTTGCACAGTTCATTTTTTCTTGCAAACCTTGTGAAAGGTTAAATTTGGGCCTCTAACAACATTTCTGTGTGAAAAAAATGTAATTTTTAGTTTTCACGGTCTAATGTTTTACACTTGTAGACTCAAAATGTTCACCTCACCACCCGAAATATTATTTGAGGGGTGCAGTTCGCAAATTGGAGTTAATTATGGGGGTCCACTATTTAGAAACATGACATGTTTCTCAAACCCAACATGGAGTCTGCTATCTATACCAGTCAATATTGCTCTTGAAATGTCAATGGTGCGTCTGCCTTCCAAGCCCTGCCTTGAGCCTAAACAGTAGTTCTTCATCACATTTGGGGTATCACTGTGCTCAGGAAAAATTGTACAACACGCAGCGGGATCCATTTTCTTTTATTACCTTTATGAAAATAAAACGTTTGTGGCTAAGGCAACATTTTTGTGGGAAAAACGTCAATTTTAATTCTTTCCCTTCTTCATTGCTTTAAATTATGTAAATTGTTTGTTGTCCACATTAGTAGGGCATTTCGTCGGTAGGACATTGTTTACTTTGGCACATCACTAATTTAGTTACACTGTACTTACACTAACATCCATGCTCATGTGAGGACATGGGCAAACCACAAAAAAAATTTGTGTTTTATATCCGGCTATCCCTGCATTTTTTTTCAGCAAAAACAGCAGCATTTTTGCATAGAATCATTGCTTTCAATGGGTGAAAATAAGCTGCAGAAACACAAAGAAATGTCATGCTGCAATTATCAACAACACCGCATTGTGAATGCAGAATTAAAAACCTGAGAATGTCAAAGAGACATCACATTAAATCAGCTGTATTTGAACATTTCACCATCACTCAAGATGGAAAACATTATGTCTGTCAGTGTATGACAAATGATCCAGACGAAAACAGATGCTGTCAAGCCAAGATCAGTGCATATTCAGGCAAAGATAAAAGTGCTCCTACCAGAGCTTCTAATCTAAAGAGACATTTACAGCGCTTTCATACAGAAGTACTGAAAGCAGTGGAAGAGAAAGACTGCATCCAAACCAAGGAACCAGTGCCCAGCTCTTCCAGCCAAACAAAGGAGCAGAGAACTTTGCAGCCATCAGTTGCAAGATATTTTGTCAGTGACAAAGTTACTGTGACAATGACAGTAGATACAGTTAAAAAACAGATCATAGAGCTTGTTGTAAAGGATAGTGTGCCTATTTCATTATTTTCACGACCAGGTTTTATGTGTCTGAATGGGGAAATGGCCCGCAAGCTTGGTGTTTCTCTGGAGAGAGAGAGAGTATTAGAAAATTAGTAATCGAAGAAGCTTTTAAACAAAAGGAAGAACTTAAAAAAACTCTCAAGGGACGCTTTCTGTTTCTTAAAATGGATGCCAGCACACGTCACAGAGTGAACTATTTTGCCATCAATGTCCGATTTGTTTGTGACAAAAATTAAATAGTTATCAAAACATTGGCAGTAAAAGACACCAAAACTCATCACACTAGTGATTTTCTCCAGGTCTTGGTGGAAAAGGTTCTGCAAGACTATGAACTTAAAAAAGAGCAAGTTCTTTCTGTTGTAACTGACAATGCTTCAAATGTGATAAATACTATCAAGCTAATGAACGAGTGTAATGATGGTGACCAGCAGCTAGAAGAACATTCTGCGTCCACAGACACAGAAATGTTTGAAATAGAGGAACACAGTATTGTAACTGAGGAGCAAACTGAAGTTGCTTTAGATGATCAGCAATATGATAGTTTAGATGATCTTGTTGAAACTGTGTCAATACGTTCTTTCATTCATCACATGCGCTGTGTTGTGCATACGCTACAGCTGGCTATAAGAGACAGTCTGCAAGAAGGATATGCTGCTGCACTGATTGGAAAGGTGAGAAAATTGGCTACTGTTGCCAGAACCCTTAAAGTTGACTCAATTTTGAAGAGCCGTGCTGGAAAAGGGGCAATTATTGATCAAGCCACACGATGGGGCAGTACTTACTTAATGATTCAGCGCTTGGTTGAACTGAAAACCTTTCTTGTAGACATGGCTAACCCTCAACTGACGCTAAATGAAAGTCAGTGGAATCAGATGACTGAGCTGGAAAAATTGCTAGAGCACCCATTTACAGTGACTAAAAAATTACAAGCAGAGGATTTAACTCCAGGTATTTTCTTAAAGGAGTGGAAGAACCTGATGTTTCGCCTGTCCCAAAGAGGAGGGTTAATTGCAAGTGGCATTGCTACATCAATGAAACGGAGAGAGGAGCTACTATTACAAAATAACATTCTTTTGGCAGCTGTTTATGTAGACCCAATGCATCGGATTCTTCTAGATGATCAACAACTAAGTAAAGGAAAAGAAGCTCTGTTTGAAATAGCAGTAAGGATGAAAGGGTTGCAGAACAGTCAGGAGGAACAAGAAGAATTTGGTCGTCCTGCCACATCTTCACCCTCATCATCAACTGATGAAGAATTTAATTTAGAAAAGTATTCACAAGGACCGTGCAAAGCGTTCCCGCATAGAAGAAGAGTCATCCCACTCAAAGAACACAGCCAGTACATTTCAGCAGAATTTTTCATGTGCACTAAGGGATATTGAGAAATTTGACCGTTCATCAAAAATAACAGTGCAACAAGCGATTCCTCTGTATCCTGACATTGTCAGAGATATTGGCCGAGTGGTTACTGCTTTGCCACCAACCCAAGTTAGTGTAGAGAGGTTGTTCTCTGCTCTCAAAATAATTAGATCAGATTTGAGGGCATCCATGAAGGAGGATCTGACAGAGGCAATACTTTTTCTGAGGACAAATTTATAGATTTCTTCTTATTAACTGCATAACAGTGTTTATTGCATATTTACTTACAGTTTGGAAAAGTTTATAAAAGTTATTTGTTATATTCTAATTGTATTCGAATAAATATAGTTTTTGCTCTAAGTGGTCTGATTACTTATATGATGATGAGAAACTGAATAAGCACGATGGTAATATTTTACAACAGTAAATTTATTGTTACGAAGTGGCCATTTATGAAGGAGTCGGAGCCGGAGTCGAGTCGGAACCTGATAAAATCCAGGAGTCTGAGTCTCAACTGTGGCTTACCGACTCCACAGCCCTGATTATAACAGTTGTGGAATACATTCATTTTATTCTATGGGATCGAAAGTTGTTGGACAGTTCAAGGATGTATGACATGGACATGTGAATGAAGTCTGAGATAACCTTCTGTGACAAGCTAATCAAGATAGTGCATTGTCCCAATGCTCATTAAAGGAAATCTGTCCCCCCCTTTGGGCATTTTAAACTGTGCCCACCAGCTTATACATTATGTTAACTGGGTTATAGTAACCCCTGTATGTGCCCAGACTGGACCCTCATACCTGAAATATGAACTTATAATGTGTCCAGCGCTGGCCTCCTACTGAGACAGAGAGGCTGCTGTTTAGACCTTGGGGATGATGTACTCGTCACCCCTCTGGGTTGCAAAGCCCGCCTGCACATTTTAAATTTACCGCCCCTCCTCTGGCCAGAGCTTGAGTGACAGCCGCACTCGCGCTGGCGCAGTGGAGCGGGTGTCCGCGCTGCATTGAACAATGCCGATGTCCTGCGTGACGTCGGCACAGAGAGGCATACTTGCCACGTGAAACAGGTGTCCGTGCATAGTGCCAACTTCTCGCAAGACATCGACACTGTTCAATGCAGCCTCCCGGTCTCAGTAGGAGGCCAGTGCTGGACACCATATTAGTTCATATTTCAGGTATGAGGGGACAGTCTGGGCACATATAGGGGTAACTAGAACACCATTTACATAATGTGTAAGCTGATGGGCACAGTTTAAAATGTCCAAAGGCGGCGACAGGTTCCCTTTAAATACCAACTTCATACCAAATACTAGAGGCACCATATACCAGGATATTTTATCAGTCTATATGAAACGTTTTAAACTTGTTGGCAGAAAACAGCATGTGCAGCAATAACAGCACTTTATGACGTTATACCAATTTTTGGTGAAATATTCTCAGTAACAAAAGTATTAGAAGCCAAGTTGATTTTCATGGACATGATAGATATGAGATCTAGATTACAAAGCAAATAAAACATTTGTTTTTCTAGTAATAGAGACAAATAGGAGAGAATGTAATAAAAACAAAAGCATCATTAACATGCCAAATGACAGTAAGCTAAATTTATGGTTATGCATCTAAAGCGCAATAATGAGCAAAACCATATTCTAATGACGGCTGGTTGTATTCCAGAAGGAAACGGTCATACATTTTGCCAATTACAGCGTAGTTATATTAAACACTTGACGTCCACACTAGAATATATGAACGCGCATATATCTGCAGCTACTGTAAGGAAATAAGTGCACTGACTACTAAAATATACATGGCCAAGAAAGAATATTGTATTAATTCTGAAACATCACAAAAGAAAGAAAAGTAAACAGTAAAGTAATAGAAGGTTCTGCTAAAATAGAACAATTTATTTATACATAAGGCGGGATATCTACTACGTCCAGAAAGCTAGCACCATGCACAAGTTGTATAAATAAATCTGCTTCAAAAGAAGCATCAAACAACATACTGTGTGCACACGGCCTTACAACAATATACTGGGGAGACGTTCAAAGAAAGCATCCCCCATATCCTATGAGAGCAGGCATGCAGGTATTGGTGAGAGTGTGACAAGCAGTGCCATCACAAACATTACCACAGTTCAGACTTCAGGAGTTACACAGGGCCTACCTGCAAGTTTGAACTACACAGTACTCCCAGATGTCACTGCTCCCCATAAGCGCTGTCTCACAATACAGCTGAGAAATTGCAGATTTGCAGCCCTTACGAGACAGCTAGTGTTACGAGCACTGATGCCACTGAGGTTATCTCAGGTCACACAGTGGGATTCTCAGCTGCGTGATACCCGCTGTGTAACTTTAGTCAACCTCAGGGAAGTCATGAGGATGTCAGAGGTTCATGAGAAGTTCCGGAAGAATGGTGACAGCAGCGCTGAATCTTGCTAAGTAATAGTGTAGGAAGATAATGTCTATGCTAAAACAGCGGGGCTCCACTGTAAAATGGTTTGAGCTGTGTTTGCCAGCTTTTGGACTCCTTTGAAGGTGTCTATATCCCCTTGATTGTGCCTCACATTGATTTGAATGGAGTTCGGCAAACTGTTCGCCAATCTATTTGGCGAACATATGCCGTTTTGAAGTTCTGGCTTGGTTCAGTTTGCCAAAGGTTTGCTCATCCCTATCCACGACCACTGCATGCGTTGCAGTTCAACCAGAAGGCTTTAACCCAATATACTCTCATACAATCACACATTTCTTATGCTGTAATATATCATGGCAACGAAGGAGAAACAGCCAATACAAGGATAAACACAACAGTAAAATACATTTACCTGCCATTGAAAGGCTTAAAGTTCAAGCAAAAATCTATTATGCCTATTTAACATTAAAGGAAATCCATCAGAAAGTTTTCGCTATGAAACCAGAAAATAGCATGCTGTAGGAGTTACCACAGAGATTTCAGCCATGTGTCTATCGAATTGTGTGTTGTTTACCTGGAATGTGTGGTTTAGCATCAGTAGAAAATCACTGCTGTGACTAGCTGTCACGAGGGGACTTGTCCAACTTCCCTCCATGGTGTGATTAGCAGCTGACTATCTATAGAAATGTAGATGCAGAGCCTGGTATGGGCAGGAGCAGGTATTTGAGCTCTGCTGCATGGCTAAATATTAAAACTCTGATTATGCCAGAACCACTACACTCCGTAAACTAAGTGGTGCATCTTTGGATTCAGGGTCTCTTTGCCTTCATTATGCTGCTCTCAGATAAAGTAAAATACACCAACTGACAGATTCCCTTTAAGTAGTTGCCCTCTAAATCCGGTGTTCAAAAATGCAAATTAAAAGTCTTACTGCATGAAGTTTAAAATTATGAAAATTGGTTATTTAAAAAAAAAATGTTTTTAGTCAAAAAGTGAAGGAGAAATTACCATACTAAAGATATGATCCCTTGTCAACAAGGTCAGAGACATTTACAACTAATCACATTAAAAGAACTCCATTAGCGTTCATTGTGAAATCTGTAATAATTTCATTGCCTGTTCGACCTTCATTGACTTCCACTCACTGTGGTTTGCTAGATGTTAGTTTTGATCTGCAAGGGTAATACTGTCTGATGAAAAAGATTTATAAATCAGGATCTCAACCATTGTGAATGGGAAAGATGTTGGCATGAAACTAATGGTTTAGATATTTAGCACCTATCAGAAAGATCTATGGTAACTTGCGAGCAGCTTAACCGCTCCACAATAATTTATCGTACTGGTTTGCAAAACTGTTGCTGAGCTTCTTAGGACTAGAAATCTACATTTAATTATATAGATTAAAATGCAATAAAATATTAGCTTTTACAGATAAATGAAACATTGGGCAACAGATTTATAGTAAGTTGCACATCTTGGGCTATGCAGTTGTAGGCAACAGCTGAATTTGCAGACTTGGCGTTAATAAACATACAACCCTTAAACATAATTTTTGAAGCTATAAAAACATGTAACGTATTGAAGGAACAATTATTTTATTATGCTATAATTTTAGTAATTTTAAATGTGTACCGTATATCTCAGGGAGTCATAGTACAGAAGCTGAGGTATAATAATAATATTTATTCATTTATATAGTGCAATTAAGTCCATAACACTTTCATACATTGGTAATGCTGTCACCATTGGAGCTCACAATCTAAACATCTTATCAGTAGGTCTTTGAGGTATAGCTGTAGGTGTTCAGAGTTTTACATGCCTACAATGTAATGTGCATTCAAGTCTATGTATACAATATATTTATGGACTCTCGTAAAGAGACTTCGTGTTGGACATCAGTTTACAGCATTTGTCCCATGAACAATGTACCATACATTTTAAACAATATTTTACAAAAAAAATATAGAATTTGCACCATTGGATATGTTAAAAAATGTTCCCATTCTGTAATAATTTTACATATGTGACCCAACTTTGCACTGTTATTTGCTGTGTCCACTCATGCAAAGCTACTCCAGTCAATGTTCCACACATAACACAGCTACTGGCCAAGGGTAAAAGCAGAAGTCAAATGTGATAAGTGAGTATACAGACAAAACAGCAGGGTTTCACAGGAGGACCCCATAAATTATTTGTTATTCAATTTCTCCTGAATGTGGCAATATATTATATGTGGTCAAAAACTACTGTTTGGGTTCATGGCAGGATCAAGAATGGGAAGAGTGCTATTTGATTTTTGGAAAGAGCAAATTTCGCTAGAAGAGAGAGTTGACACCATGACCCATCTTTTGAAACTACTGCACTCAAGATGAAAAGATATTGCAAACCGCTGGATAGTAGATAAAGGTGCTTCATTTAACGCGTCTTAAAGTGAAATCCCACATCTTCATCTCAAAATGCACCAACTTTGGAGTTTCTTTTCATCCTTATCAATGTAGTAATCCACATTTTTTCTGGTTCTTAAATACTGTTTTAACCCCTGGGTTTGTGGACATTGTGGCAGATGTTTGTCATTACTACTGGTTGTGGGGAACACAACCATACAAGGTGAGGACCTATCCTTCATAGTGTTTTTCTTTATATTGGGCAAGACCCTATTGCACTTGTTTGTCCACAGCATTTTGCAGTATGTCAGTTCCATATACAGCTTACACCAGCAGGTATTTCACCTGCACGGGGAAGCTGCACTCTCATTATTCACAGCCATGAAAAAGTGTCTGGCCAACAAGGGTCTGGGTACTATGGTCTCGAGCGTTTGGGTAAGGTGGATGTCACGAGTGGTCGGTGCCTGAGCCTGTGCCCTTGCGGTGACAACAAAAAGGGGTAATTGCAGGGATAAGAGTTAATAGAAGTATGTCGTGATGCCACCTGTAGATCTGGTTACGGTAGCGGAGCTGCTGCGGCCTCCGGGGTGATGAGAAGCAGCAAGGTGTTGTAGCTCCCTACAGGTGGAGCGGAATCCCCAGGGCTGTAAGGGTATGATGATGGAACAGGGTAGCGCAGTTGTTGCGGTGTGGGACAGGCAGGAAGGATGGACACACACACAATAAAATCTTTTCCTGTATCTTTTACTGGCGTTTTGCAGGTACACTTCCAGGGTTGAAGGGTGCACTTTGGTATTTCCACACCGAGTGGGCTGTAGGCCTCCTTGTCCAGAAGTCTGACGTGTGTGAAAACAGGCCTGACCTCTCTTCTCTCTCACACCTGTGTAAGCTGCACTGAGGGCTCTCGCTTGGCTACTGCTACCTCTCTGCAGCTCCTAGCTCTCGAATGGTGAGCGCTGTGGGTGTCTGGGAAGCTAAACCTCGCGGTGAACTGGGATTCTCTGCAGGGTTAATCGCTCTCCCTTGCAGACTCGGACTCCAGTGACCGGTGTTCTCCTGGGTGAGCTGGGATGGCTCCTCTAGCCCTACTGTACTGTTCCTTGCCTCTGCCTTTCGTCCCCACTCTCTGGACCTCACACTAGCTCTGGCGGTGCACTGGTTTCGGGTCTAGCACGTCTCCGGTAACCAGTTTTGCTCACTAGGCTATGAGCTGATCTTCACAGTTCTCATAGTGACTGCACACACTGGCTAACTCCGCCCCCAACACCTGTATTCATAGGGGATCTGGCATAACAGCAACCAGTGGTGCTCCCCCTACAGGCCTGGAGTGAAAGATGTTGTATGTATGTGGGTACCAGATGTGGAAATCCCTTAGTGTACAAGTTGGTTCTGTGGTTTACCTGGCACAGGGCACCACAAAAGCACATTTGTCAAATTAGGCACTTGAATGGGCATTATGAAAAGGTACATCAGGAGTCGTTAAGCGGTTAGTGGCAAATTTCTTTGGAAAACTATATTGCAAAAGCATCAGTAACCAAAACTATATTTTCTAAAAACACAAGGGTTTTAGTACAATGACAATTTATCCATAGAACAGATAAGTGACAAATCATGAGTGATCCAAGGGCTGTGATTTTTATTTAAATTTAGTTTGCATGGAGGGGAAGGGTCATGTGTATTGCTACCCTATTCCCTGTAAATGAGGCAGATGAAGATAAACTGCCGATGTAATTGGCTTTTCTCAGTTATTATCATGTTGTACTAATATTGCACAGCCCTTGTAATGTTTCTTTATATATCCAATAATAATAATAATTATTCACTTATATAGCACCATTAATTCCACAGTGCATCGCACATATCAGCCACGCTGTTTCCATTGGGACTCACAATCTATATGCCCTATCTGTCTTTGAAGAGTGGGAGGAAACCAGGGAATCCTAAGGAAACCCACTGAAAAAGGAGGAGAACATACAAATTCCTTGCAGATGTTGTCCTTGATTAGAGTAATATTTATAACACAAACTATCCAGCTTGGTTCTGAAGCTCAATTTGGACAATTAATGTCCTAAGATTAGGATATACTTCGTCCTAGAAGCAGCATCATTTCTCTTGCAAAGACCCTAGTGTTCTCTGCGGAAGAACACAGCGAACATGCCCACAATCAGGATTCTGGGAGCAGCACATTTTTAGCTGTGTTCTCTAGCTAAGAACACTCACGTCTTCACAAGAATAAATTGCCATGCTGAAGCTCGGGAAAATGCTGCAGGTCAGTTGATGGAGCATTATAAAGAAGCACAGTGGGCATGAGATTTCAGTAAATACCATCCACTGTGCTTGTACTGAACAATGCAACAAAAACGCGCTACGTCAAAAACGCTGCTAGTCCCAATTGTGGACACCCACTGTAAAACAATGGCATTTTGTAAAATATGTATTTAAAAAAGACTCTCTTGCTTTGCTGTTATTTTTTGTGGGACTATTTAGAAGCCTGGCAGCAGAAACATACCAACAGCAGTGTCCTAACTGTCATGATATGCACTATACCAGCCCACAATAAATGCTTCTTAAACTGTGTCATGAGCATGAGACTTGCCCTCTAAGGTTGCCTTCAGACTTGCAGATGCCTCCGCAGCGTTTTGCAGAGGCATCTGCAAGTATCTGCATGCAGACCGCGGTCCCTATGTTTATAATGGAGCGCATGGCGGTCTGCAGATGCTTGCAGACCGCCGTGCGCTCTCATTGCCCGCCATTAGTGATCTGTGCGCAGGCGGATGCCTGCGTACAGATCACACACTCTCGTCCGCACCAGGGACGCGAGATGTTGCGTCCCTGGTGCGGGCGAGTGTGTGATTTGTGCGCAGGCATCCGCTTGCGCACAGATCACTAATGGCGGGTAATGAGAGCGCACGGTGGTCTGCAAGCATCTGCAGACCGCCGTGCGCTCCATTATAAACATAGGGGCCGCGGTCTGCTTGCAGATACTTGCAGATGCCTCTGCAAAACGCTGCGGAGGCATCTGCAAGTTTGAAGGCAGCCTAACTCTTGGTGAGGTGTGATGAGGTGTGATGAGGAAGCAGTTTTGATAAAATGATAATATGGCAAGGGGTCCTGCTTTACAGCAAAACTTTAAGCAGGTTTACACTGTTTCAATACTTGTCTGCTAGCTTTTGTATGTTATGTTCAGGTTAACACTATAGAAAATTGTAAAATATCCATACATAACTTGCCAGTTAATTTTATACAGTTTTCTACGATGTTGGGCAGAGGTCTTCAACCTTTCTGACTATGATAGCCACATTCAGCACTGAAAGATGGTTGCAAGTCACATTCAGCTCTGAGAGAGGGTCATGAGCTACATCCAGCTCTCTTGTGAGGTATACCCGCAATATTGTACATGGCTAGCATACATCACACAGGTGGAGAACTGTTACAATGTAAATGTGAATGGTTTCACTGTGATTGGCAGCATTACACAAAAGAGTTAATGCATGCAAGTATGTGTGTGTGCGAGTGAACACACCTGTCCACCTGTGAGTGTAACAAGTGGTATATCATGTGACTCCTTCCTGGTGATGTGTCTGCATGCACACTCTCTGTGCATTTGGGAGTGGCTGGAGACACCATAATTACTGGAGACACATGGTCAAGAGGCTGTGTCTTTCAGTGCTTGGCAGCAAGCATCCCTGGGAAGCATGAGGGCCGGACACCATGTCTGGAAAGCCTGGGATGGCTCTCTGAGTTAAGGAGGCTATAGTCACACTGAGGGTCTGGAACAGACAGGAGTTTGTGTTTCCAGATAGGCTTCTTGAACGGCGGACTAAGAGGTCAGTGGACACTGTAATGGACTAAGTGTGATATGTCATGCAGACACACCCACCCTTGCAACAGACCAGTGGTAATATGTTATGTTGTTTTACATGAACTATGCTATAGCAGATTATGGATGTTAATAAACCAGCGGGATGGATTTAAATGCGAGACTGTTCCTATGTGTTTTACATCTGCTGCCATAAGGGTATCCCCCAATACCCTCAGCGAGCGCTACCTCACACAACCTTATAGTAGTGACACACAGAGTCCCCTATAATATATAATGACAGCCAGTGTTTAAAAACAGAAATCACACCGAGGCAGTATTCCGCTACCCAAGGGGTTACTACTTTTCTCCAAACAAGACGTGCTCTTTTATGTGAGCTACTCATAAAAGTCAGTATCGAGTCATTCTCTTTATAGCTGTTTACAAGACCTGGTGTTTATGCACCAAGCTGGAAGACAGCCTCAAGCCACACATCACAGGCAGACGAGTCATATGTGGCTATCAAACCACATTTTGGGGACCCAGGTCTAGGGTATGCATTTGCTGCATGGGTTTTTAAACTATTGTTTTTCAGAACAGAACCTCATAACACACATTTGTTGATTAATAGTATAGAACATACATATATATACACTACCGTTCAAAATTTTGGGGTCAAACAGAAATTTTTGTGTTTTCCATGAAAAAACATACTTTTATTTCTCAAAGAGTGGCAAAATTAATAGAAAATATTTGCCAGACATTAACAAGGTTAGAAATAGTGATTTTTATTTGACATAATAAACTTTTGCTTTCGTCAAAGAATGCTCCCTTTGCAGCAATTACAGCATTGCAGACCTTTGGCATTCTAGCTGTTAATTTGATGAGGTAATCTTGAGAAATTTCACCTCATGCTTCCTGAAGCCCCTCCCACAAGTAAGATTGGCTTGACTGGCAATTTTTATCATACCATCAAGCTGCTCCCACAACAACTCAATGGGGTTGAGATCTGGTCACTGCGCTGGCCACTCCATTACAGATACAATACCAGCTGCCTGCTTCTTCCCTAAATAGTTCATATATAATTTGAAAGTGTACTTTTTCCAATCTTTCTCTGTTCAATGTCAGTGTTCTTTTGCCCATATTAATCTTTTACTTTTATTAGTCAGTCTCAGATATGGCTTTTTCTTTGCCACTCTGTCTTGAAGGCCAGCATCCCAGAGTCGCCTCTTCATTGTAGACGTTGACACTGGCATTTTGCGGGTACTATTTAATTAAGCTGCCAGTTGAAGAGCTGTGAGGCATCGATTTCTCAAACTAGAGACTCTAATGTACTTGTCTTGTTGCTCAGTCGTGCAGCAGGGCCTCCAACTTCTCTTTGTACTCTGGTTAGAGCCTGTTTGTGCTCTCCTCTGAAAGGATGTAGTACACACCGTTGTAGGAAATCTTCAGTCTCTTGGCAACTACTCGCATGGAATATCCTTAATTTCTAAGAACAAGAATAGACTGTCATGTTTCATAGGAAAGGTCTCTTTTTCTGGCCATTTTGAAAGTTTCATAGAGCAAACAAATGTAATGCGCCAGATTCTCAACTAGCTCAAAGGAAGGTCAATTTTATAGCTTCTCTAACCAGCCAAACCATTTTCAGCTGTGCTAACATACTTGAACAAGGGTTTTCTAGGGTATTCTAAACATCCATTAGCCTTCTTACACAGTTAGAAAACACAATGTACCATTAAAACACTGGAGTGGGGGTTGTTGGAAATGGGCCTCTATACACCTATGTAGATATTGCAATAAAAACCAGATGTTTGCAGCTATAATAGTCATTTATCTCATTAACAATGTATAGAGTGTATTTCTGATTCATTTAATGCTAGCTTCACTGGAAAAAAAAATGTGCTCATCTTTCAAAAGTAAGGAAATTTCAAAATGACCCACACTTTTGAACGGTAGTGTATATATATACACACACACATTAAATATACAGTGTGGGCCGTTTATATGGATGCACCTTAATAAAATGGGAATGGTTGGTGATATCAACTTCCTGTTTGTGGCACATTAGTATGTGGGTGGGGGAAACCTTTTTCAGATGGGTGGTGAAAATTGCAGCCATTTTTAAGTCAGCCATTTTGGATACAACTTTATTTTTTTCAATGGAAAGAGGATCATGTGACATCAAACTTATTGAGAATTTTAAAAGAAATACAATGGTGTGCTTTAATGTAACTTTATTCTTTCATAAGTTATTTACAAGTTTATAACCACTTATAAAATGTGCTAAAAGTGCTGCCCATTGTGTTGGATTGTCAATGCAACCCTCTTCTCCCACTTTTGACATACTGATAGCAACACCGCAGAAGAAATGCTAGCACAGGCTTCCAGTACCTGTTGTTTCAGATGCTGCACAACTCGCATCTTCACAGCATAGACAATTGCCTTTAGATGAGTCATGAAGCAAACTTTTTTGAGGATGGTGAAATTAACAAACAAATCCAAGGCTATTGGTCTGGCACTAAACCACAGTGAATAGATTCTTCCAAGACTGTTGGAACACAAAAATTGATGGTATGGTGTGGTATATGGGGTACAAAGATAGTGGGGCCATTCTTCATCAATTGAAACCTCAATGCCACTGGATATCTGAATCATGTAGGAATTTCATATATCCAGTGGCATTGAGGTTTCCATTGATTAAGAATGGCCCCAATATCTTTGTACCTCATTTACCACACCATACTATCAATTTATGTATTCCAACAGTCTTGGAGGGAGCTATTCACTGTGGGTTAGTGTCAGACCAATAGCGGTGGTTTTGTTTGTTGACTTCACTATTCACAAAACAAGTTTGCTTCATCACTCATCTGAAGGCAATTGTCTATGCTGTGAAGATGCGAGTTGTGCAGCATCTGAAACAACAGGTACTGGAAGCCTGTGCTAGCATTTCTTCTGCGGTGTTGCTATCAGTATGTCAAAAGTGGGAGAAGAGGGTTGCATTGACAATCCAACACAATGGGCAGCACTTTTAGCACATTGTCTATGTTGTGAAGATAAGAGATGTGCAGCATCTGAAACAACGTATACTGGAAGAAGACTGTGCTAGCATTTCTTCTGCGGTGTTGCTATCAGTGTGTCAAGAGTGGGAGAAGAGGGTTGCATTGACAATCCAACACAATGGCAGCACTTTGAACACATTTTATAAGTGGTCCTAAACTTCTAAATAACTAATGAAAGAATAAAGTTATGTTAAAAACAAGCAACCAAGGTAAACCTCATTCTACTTAACGTACTTCTGATTAGGTGATCACTTGAACTAAACCTTATTTAATGAGAGAAAGTATATTAAAACAAAAAAAAAACACTGCTGTGGTCTTCACAATACCCTCCCAATAGGACAAGCTGGATGGCAAAACAGGTGCTAGGAATAGCTCAAAAGTAATTTGAATGAAAAAATAACTTTAAACCTTGCCAAAGGAGTTGAAAAGAAGTGAGTGAGGAAAAGAAAAGCTCAATTCTGGCTTTACTAGCAGAGGGATACAGTGAGCAGCATGTTGCCTCCATCCTTAAAATTTCGAAGACCGTAGTCCATTATGACAAGGTCAAGCAGCAGACATTGGGGACAACAAAGCTACAGACCGGCAGAGGCGGAAAACAACTCTCCACACACTGGGATGACCGTCATCTTATTCGAATGTCACTCAGCAACCACAGGATGACATCATGTTGCCTACAAAAGGAATGGCAAATGGCAGCAGGGGTGAAATGCACGTCTAGAACAGTTTTGCAACAGGCTCCTAGAGGCAGGGCTCAAGTCATGCAAAGCTAGAAAAAAGCCTTTCATCAATGAGAAGCAAAGGAGAGCCAGGCTGAAGTCTGCCAAAGACCATAAGGATTGGACCAAAGAGGAGTGGAGTAAGGTAGTCTTCCCTGATGAGTCTAATTTTCAGCTTTGCCAAACATCTGGTCGTCTAATGGTTAGAGAGGTTTCTTGTACCCACTGTGAAATTTGGTGGAGGATCGGTGATGATCTGAGGATGCTTCAGCAAGGCTGGAATTGGGCAGGTTAATCTTTGCAAATGATGTATAAATCAAGCCGCATACAAGGTTATCCTTGAAAAACACTTGCTTCCTTCTGCTCAGGCAATGTTCCCCGTCTCAGAGGAATTTTTTTGCAGCAAGACAATGCCCCATGTAACACAGCTAGGTCAATCAATGTGTGGATGAAAAGGCATCACATCAAGACCCTGTCATGGCCAGCCCAAGACATGAACATTATTAAAAACCTCTGCAATGTAATTAAGAGGAAGATGGATAGTCACAAGCTATCAAACAAAGAAGAACTGCTTACATTTTTGTGCCAGGAGTGGCATAAGGTCACCCAAAAGCAGTATGAAAGACTGGTGGAAAGCATGCCAAGACGCATGAAAGCTGTGAATAAAAATCATGGATATTACACAAAATATTGATTTCTGAACTCTTCCTGAGTTAAAAAAATTAGTATTGTTGTTTCTAAATGAATTTGAACATGTTTTCTTTGCAGTATTTGAGGTCTGAATGTACTGTTTCTTTATTAGTTTGACGATTTCTCATTTGCTGCAAATAAATACAAAATTTTTAGCCTTGAATTTCGGAGACATGTTGTCAGTAGTTTATAGAATAAAAGAACAATGTACATTTACTAGTGGTCTCTTAATTTTTGCCAGAGCTGTGTAGCTGTGTATGTGTGTATAAGTATAATATATAAACACACACACAGTGTACCACATAATTATTGATTATAGGCGAGATGTATTGGGGCAGCACAGTGCTTCAGTGGTTAGCACTTTTGATTTTCCAGCGCTGGGGTTCAAATCCCACCAAAGATAACAACTGCAAGGAGTTGGAATGTTCTCCCTCTGAAGAAATACACACACACAGAGTTCTCCAGTTTCCTCCCACACTCCAAAGACATACGACTACAGACCTTAGATTGTGAGCCCCAATGGGAACAGTTTTGCTGGCGTTTGTAAAGTGCTGTGGAATTAAAGGCGCTATATAAATTAATAAATATTATGTATTGGGGTAGACCTTGCAAGAAAGTCAACATTACCAGACTAGATCTTCAATCCAATTTTTCTGATCCAATAGAGACGTGTCAATGTGCCTCCAAATGGTCTTAATCTTGACATCTCTGATTGCTAAGGCAGAGTCCACCAATTTTACTATCCAACTTTGTTTTTTTATAAGATTTGTAGGACTGTTCTAAATGTCAGAATGGGATGACAATTTACAACTGAAATGTAAGAACATTAAAAAACAATAATAATTGCCTAAACTGTTCTTTTCTATTTAGGTTTTATCCAATACGGCAGAAGCTGTATGTTGGAAAGACTTTTTCTTTTATCTGCGATAAGACAAATTTAAGGTCAACCTCTTGATATCAGCAGATCAGGATGCACAGTGCGCGGTAGGAAGCTTGGATTAACCAGCACTTATAAAATCATTATAATTCCAAAAGGTGGGCTGACAATTATTTTAAAGGTTAACCTCACTGCTTTACGAGAGTAGTCTATTAGATGAAGAATGAAATGATTAGACCATTTATCACACAGAACATTGTTTAAAACATATAATTTTGAGCTTTTCAACGTACAAGAGCAGGATAAAACGCTGAGTGTTTTGGATGTTTTATGCAAATGGAAGCAGATACTGTATGCCAAGAAAAAAAAGAATAGTTGTGCATAGAAAAAAATATTTTATTGTATACAGTTATTGTCTCAACCATTCAAAGTACATTTTAATTAGAGAAGGAATAGAATTTAGAATTAAGAAAATGTTTCCATACTAATTTCTCATATAGGTAAAGCTCTTCAAAGTTCAATAGACACAAAAATATTGGTATTTCGCCGAGTTATTTTTTCTATGGAGTGCTGAAATATATTGCACAATGATCAAAAGGTATGACAGATAAAAGCTTACACAAAATAGATGCAAAGTATCATCAAAAGTGACAATGAACCAAAAAGTATTACCCCCAAAGATTGGGAATTTGGCTTCCGTGCTATACAATCAAGATGATCTCCCAGTTCAGGTTCTTAGTAAACTATTGTTTAATTTAATGGATTACGATAATTTACAACTTTTAGGTTTCTTGCTACAGGAAGTAAACACATATTGCTTACTTCTCACCACAAAGGTGGCCAGAAACGACATTGATTTGGAAAACAGCAGGTCCAACCACACTCGTTTCAGCAGAAATGACCAACTATTTGATATGTATATTAGCTTCCTGGCTTTTTTTCCCAAGAAATTATACTGGGAAGAAGAGGATTTGGAAACATTTTGAATTCAAACTCCTGATTTGGGTGTCCAGGAGAAAATTCAATGCCAGAAGAGTCTAGAAGCGTTCAACTTCCCCATTCCCACTGATGAGGTAAAAAATGTTTGTATCATGTTAGCCAGTAGATACAAAGGTATTAAAATCTGAGAGTCCTCAGAGGTTGATACCTTTTAATGGCTAAATAAAAAAAAAAGAGAATTTTGTTTACGTACCGTAAATTCTTTTTTCTTTAATCATCAATGGGAGACCCAGACAATGGGGTTTAGGGCACTGCCCTCCGGAGGTCACACTAGGTACTACAAGTTTGTAGACACCGCCCCCTCCGCTTATAAACCCCTACCGCAGGGAACATCCTCAGTTTGGTCTACAAGCTGCGAGGAGGAAAATAAACCACACCCGAAACATCGGGAAGAATGCCGTGCACAAAACGGTTCAACAACCCGGCAAACACTGTCTCAACAGAGAACAGGGCCAATGCAAAACATGCAAAGGAACAACTGGGTGGGTACTGGGTCTCCCATTGATGATTAAAGAAAAAAGAATTTACGGTACGTAAACAAAATTCTCTTTTTTCTGGTCATCATAATGGGAGACCCAGACAATGGGGATGTCCTAAAGCAATACCCCAGGGCGGGAAGAGTTCCTCAACAAGACGGATAACATGGTTCCCTTTTAAAGGTGGGCAACCGCCGCCTGTAGAACCCGCCTGCCCAAATTTGCATCCGCAGAGGCATGGGCATGCACCATATAGTGCTTAGAGAAAGTGTGTAGGCTGGACCAAGTGGCCGCCTGACACACCTGTAGAGCAGATGCTCTATGTCGCAAGGCCCATGAGGCACCTACGGCTCTGGTAGAGTGAGCCTTCAATCCCACCGGGAGAGGCAAACCAGAAGACCGGTAAGCCTCTTGAATGGAAGCCTTAATCCACCTGGCTAAGGTTGACTTTGAAGCCGCGGACCCCTTACAGCGACCTGTCGTAAGAACAAACAAAGAATCCGAACTCCTAAAGGAGGCGGTTCTGGACACATAAATGCGTATAGCTCTCACGAGATCCAGAGTATGGAGGTCGCGCTCAACCTGATGAACGGGAGCGGGGCAAAATGACGGGAGAACAATCTCCTGGTTCAGGTGAAACGTTGAAACCACCTTTGGCAAGAATTCCGGCCGTGGACGCAACACCACCTTGTCTTGGTGAACCACCAGAAAGGGAGACTTGCACGAAAGTGCAGCCAATTCTGAGACCCTCCTCAGAGATGTAATCGCCACCAGAAAAGCCACCTTCTGGGACAGACGAGAAAGGGAAACCTCCCTCAGAGGCTCAAATGGCGGTTTTTGCAATGCCGCCAGGACCATGTTAAGGTCCCACGGATCCAGAGGTCTTTTGTAGGGTGGAACCATCCGCGACACCCCCTGCAGAAATTGACGGACCTTCGGGAGAAGCGCCAATCGTCTGTCAAACAGCACAGAAAGTGCTGAGACCTGACCCTTTAAGGAGCCAAGGGATAATCCCAACTCCAAACCCGACTGTAGGAATGCCAACAGTGTCGGGATGGACAAGGGCCAAGGGGACCGGCCCCCAGAGGCACACCAGGTAAAAAAGATTTTCCACGTCCTGTGGTACATTTTCCTGGAAACTGGTTTTCTAGCCCGATTCATAGTGGCAACCACTGTAGGGGAGAACCCCCTGGATGTCAGCAGCCAGGCCTCAAGAGCCATGCAGTCAATCTGAGGGCCTTGGAATTGAGGTGGAAGAATGGGCCTTGCGCGAGAAGATCTGCGCGTTCTGGAAGAGCCCACCTGTGTCCGCCTGACAGTTGCCACAGGTCCGGATACCAGGACCTCCTGGGCCAGTCTGGAGCCACTAGAATGGCTACCCTGCATTCCGACCTGATTTTCCACAGCACCCTGGGAATCAGAGCCAGAGGAGGGAACACATATGGTAGATTGAATCTGGACCAAGTCAAGATCAGGGCGTCCGCTCCCAACGACTGGGGGTCCCATGACCTCGCCATGTATTGCGGAACCTGATGATTCAGCCGTGAGGCCATCAGATCCACGTCCGGAGTGCCCCATCTGCTGCAGATGTCCCGAAAGACGTCTGGATGAAGGGCCCACTCTCCGGCGTCCATCCCCTGCCTGCTCAGATAGTCGGCCTCCCAGTTTTCGACCCCTGGGATGTGAACTGCGGAGATCAGGCAGTTGTTGTCCTCCGCCCAGGATAGGATGCGGTGGACTTCGGCCAGAGCCTCTGCACTCCTGGTTCCCCCTTGATGATTTACATAAGCGACGGCCGTCGCATTGTCGGACTGAACCCGGATGGGTTGTCCTGAGAGGAATCTCTGAAAAGCCAGGAGTGCTAGATAGATCGCCTTGATCTCCAGCACGTTGATCTGTAATGCCGACTCCGACAGAGTCCAGAGGCCTTGGGCCCTGTGGTGTAAGAACACCGCACCCCAGCCCTTCAGACTGGCGTCGGTGGTCACCACTAACCAAGACGGTTTTATGAAGGACCGGCCCCGCGACAAGTGATGTGGTTGAAGCCACCACTGCAGGGAATCTCGGGTCGGTTGTGACAGTGTCACCAGCCGATTCAGCGAGATCGTCCTCTTGTCCCACCTGCGTAGGATCTCCAGCTGGAGAGGACGGAGGCGAAATTGTGCAAACGGCACCGCCTCTATCGCTGCCACCATGCAACCCACCAGCTTCATCAACCCACGAAGGGATGATTGTGGTGACAGGAGCACCGCTTGTACTCCCGATCGGATCGCCACCTGTTTGGATTGTGGCAGAGACACCAGGGCTGAGGACGTGTTGAAGTCCATGCCCAAATAAGTCAAGGACTGGGTCGGAACCAGGGTTGACTTCTGAACATTGAGGAGCCAACCGAATTGTTCCAGAGACCGCATGGTCACATCCAGGCTCGCTTGACAGAGGTGTTCCGATGGCGCCCTGACCAGCAGGTCGTCCAAATAGGGAATGACGGCATGGCCCTGCCCGTGCAGGAGAGCCATCATGGAGGCCATCACTTTCGTGAACACCCGCGGTGCCGAGGCCAAGCCGAACGGCAGCGCCACAAATTGGAAGTGTTCCTCCCCCACTGCAAATCTCAACCATCGCTGGTGAGCCGGTGCAATGGGCACGTGAAGGTAAGCGTCTCTGATATCTATGGACGCCAAGAAGTCCCCCTGTGACACAGCCGCGATCACTGAGCGCAGTGATTCCATACGGAACTTCCGAACCAGCACGTGGCGGTTGAACAACTTCAGGTCCAGAACCGGGCGGAAGGATCCGTCCTTCTTTGGGACTATAAAGAGGTTGGAGTAAAAACCCCTGAACCTCTCCCCGGAAGGCACCGGGACCACCACTCCGTCTCTGCGGAGTCCCTCCAACACCAAAGAAAAGGCCTGAGCTTTTTCTGGGGAGGGGACCGACCGATGGAATCGGGATATCGGTTTTGACGTCAGCTCTATCCTGTAACCTCGCGAGACCACGTCTCGAACCCACTGATCTGAAACGTGAAGTAGCCACTCGTTCTGAAAGCGAGACAAGCGGCCCCCCACCTGTGGGGAGGCGGGAAGAGAGAGCGAGTCATGTAGAGGCGGGTTTGGGGGTGGCAGCTGCCGCCCCCGCCGGCTTCTTTGGACGACTCTTAGAGCGCCACTGAGAAGCGGGCTTGCCCCCACGGTCCGTGCGAGCGGACGGTGCTGATGACTGTGAGCTGGACCGAAAGGACCACTGTTTTGGGTTCCTTTTAACGGTATACCGTGGCTTAGGTTTATTCTGCGGTATTTTAGACTCAGCAGAATCCTTAATTAGCTTATCCAGCTCTGTGCCAAAAAGCCTGTCACCAGCGAAAGGAAGATTCTGCAGAATCTTCTTGGATGTGGCATCTGAGTCCCAGAGACGCAGCCACAACAACCTGCGAATCACAATAGCATTGGCCGAAGCCACAGCTGAGCGAGTAGCAGTTTCCAGAGTCGCCGTTCTGGCGTAGTCCGCATAGGCCCTTGCCCTTTCGGTAAGTGCCAGGACCTCTGGACTGGACCTTGCCAGGTCAGTGATACCATCCAAGCAGGTAGTAATCGCTTGTAAGGTCCAGACCGTGGCAAAGTTAGGGGCAAATGACGACCCCCACCGCCTCATAGGAAGACTTGGCGAGTTGCTCGACCTGTCTATCAGTAGCATCCTTCAGTGAGGAGCTATCAGAGGCAGAGAAAAGGGAGCGTGCAGCAATCCTGGTCATGGAAGCATCCACCTTCGGGGACTGCGACCACTCCTGAAGCACCTCCTGGGGAAAGGGGAAGCGATTGTCCTTGGGTTTGCGGACATAACGCCGCCCAGGATGTAACCTGGGGGCTCTAATCACCCTTCCAAAAATTAGTATGGTCCATAAAGGAGCCACTTGGTCTAGCCTCCGGCCGCAGCCATTGATAGACCTCCTTCGGGTGCACCGTCACCTCCTCAGGGGGTGTCACGAGACGTAAGGTCTCGTTGATAGAGGACACCAGATCCTCCACCCCATCTGGTGGTTCAGACACAGATACAGACCCGAAAGTCGAACCCCCATCATCTTCCTCACCATCGGAGGAACGCTCCTCCTCAGAGAGAGTCTGGAGCTCGGGTGAAGCCTCACGACGAGCCCGCTTAAGGGGTCTCACAGCAGAAGAGGGAGACACCCGGGGGTAACTGGAAGGAGTAGCTGGGCTATCCAGTCTCCTATTAAGTGCCTCCAGGGATTGCGACATGGAGGACAGCTGAGACAACAGAGATTCATTGATCCTGTTCTGAGTCTCCCAAGGCCCTGAGATCACCTGAACCTCGGGGTATAGCACCGGGGTTGCTGACCCAGTAGTTGCAGCCCGGGCCTCTGGGCGTCCACAGTTATTGCAGGACCCCTCCACCAGTGTTCCATTGCACGTAGCACATGTAACGGTGGTCTCGGCCGCCTTAGCAGCACGCTTCCCAGCTGAGGACATGGCCACAGTAGGGGTAGATAAGCCCAATTGCAGACAATAAAACCGGGGATCCCGGTGGCTTACCGACCGCTGTAAGGCGGTATGAGGGAGCGGTGTGTGTGTGTGACCTCCGCGCTGTCTTCCGGTCTCCCCTCTTGGAGTGCAGACGCACGCTGCATACAGTTCCCAGCCGGGAAGTGAGGGTAAAGATGGCCGCCGACAGAAAAACTGTGGGCGGCGCCGAAGACACGCGGGAAACACACACACACGCCCCGCGGTGACGTCACCGCACGGGCTGCATCCCATCCTCCAAGCATCCTTCTCATGAGGGAGCTGGAGCCCGCAGGGCGGGAAACAGTGTAAAAAACAATGTACACAGACTGCAATAACATGTCACACATCCGCAGCCTACGGCCTCAGCCCCTGTGACACACAGGGCGGTCAGCCAGGGTGACCCCAGCACAGGGTACACCCGCAGAACCGCGGACCCGAGGGCAACGCGCGGTCTGAGTGTCATGAAGCACATAAAGTGCCAGACACTACCCCCAGGCACACAGGAGACACCGAGTGCCTCAGTGCCGGTCCGGTCTGTAAGCACCATTTAGGGAGGCCTCGGACGGGGGTGCAGCACCAGTCTGGAGTGTAAGCACCATTTAAGGAGGCCTCAGACTGGGCCGCTCAGCCCAGTCCGGAGTGTAAGCACCATTTAGGGAGGCCTCGGACTGGGCTGGCTCCAGTCCGGTCTGTAAGCACCATTTAGGGAGGCCTCGGACGGAGCGGAGCTGTGCAAGGCTCCCATCTCCCACTCACCAGAGCCCCCCAGAGAGGGATGGAGAGGAGTGTAACAGCGTACCGGGAGAACACCAGGTGTCCAGGCCCTAGGCCCTCCGGTACCTCCACCAGCGTGTGCCACTAAGGGTGAGCGGGGAGGCTGTCACCGGTCCCGCCTGGGACCTTATTACCTTGTCTTCAGACGCCATCACGTAAGTAGTGAGAATGCAGTGAAGTGCAAGCAAAGCGTGATCCTCCGAGCACACTAAGTTTAAAACTGAGGATGTTCCCTGCGGTAGGGGTTTATAAGCGGAGGGGGCGGTGTCTACAAACTTGTAGTACCTAGTGTGACCTCCGGAGGGCAGTGCCCTAAACCCCATTGTCTGGGTCTCCCATTATGATGACCAGAAAATGGTAATAAATAGCAAGTTTTCGAGACGCTAAGGTCTCTTTATTAGGCTAATGATGACACAAATTCTGAGCTCACACACACACATACAGGGGTGGACAAAATAATGGAAACACCTGGAAAAATCAACAAAAGTTAGTTTAATATGGTGTAGGTCCACCTTTTGCGGCGATTACAGCCTCAATCCTCTGAGGTATTCTGAGGATTCATTCAAGGCGATATCATTGGCCCAATGGATCTCCACGAAATAGCACCCCAGATAATTATATGTACAAAATGTGCAAGTGTTGTGTGCAACTGAAGGTACCTGGGATCTTGTAGTCTTGATCTGTGCTGGGAATCTTTATCTTGTCCGTTGTCATTATAATATCTGTACCTTGTCTGAGAAATGTCATGGCATTACTGAATAAGGACGTAAATTTTCAAAACGGGGAAGTGATACAAAATTACTCATTTGACAATATATTGAGAGAAAACCCTGCTGTCCATTTCATATACAACGTAAAGCCAATCACAGGTGGTATAAATACAGTATGTATATAAATATATATCTGGTATCTCTTAAGATTGTTCATTTTAAGTCAGTATAAACTACTATGATATGGGATATATTAAGATTAGCCCAATTTGCGCTGGTTTAGACTTTTACAGTAATGATTAAGATGTCCCAGCAACTAAGTCTCAGATGAATAATTATAACTTTACTTTTCATTGGAGTTTCTCAATAAGGAATATATATATATAACCACCAGAAAGTTTGTTTCATAGTGTGGTAATAAGAAATCGCAACTCACTGGCCAAGTCTGTAAAATGCAGATGTTTATGTCATGGTCATTTCAATCTGTTCTGTAAATCCATGAGCGCCGATACACTAAATCACACCAGAACAAGCACAGATCTATTTTTTTTTCCTTTTGCATTGTCAAAATATCATGGATACCAGATGTCAAACACAAGCACAAATGTAATTTAATCCATACTGTAATGAAAGGGAAGAGAGTGTGCAATTGTATAAGAACTGGAAATAGAATTTGTAACACCATTTTAGAAACAGAATTTTCATCCCACTGCTTCCCCATGTGCCGAAGGCAACAGTGGTGAGCAGGAGAAATCGCAAAATTGAGTGACATTCATCAAATACTATAAGCTAAATTGGAGTCTGGCTGTAAATCTCAAGATTTTACTTTAAAAGGCCTAGGATCCAGGAAAAATGGTGAAACATAAGTTAACCACCTCTCACTGACACAGAAAACTATGTAAGATGAGCTAAAAAGGCCTCTGTGATAGACTGACGTTTACAAGGTCACAGGACTCATTTGGCAGGCAGAGGCTAACAAATTTGGAGGTTCTGTGACATCTGTCGACTTGCTGGCTATCTGAGGCCACCGATTCATTTCGTGCTGGGCTCCAAACACTTCTCTACTGGTAATGATATTTCTCTCAGTGACCTGCAGGACATAGAGGTTGATAGGAATTCTATGCTATTTCTAAAACATCACATTGACACTCTCAAAGCATAGCCCTGCAGTGAAAATAAACTGCCTACATACTATGTGCAAAATCATCCAGATCAAGGAGGTCAAAGGGTTAGATGAGTAGGAAGAGGAAAGAAAGAAAAACACCAAATCTATTCTATGTGAAACGCTACAATCTCTACAAAGTTTCCAACCCAACTGCTTACCTGACGATTTGCTGAGGATATTATTCTTACTTTACTGTCGAGTCTACAATAACGGACACTAAACTCACAGCAAGCAAAGACAGAAGCAGTGGGGGGAAAACAGACTTCTGTTCACTATGGTATGCCTTCTTCCCAATTTAGATCATAAATGTCAATGTGTGTAATGCGACCAAATATAATCGTATATACTCAAGCTTGTAAAAATCACATATTGCTGTGTTGCTGAAATCATTATACAATCTTATTACTGCTAAACTCAATAACTATCCCCTTTACTTCAATAAAACTTCACAAAGGAAAAGACACAATGCATGAATTGTTAGATCTAATCCAAACCAACTTATTGTATCCAGCTATGTATAATCAGCTTTATATTTTACAAAAAGGAAGCTTGATTAATGTACTCTACTTGTATTAAAATAAAGATTAAAGGTCTTGACAACACAAATAATCAAATTGGAGAGAAAATACCTTAAGAAATGTACTGCAATAAAAATCATTTATAGTCTCCCTTTTAATGAGCGTTGATTAGAGGGATGACTCTCCTTAAATTCCACTGTAATTTATTAATAGCTGAATTAAAGTTATATTGTTAAACACTTCCCTAGAAGGATTGTGATTTGTCGTGGTACTCTTTGGCAAAGATCATTCATTCCTTTTTATATCTTTTCTTCAGGCAATGGTTTCTTCCTTGACTTTCGCCCATAAAGCTCTGCTTGGTTTAGTGTGCGGAACATGGTCCTTGTTGAAACCATGACCCCAGACTATAACAGGTTGCCCTTCAGGTCTTTGGATATTTAACGTAGTGATTATTCCACCATTCGCACAAACCTTTGAAGACATCTCTTGCCAATTTTCCTATTTCCCTCACACCCAGAGAGGTTCTTGACAGTTCCATGCTTGGCAAACGTCTTAATAACATTGTGCACTGTTGAAACTGGGATATCAAGGTCTTTGGAGAAGGCCTCATACCCTTTGGAAGTCTTGTGTTTGCTAATAGCATGATGTCCTTAGACAGCTCCTTTGTCTTCACCGTTTTGACAAAGGAACAAGGCTTAACATGTGGCTTTTTCAAACACTGAAGTCATCATTCATTGGCTAATTCATTTAATTCAGGAGGACGATGTGCAAATGGGCCGTGCTGCTGTGTGTAAATAAAAACCACAGAGGATCTACAGGCAACGGTGCTTTAATTAAACACGTTTGGGAGCAAACTTCAGTCCTTCATCAGGATTGCAACCATAGCAATGGTTGACACCAAAAAGCATGAAATCTGTGGCAAAAACCGCAGGAAAAACATCACAGTTTTTGTGCTTTTTTGGCCCAAGAGATGAAGATGAACACCTTGGACACAATGCATGCAGTTTCAGGTCTCAATTGCATCAAAAAAGCATGAAATCCACTGCAAAAGCGTTGCGTTTTGCTGCTTATTTCATGCTTTTTGGTGCAATTTAGTCCTAAAACTGCATGAATTGTGTCCTAGGTGTCCATCTTCATCTCCTGGGCCAAAAAAAGCACAAAATCCGGGAGGTTATTCCTGCATTTTTTGCTGCGGATTTCATGCTTTTTGGTGCACTCTTCTGACAGCTCAGTGCGTAATTGGTGGAAAAAGCACGATTTGCGGCATTATAACCGGGGACACAGTGGGGTGCAGAAATTCATGGTGTCACGCCAATATTGGACATTACAACCATGAATTTCTAGTAAAGTGTTAGAAAAAACAAAACAAAACAGAGAATTTTTTTTTTATTAGCAATAAAATAAAAAAATTTAGAGAATTCATCGCTCTTATAAAAAAAACAATCGTCAGTCCGACGTAGTTCAAAAGAGAGCAATATCAGCACAGTTACATCACCCGGCATAGATAAGCGTCGATGCAGAGCGAGAACAGACTGAGGACTGTCAGTGACAGTCAGAGTTCACCCGAGGTCATAGCCCGGGCCATGACCGCGGGTGAACCATGACGTCCCGCCCGAACACTGCCGACGCCGGCCATAAACTGCCGAGCAGTGCAGTGAATAACTTGGAAGCTAATGAGCAGCCCCGGAAGTAGAAGTGGCTGGGAGACAGCGGGAGCGGTAAGTATAATTATAATGTTTATTAATACTTTTATGTTATTTTTACAGCCCTACCCGCTCCACCCCCTCCATCCTATGTCTGTATAGTTCCAGCTCGGGGGGTTTCGATGCAAGTTTGCATCATCCCCGGCCCCGAGCTCGAATTTAACAAAAAAAAAAAACTCTGGTGAACCCACTGATCCCGATAATCGGGTGGGGGGGCGCCCATCACTAAATATCACTTGTCGGATCTCCTCTTTATTCGCTTAGACACGATAAATTTTCTCCATTTCATAAAAAAACCCTCCATAATTTTATCTTTGTTTCTTTCTGCATCTCTCTTATCTATGTCTAGGGCCATTTTTAAACCAGACAATACCTCGCTTTCCCGTGGCAATCTCTCTAACAGCCAATTCCTGAGAATCAATGTCTTTGCTAGCATGGTGATCACGTAAAATAGACCATGTACCCCACCTCTCCTTTCCTTACCCTCTGTTCAAGCTGTATCACATCATCACAGGCTTCAGTTGTGATTTTTCTACCATTTTCCAAAACTCCTGCGTTTTCGTGCAAACCCATAAGCCATGCATCAGGTTGTTCTATCTAGCATTACATTTGGGGCATTTTAGTGATCTCTCTGAGTGCCTTTCATTAGGGGATATAGAACCTGTGCATTATAAGGAATTGGCTGCCCCTCCATTCCTCATTAAGGATGTTTTTCCTAACTCCTCCCCATCCCCTAATGATTTTATCATCTATGTTTTCCTTATTAAAATATTTTGACAACGATTTAAACAATTTGTCTTTTCCTGAACTTCACTGGTTAGATTATAGATTAAAAAGATGTTCATGTCCCCTACGTCCCTATTGACCAAATCAACCCAGTTATTTATCCTCGCTTCTTTAGAGAGGTCTAGAAATTTTTACATCACACAATGTCTCAATTGACTGTATTGCATTAAATGTAAAATGGGGAGTCCATATTTCTGTAAAACTTCCTGACCTGTGATCTGCTCTCTAGCGTGTATAACAAATCTCCCATTGTGTTACCCCTTTCCTGACCCACTCTGCATATAGCATGTTTTCCCGACCCAATTTATAGTCCGTGTGTGCCAAAAGGGTTGAGGTATTTAGATATTTTCCTGGAGATCTTATACGTCTTTCTCACCACTTTCCAAGCCATGATTGTATCTCACAAATTAGGCTGGCTTCACATTAGCGTTTGTGTCTGCATGCTGATGGCATGCAGACACAAACGCTGTCAGAAGCAGGGTCCAAATGATGTGTCCGCAGCGGATAATGTCCGCCTGTGGACACATCACTATGGAGCCCGGCAGCCAATCGGCGCTGTCTGGGGGCGGGCCGGGGGCGGAGATCAGCGCCGGAGATCTCCGCCCCCCGGCAAGCTCCGGGACTGTCGGCGGGGAGAACAGCTGATTTGGCAGCTGTTTGAATCTTCCCGCGCCGACACCAAGAGGAGATGTCGGCGCGGGAAGATTCAAACAGCTGTCAGATCAGCTGTTCTCCCCGCCGACATCGCTAGGAGATTACAGGCGGCGGGGAGGCGGAGGACAGCAGAGGGTCAGCTGATCTCCCGGTGGCCGTCGGTGAGCTCCTGTGACATCACCGGCGGCCACCAGGAGATTTTTCAATGGGTCCGCAGCGTTCTCCTGCGGTGTCATGCAGAGGACACTGCGGACCCATTGAAGCCAATGCATTTTTTGTGCGCTTGGGGACGCTTGCTGATTGTCCAAGCTCCCCAAACGCACAAAAAAAACCAACATGCTGCGTCCCGGGTGCGGATGCTGGACACCGGAAGCAGCAGATATTGTCCGCATCCGCACCCGAACGCAGCAAACGCAGGCACCATGCGTTCCTATGTTAAACATAGGAACGCAGTGCGCATGCGTTTGACTGCGTATGGGAACGCAGCAATACGCTGCCTTCCCATACGCAAATGTGAAGGCAGCCTTAGTGAGTTTTTTTTATGTCTGTTGGGATGCTTGCCAAAGATGCATGCAGGAGCAAGGTAGGATCCCACAACCTGAAAAATTCAGCCTTTAGATCATAATCTGAGTATCTTCTCTTCACCCAGTCTAACATATGCCTCAGCAAGCATGCCAAGTTATAACTCTAGGGAACATCAATGTTCTATTACAAATCCTGACTTTTTTACCTCTCCATATAAATCTAGCAAAGGCTCTGATAATTCTGTTGATGTCAATATGTCCAATTAGAAATGGAATAGTTTGCATCGGGTATAGCAATCTTGCAAAACTTATCATTTTAAGTAAATGACATCTACCTAGTAAAGTTAATGGTAGACCTGCCCATCTCTCCAACTATTTTCTGATCTTGTCTATGAGAGGGTTGTAATTCAAAGACTACACCATTCCCGGGGTCTTACCCAAATGTATTCCTAAATATTTCATAGACATACTAGCCTTCAGGATACCAGAAAAACTCTTCTCTCCCCCTCCTCGCCTTTCAGAATTAAGACTGGTCATTTTTGTTTTTGTGAAGCAGAACACCGAGAATGAACCAAATATATCCATTTCATTCAGAAAGTCTGGAAGGTCCCTTTAATAATAATAATTTTTATTTATATGGCACCAACATATTCAGCAGCACTTTACAATTCAGAGGGTATACGATACAACACAATACAATATAATATCATACAATACAATAATAAAATACAATACAGACAGTATGAGACAAAAAATTTTTTCTGAAACCACGAGAAGTGAGGTCCCTGCTCGCAAGCTTACAATCTATGAGGAAATACGGGAGGTACAAAAAGTAATGGTAAAAACTGCCATCATACTGAATATGGTCCAGCCATCAACATAATAAACTAGCTGTAGAGCCCAGCGTTGCCCGGGCGTAATGCCCATATATGGTCGTAATGCTTATATACGGTAATATCACCCATATATGATAATGTAAGTATGTATGTTTCATAGCCCCACCCCTTCATAGCTCTGCCCCTACACATAGCCCCACCCCTCGTGGTAGCCCTGCTCATTTCATATTGCCACCCCCACGTATAGCTTGCACCTTTATAGCTCCACTCCACCATATAGTCCCAGGGCAGGGTTATGTGAGGAGACAGGGATATGTGGAGATCCAGGCTGTGAAGTGGGTGTGGCTATGTGGAGGTTGCAAAGCTATGTGCGGTGGGCGGGGCTATGCACATACACTCAGCTTTGTGGAGTGCACCTAGCTATGTTGAGTGGATGGGGCTATGTGGAGTGCTTGTGGTTAGGCACATACACACTGTATTTGTGGAGTGGGCGGGGCTTGATACATACATACACGCCCACACACATACACTCAGCTTGATATATTAGGTAGGGGATTCACATAATGCTGCATGAACCAGTCACCAGCAGGGATCTGTAAAAGTACACATAAAGTGCTACATAGCACATGGGGGCTGTAGAAATTTGACACAAGAAGCCAGATTTGGAGGACAGAATGGGAATAATTAGACAGATGACGTGAGGATATAGGCTAGTCTAAAGAGATGTGTTTTTAATGCTCGCTTAAAACTATGAATATCAGGAATTAATTGAATTGTTCTTGGTAATCCGATCCAGAGAATTGGCACTGCTCGTGAGAGGTTTTAAGACGAAAATGGGAGGTTTGGATTGTAGATGATGCCAGTGTTAGGTCAATTTGCCGAATGGAGGGCGCGAGGAGAACGATAGACCGAAATGAGGGAGGAGATGTAGGTAGGTGCAGAACTGTGGAATGCTTTGTGGGTCAGAGTGAAGATTTTATATTGTACTCTGTAGTGGATGGGCAACCAGCGCTATGACTGGCACAGGATGGAGGCATCAATGATGCAGCCAAAGAATATGATCCTGGCTGCTGCATTCAGGATGGATTGGAGAGAGTTTAGTATGAGGGAGACCAATTAGTAGAGAATTGCAGTAATTCAAACAAGAATGAATAAGTGCGACAGAGTTTTTGCAGAATGAATGGTAAGAAAACATCAAATTCTAGAGATATTTTTGAGGTGTAGGGCATATGAGCGAGCGAGTGACCGGATGTGGGGAGTAAAAGAGATCTGGGTCAAATATAACCCCAATATAGCGGGCGTGCTGCTGGGGAGTACTGACAGAACCACATTCAGAAATGGCAATATTAGGTTTTGGAAGATTAGTAGAGGGAGGAAACACAAGAAGTTTAGGAAGTTCAGTTTAAGGTAGGTGGTATTCAGTTCAGTGGTATTTTGTAGTGATGTGGAGGGGATGTCAGGAGACTGTGTGTATAATTGGGTATCGTTAGCATAGAGATGGTACTGAAAACCAAATCTACTGACTGTTTCTGGGTTATGCATGAACAACATGTCGTCATCTGTGAACTCTGATCCATATTTGCTGCTGCCATTGAGAAATCTAAACCAGGGTTCGATCAAAAAATTAAATAACAGTGGCAACCACTGACACCCCTGCCTGGTGCCCTTACCCAGTGTAAAAGTAGACAAGAGAAAACCAGGGGTATACACCCTAGCCCAAGGGTTGGAATACAGCATTTTAAGAAACTCTCTGAACACTCCCAGCATTCCTATCTTATTAACACCACATCCAGAAGTGGTCACCTTACATCGTCAAATACTTTTTCTGCATCTAGTGTAACCATGGTTGGCATCTTGTTTGTGCACAGTTTCCTTCCCTGCACTGTATCCATAATCGACATTGCCCTTCTCACATTGATGACTGACTATTTTCAGTTGATGAACCCTGTCTGGTGACCCGATATAAGCAGTGGTAATAGCTCTGCCAGCCGATCAGTCATTATTTTAGGTAACAATTTAAGATCCTGATTGATCAGTGAAATGGGCCTATAACCTTAAGTTTCTTCAAACTTCTTCTCCCCCTTCGGCAGCAGTTTTATATACGCCATGTTCATGTAATCAGACAAGCGTTCTCCTGTCAGTATTTTGTTAAATATGTGTGTTATCGTCTGTGTTATCTGTTCCCTCATCGTTTTAAAGAATTCCCCATTGAACCCGTCTGGGACTGGTGCCTTATGTGAACCTAACCCTTTTATTTCTGCATGAACCTCTTCCTCCATTATTACCCTGTGTAACCCTAAAGGTACAGTCACACGCAGCAATATTGCTAGCAATTTCACTGGCAATTTGCTGGTTGCAGTGAAATCATGGACATATTGTTCCATTTGTGCACGGCAACAAAATAGAACAATGTGTCCATGATTTCACTGCAGCCAGCAAATTGCCAGTGAAATTGCTAGCAATATTGCCGCATGTGACAGTACCTTGAGGGTACCTTTACACGCAGCAACTTTTCTAGGAATTTCACTGGCAACTTACTGGTTGCAGTGAAATCATGGACACATTGTTCTATCTTGTTGCTATGTACAAATGGAACAATGTGTCCATGATTTCACTGCAACCAATAAGTTGCCACTGAAATTCCTAGAAATGTTGCAACGTATAAAGGTACCTTAAGGGTACTGTCACACCAGGTGACATCGCCGGAGATATCGCAGGTGATGCACGGGAGCGCATACGTTTTTGGCACCCCGCCAGCGTCGCCATCGCGTGTTTACACGTTGCGATACCTCCGGCGATTCTTTGGCAATGTTACAGGCGACGTCGCTGTTGGGTTGTCTAGAAACCCCAGCAGGGATCCTGTAACATGGAAGCCTATCTTTCCCATCGCCTGTAACATTGCCAATCGCGATGTTACACAGGGCGATGCATACACATCGCCTGAGAGTGGTTGCCTGGTTTCACAGCACTGCTCTGAAACCAGGCGACCACTCACAGCCGATTTTTCAGTGCAAAATCGGCGCTTTACACGGGGCGACTCGCCGCCGATGATAGGCCACGCCCCTGTGTCGCCTGCGAAATCAGCGGCGATGTCACCTGGTGTGACGGTAACCTAAGTCTTCCTCAATCAAGGATGTAAGCCTCACCTTTTCCAACCTCTCTTTAGCTCCTAACACCAGGCTGCTAGTGAATTCATATAGTTTGACGTACTATTTACCTAGAATCTCATTAATTTCTTTGGGATTTGTTACCAATTCTCCATCTCGCCCCTTCAGAGCTGAAATTAATGTGTGTGGGCGTCTCCCTTTTACTAAATGTGCCATTAGTTTGCCTGCCTTGTCTCCAAATCTACTCAAATCTACCTCTAAATGTCCTCTAACCAGTTGTTCCCTTCTTTCCGAACACAACTGTCGAATTCTTTCCCAACTCCCAGCCACTATTTTTGTCCTCTTCTAATGATGCTCGAAGAGAAAGTATAGTTCCACAGGAGAAGAAAAGAGATGAGAGTACAATAATATGGGGAAAATTGGCGAGATGACAAAATAAACATGATGCCGATAACAACTTGTAGTCTTGAGTATGTATGTTACAATGTTACTTTTTTGTTAAAAAGTTTATGTTTGGGAAATGACTTTGAAAATTTAATAAAAAGGAATAAAAAAAAAAAAAAAAAAAAAAAAAAAAAGAGCCCTTGGAGATGTCCGAAACCGTATCTCCACTGGGAGGCACATTATAGATATGGGAGTCTACTATAAAATCCCCATAGCAGAGATTTGCAATGTTTCTATGATGATTTTGTCTATTGTTGCAGCTATTGCATTTCATAACAAAGTTACAATGTTACTTTTTTGTTAAAAAGTTTATGTTTGGGAAATGACTTTGAAAATTTAATAAAAAGGAATAAAAAAAAAAAAAAAAAAAAAAAAAAAAGAGCCCTTGGAGATGTCCGAAACCGTATCTCCACTGGGAGGCACATTCTAGATATGGGAGTCTACTATAAAATCCCCATAGCAGAGATTTGCAATGTTTCTATGATGATTTTGTCTATTGTTGCAGCTATTGCATTTCATAAACTATTCTTCAATAAAATGAGATTAATTATTAAAAACACTGGACAATGACCAATATTTTCTCTGCCTATGGCCTCAATATAGAATTCACACTTTCCATGCCAACTTTGCAATTATGCATGTATGAATGTATGCATGTATGTAACACACCTAGCTGAATAGATCATTTTAATTATTTATGCATTGATTTACCCCCATAATACAATATCGTGCCTTACAGTTTAATGTGCAACATAACAGCAATAAAAAAAGAGATGGAAAACGAACATCAAATTGATTATATAGACAATAGGAATGACCCATACAGTGTATTTATAATCATATGGCCAATCCCCTGAGAAGAGAAGGAGAACAAACAACACTGATCTACTTCATTTTAATCCCTTTGACAGAATGCCAAGCACATCCATATTACAAGTTCTACATCTTGTACAAACTAAAAGATCTGCTTCCAAACGTCAAGCTCATTAATTGATCTGCTTTCCTTATGGCCCTGAATACATTAGGCAACAGTAATTTTTTATGAAGCTGGTGGATACACTACAAAGAGCAGGCTTTTACCCAACCACTATCATCTGCATTCTCGCTTCTGCTTTACACATTATGAGATATAGTGTATCTAAAAACATTTACACTTATAGGGGGTTAATCATGAGTGAAAACCCCTTGTGTTGTCACCTTGCGGGCAGGGTCCTCTCTCATTCTGTACTCTTGTGTTTCTTGTACAGCAATATGCTTATTGTACTTGTCTATGTATGCCCCTTTCCACATGTAAAGCACCATGGGATAAATAGCACTATAATAATTAATGATAATAATAATATTACTGGAGAAAAAACTTTTTCTAGCGAGCAAATTCCCTGCCACTAATGTTATAACACATGGGCATCTTAAGACTAGGAAAATGAGCCCTACTTGCATAGCAACTCTATATTCTGGCTCATAAATGGAGACAAGTCATCAATTACCATCATGGATGATCGTTCATTTTTCAAGACTCAAATGTTATAATCTGGGCTGTCAAGTCCGAGTCTGTGTCCATTTCGGGAGGAGTCAGATTCAGGGAAACTGAGTAGTCGAAGGTTTGGCTTAACGACCACAAAGCAATAGATATAACAAAATTTTCCCCTTACTGGTTTAAAAGTATGGTTGGATGGAGTTCCCTTAGTTTTAAAGGAAATCTGATAGCAGATTTTTGCAAACTTACCTGACGGCAACATACTGTAGGCAAAGAAACACTGAATCCAACAATGTATCATATAGAATACTGGTTGCAGCTAGTCTGACATAACCAAAGCATTTAGTTTTAGAAACACAGCAGAGCTGGGATAGCCGTCCTTCCTGCACATGGCTCTCAATAGAGATTGTTCATTGACAGTGAGGTGTCAATCACAGGAGGGCGTGTGTCAGACTGCTGTGGGCATGTCAAAGTAGTCCTGTAATGGTAATCACAAGGTAATAAAGCCTATAGTTTAAGTAAACAATAGCACACATCCTGATGAGAGGCACACATAATTTTTGTTTTTAAACCCTTACAGCTGTCTTTAGCTTGCATAGCAAAAACCTGCTGACAGATTCCCTTTATAAGATTATCACTGTAGGTGTCTGAAGACAAGTCCAGAGTGATCAGCTTGATGAGACAACCACTTACAGGTTAACAAACAAAAAATTACATTTGAGTGCAAACCTTAGAAATAAAAAGGTATCTACACAGGAGAGATGCAGAAAAATACAACTAAGGCATTTTGGGGAACTAGAGTATCAAGTGTTAAGGGGAGTAGATTTCATTCTTCATCACGTAGTTAATAACACCCTATTACTAAGAATATACAATGTTGTTGTGCAATGCTTCAAAGTCTTTCTCTTGACCATCTCTTTGCAATTTTGTTTCTACAACGCAACAAGTAAACATTTTTGTTTGAAAATGTTAATGGATTGAACGGGTCCATATGAAACCTCTGCCGATCTGGAGATTTTTAGGCAAAACCTTTAGAGCAACTAAAAGCTTTAAACAAAAGTTCACAATATCATTGTATGCTCCGGAGAGAACTACAACCCTTGTTATGTATTAGTAATATAAACAGAACCTTTTTGTCTAGAGGCTCCGTCATGAAGAAACGTTTGTGACGTCTATAGAACTATTTCATTTTTTTTTTTATTAACAAAACAATGATTTAAATACATAAAAATAACCACTGCTTGTCTGTTTATTGAGAATAGAAAGAAAATGTTCTGAAAGTAAAAGGGTATAAGCACATTTATACAACCAAGATGCCCTTCTATTATTATCAAAAATAATATTTGTTCATAGCATTGTTTTTTATGTATTTGACCATGTTTGTTGCCCTGAAAATGAAATGGGATTGTCATTGACAAGTCATAAACTTTGTAAAACAAGGGATATTAAATTGATGTGCCTGCCTTTGTTATATAGCACATACAATTTAAGGCTTTTTTTGTGTTTGAATACTATTTTCACTAAATCAAGGTTAAAGGCAAGGCTTTGATAAGCATTTTCTTTTCTTTTGTATTTCTAAACTGTTATAGTGTCGAAATTACCATAAAAAGCTATTTTGTAGCAGATTTCACATGTTAAATAACAAAAGATGGCATATTATCACTATCATACCAGATGAAGTATGTGATAGATTACTTATCACTAGCAATTTGATATACCGTATATACTCGTATATAAGCCGAGTTTTTCAGCCCAAAATTTGGGCTGAAAAGTCTCCCCTCGGCTTATACACGGGTCTATACGGTACACATGGTGTGGTGGCTGTGGTGGGGGCTGTGGAGGCTGGAGGAGGCAGGGGGAGGCTGCTGTATGAGCGGCCCCGTCACGTGGGGCCGCTCATTAAATATGCACTGCTTCCCCCTGTCAATCAGCGGCAGGGGGAAGCAGTGCATATAAGCCCCCAAATGCTGGCACTCACCCCCCCCTTGTAAGGGCCCCCCCGCTGCTTATATTACCATCCCGGTCTTCTGATCAGCGCCACTCCTCGGTGCGCCGTCCTCACTGCTCCGTCCTGCTACATCCGGGATCTCCGGCCGTCGCAGGCATATGACGTCATCGCGCGACGGCCGGAGATCCCGGATGTAGCAGGATGGGAGCAGTGAGGACGGAGCACCGAGGAGCGGCGCTGATCAGAAGTCCGGGATGGTAAGAGAAGCAGCGGGGGGGGGGCCTTGCAAGGGGGGGTGAGTGCCAGCATTTGGGGGCTGCTGGGTACCCCCAGGGGGCTGCTGGATACCCCTGGGGTCTGCTGTATATACCCCTGGGGGCCTGCTGTATACCACTGCTGGGGCTGCTGTATACTACCGCTGGGGCTGCTGTATACTACCACTGGGGCTGCTGTATACTACCACTGGGGCTGCTGTATACTACCACTGGGGCTGCTGTATACTACCACTGGGGCTGCTGTATACTACTACTGGGGCTGCTGTATACTACCACTGGGGCTGCTATATACTACCACTGGGGATGCTGTATACTACCACTGGGGCTGCTGTATACTACCACTGGGGCTGCTGGGGCTGCTGTATACTACTACTGGGGCTGCTGTATACTACCACTGGGGCTGCTGGGGCTGCTGTATACTACTACTGGGGCTGCTGTATACTACCACTGGGGCTGCTATATACTACCACTGGGGCTGCTGTATACTACCACTGGGGCTGCTGGGGCTGCTGTATACTACTACTGGGGCTGCTGTATACTACCACTGGGGCTGCTGTATACTACCACTGGGGCTGCTGTATACTACCACTGGGGCTGCTGGGGCTGCTGTATACTACCACTGGGGCTGCTGTATACTACCACTGGGGCTGCTGTATACTACCACTGGGGCTGCTGTATACTACCACTGGGGCTGCTGTATACTACCACTGGGGCTGCTGTATACTACCACTGGGGCTGCTGTATACTACCATTGGGGCTGCTGTATACTACCACTGGGGCTGCTGTATACTACCACTGGGGCTGCTGTATACTACCACTGGGGCCGCTATATACTACCACTGGGGCCGCTGTATACTACCACTGGGGCTGCTGTATACTACCACTGGGGCTGCTGTATACTACCACTGGGGCTGCTGTATACTACCACTGGGGCTGCTGTATACTACCACTGGGGAGGCCTGTATACCACTGGGGGGGGCCTGTATACCACACTGCTGGGGGCTGTATACCTGTGCTGGGGTCCACCCTCGGCTTATACACGAGTCAATAGGTTTTTCCAGATTTTTGGGGCAAAAGTAGGGGGGTCGGCTTATACACGGGTCGGCTTATACACGAGTATATACGGTATTTTCAGGGTAATTTACTAATAATCAACATTGGCAAAATGCACAAAAACAACGAAAAATAAGAAACCTAAATGCCACGCAAAAAAAAATCCCCACCAGAACAACAAGCACATTTCCTAATGTTATAGTATGAAAAGAAACAAGAAGAGAATGTGTGGATATGCTGCATATCTCTGTCCTTGTAGCATATTACAAAAGTATCATCTATAGTTGAGATTTTACAAAAACTCATCTATACGTTTCAAAGAAAGCAGCAACTGACCGGCGCTGTGGATAATAAATCCAAAAGACAATCATTTTTGCTTCGGATTTCACCCTTTGTGTAGTCCACTCTTTTTGGAGCAGATCTTGCTGCAGAATTTCAGTAACAAAGCCATCTTCATACTTCATGAAGTATGATCACAAATAATGAGGTCCAGACCCAATGTGGAAACAGTGGAGAGCTACCATCACTTCCTACAGGTAACTTTGCTACTAGAACCCATTGGCATGTCAGATAATTTTTAGGGGCTAATGTCCCGTCACACACAAAGAAGCTACAGCGATCCCGACCTGCCGGGATCACTGGAGCGTCGTTACCTGGTCGATGGGGAGCTGTCAAACAGGCAGATCTCCCCAGCGATCAGGGACCTGGGAGCCACCTCCCACATCGCTGTAAGCGATGTTACCGGTGTCCTCCCTGCTTAGCTCAGCCTGTAGGGAGGAAGACGGTAACCATGGTAAACACCGGGTATCCAGGCAGCTGCCTAGATACCCGGTGTCTACCATGGTTACCAGCCCTGTGAGGTCACTGATTGCTGGTCTCTCGCTGTCACATGCAGCGATGCGTGCTGACCAGCGGGAGACCAACGACCTAAAAATGATCCTGAGCCCTTTGCAGCGATATCACAGCAGGGACCTGATCGCTGCTAGATGTCACATATAGCGACATCACTGGGGAGATCGCTGTAACGTCACAGTTACAAGGATCTCGCTAATGATCTCGTTATGTGTGAATGGGGCTTAAAACAAGAGAATCATTTAGAATAATATCTATACCAGTGGTTCTTAATCTTGTTTGAGGTACCCAACCCACCAGTTTCATATGCACATTCACCGAACCCTTCTTTAGTGATAAATCTACATGCAGCCGTAGGGAGTGTGTTGACCTCCGTGGCGGAGGCTGTGACGAAACCCCGAGACCGACACACCATACCCCTGGGGTTCGATCGAACCCCGGTTAAGAACCACTGATCTATACAATAAAAAGTTGTTTGGAAGTACAGGGTTTATTTCTCATAAAAACAAGATGCAAACAATATTTCATTTTCTTGGAATCCAAAAATGCTGCAGAACAACCAAGGAGATCCAAAAATGCTGCAAGTCAAGCAAGAGAATCTGCAACTGAGTCAAGATCCTGTTGCTAAAGAACATAAGCTTATGTATTTATTCCATGGTTATCACAGTGACCTTTTTTTAAATAAGATCTAAAATTTAAAGTCAGACCAGTATAACAACTGCATAGTTTCATAGCAAACATAACACCAGAGAACCCAGTAGACCAAGTGGAAAAAAAGAAAGAAGAAAAAGTCAACACAAGCATTTACCTGTGATTTAAACAACTCCGTAGAACCTTGAAGAAGGTGTTATGCCAAAACGCGTAGACGTTTAAACTACAGGTTATGTTCACCTATTCTACTTTATGGGATTTACCTTTAATAATAACCTGAATATGGTTTATAGAATTTTTTTTTTTTTTTTTAAATATTCCCTGTAATGGGAGTTTTCCGCTGGATTACTGGTTTCTATGATGAAATCTTCTCTGCGCAAAGGTGAGCCTCCAGTTATTCCGAGCAAACTCCTATAGCTGATACATGAATAATCTGGATGAGCTGAGTAATATTTTCATTTGTGACTGAATAGTTTCATAAATTTAAAATGTATTTAAAAACCTTCCTCAATTACTAAATAATAGTTTACACTGGGGAACACAATTTTTTAGGAGTTAGGTCAGACAACTGCTCTTAATTAATTTTTGGATTCTGAATCCAGAAATTATCTCAGTTTTTCTCTATCACGTCAAGTTTTTGAACTATAGGATTTTTGTCTTCTCAAAAATATGTAAACTACTGTACCTAAAAAGTGTTTTTTTTTTTAAATAGTACAAATATGAACAAAAAATGAAATATATAAGAAATAGGCATGACAAATATGTTTTTTAACACTATCATATGCCACGTAGCTCTATATGAGTCGAATTGTAATCAGATAACAAGTCTTATTACAGATATCAGTGCAATTGTGCTTCTCTGGCAGGTAAGTTGTGGAGGAAAAACTTGACGTGCTAGAAAAAAACTGACTACATTTTTGGAATCAGCATGCCAATTTTAGTATAAATCAGCTCAAAACCCTAACTCAACAGAAAAATGTTTTCAAATTGTTCCCCAGTGTTATTCAAGAAAGGCAATTTGTCTCTGCTCTTAAAAAAACCCTTTAAAAAATATTTAGCCATGTAAGGTTTTCACATTAACAAATTAAATTGATAAACACTGGCCACAAGGCCGCACTCTTCTCAGATCATAGATTCTCACTCACTTTCTCCCAAACAGGGCAAAGCTATTGGACAGCATGGTGGCTCAGTGGTTAGTATTACTTCAGTTGCTTTGCACTACTGAAATCCCAGGTTCAAATCCCACCGAGAACAACATCTTCAAGGAGTTTCTATGTTCTCTCCATATTTGTGTGGGTATCCTCCAGGTTCTCCAGTGTCCCATCACACACCCAAAGACATAATGATAAGGAATTTAGATTGTGAGCACCAAAGGAGACAGCAATGATTAAGTCTGTAAAGTTCTGTGGAAGTAATGGTGCTCTATAAGTGAGTAAAATAAAAAACAGAATAGCTGCTTTCACACTGCAGTTTTTTCCTGATCAGGATTCATTAGGTTTTGTGTGCCAAAACCAGGAGTGTTTCCAAAACCCAGAACAGGTGTCAATCTTTCAATTATAGTTTTTCTCTGCAAGTTTCACTCCTGGTTTTGGCACACAAACCTGAATAATCCTGATCAGGAAAAACCGCAGTGTGAAAGCAGCCTAAGGGTGCCTTCACACTGCAGCACGATCCGGTCCGGGGCAGTCCTGGATGACCTCAACAGCCGCGGACCGAATCAGCACACAGGACTGGAGGGCTAATATGCCCTCCGGTCCGGTGTGCAGCCGCACGCAGTTCCCGCAGCTGATAAGTCAGGACCGCGTCGCTGCGGTCCTGACCTGTCAGCAGCTGCAGCTGCGTGTGCTGCACACCGGACCGGAGGGCATATTAGCCCTCCAGTCCTGTGTGCTGATCCAGTCGCCGCTTTCAGGGTCATCCCGGACAGCCCCGGACCGGATCACGCTGCAGTGTGAAGCCGCCCTTAGATCTACTGGTAATTCGTTTTCTAAGAACCTTTCACAACAGCATAGGGGGTTGTCTCCCCACCCTAATGGGGGACAGGAACACAAAGAGGTTAAAAACCTCTCCCACCTCTTTATCATTGGTGTCTTATAACATATCACCATAGCATAGCATAGCATACTTCTAAACCCCAAAAATAAATCTAGGAAAAAGAAGAAGGGAAGGAAATAGTGCTGTCATGGAAAGTTCCTAGAAAAGGAATTACCAGTAGGTCTAATTCTGTTTTCTTCAATCACCTTCCATGACAATATAGAAGTAATACCAACCTATTACCTTAGAGAGGGACAACAGCCAGAAGTACTTTCCTGCTAAAGACCAAGTCTTTAACAGATGAAAGGTCCAGCTGGTAAT
>JARQOC010000003.1:736965585-736976369 GCA_033576535.1 Allobates femoralis
TAAAAATACTTAAGTAAGTTGTGGAGAGCAATAAATGAAGCGAGACAGGGATCGGGGGGGCTCATCAGCCCTGGAGGAGGAGGGTACCTGCTGATCCGCCCCTCCAGATCTGATTGGAGAGCTCCAATCAGAACTGGAGGGGTTACTCGCTCTGATCAGCAGTTTCAATTTCGACTGCCAATCAGAGTGAGCTTACCTGGGCTAAAGTATGGGTCCTTGTGATCCTGCAGCACCGGTGACTTGACACTGGCACCGGAGCTGCAGGAGTGCTAACAACCCATGAAGTTATAGAGATGTCATAGGTCGGGAACACACCAACTTTCTCTCTAACGTCATAAGTCGGGAAGGTGTTGAATGTCATATGACTTGATCACAAGTCAAAACATCTTATTTAACCGAAAAATTATATCAATAAAATCTTAAATTCGCAGCTCGCTTCGCCAATAAAGGCCATGCCATGACTCCAATACAAAAGTGAAATCATTGCAGGTCTCCAAGAACGACAATAGAAGTTTGTTTTTGTTTTTTTTCTGTTTTTTTTTTAATTTAATTTCCACAATAATCAGGAAAATGTGACCCCTTTTTCTCATCTGCTTTTTAGTAGTGCTCTCCAACACCGTGCCTGATCAGAGTAGAGGCTGCTGTAATCAAAGGGCTAACTATCTAGCTCTCTCTACAGATGCGAAGCTTGTAATTCTTTTTGGATAATAAATGCAAGTTACTCTAGTTATCTGTATCTGATCCTATAGCTGATAAAAATAGAAAAAAAACTTCAATATTTCCGATACTCTTCCTTATATTCCTCATATGTGTGGATATGAAGAATGTTATTCCTGGCCAATTTGTGACTTGTAGTCTTCATTTTAGCAGTTTACAACTGCAGGCTTAAAGTTGGTAAAAGCCCCAGAATATTGTCATTGTGTCGCTTTTGTTTCCCTCCAGCACTTTCCCCCTCCCCTCTCCATAGACTTTTATCGAAACCAAATGTAGTTTGATCTCTCAAGGTTTGTAGACAGATTTAGGCCACTTTTGAGAGCGATCAACGCTGAAAGAAAGGAAACTAAGTGACGAGTTATTTTCTCGAGATATATTACAAAAAGTACTCCCCTTTGCTCGGACCATTGATTTATGAAAGCAAGAAATGTATTTATGCCTTAAATGGATCAGTGTAGGTATGGCTTTGATAGGATGTTTTAGATTGTGAGCCTCAATGGGGACAGCATTACTGATGTATGTAAAGTGCTATGGAATTATTAGCGCTATATACATGAATAAATATTATAAAAATAAATATTATAAAGCTGTATTCCAATAAGTGATCAGTGGGCTGGATGTACAGTATTTTAAGTTTTTCTACTTGTCGGCTGAGTTCTGAATTGCTTTAAAATCTGTTTTATCTGGTTGTAAAGTTCCTTGTGAAAAGCTGCTTAAAGGGATCCTGTCACCTCCAAAACGCCTCCTAAGCTACCAAAACATGTCCCTGCAGCATCCCATCACTAATCTCGCACTCCTTTTGTCTCCAAAAAGCATCTTGTAAAAGTGCATTAAAAACGTTTTAATACTTATTAGTGACTATAATTAGCAGGGGCTATATTCTTCAGCCCTTAGGACGTGTTGTTTTGCAGCCTGAATGATCCAGCCCTCTCTGTACAGCTTCTGCTGTGATGTGGAGCTGAAGGCAGGACTAATGATTTGCATTCTGTGAGTGACTGAGAGGGCAATGCCTGCACAAGCAAAGCAAACAGACAGAGGGTGGATCATTCAGGCTGCAAAACAACACGCCCTAAGGGCTAAAGAATATAGCCCCTGCTAATTATAATCACTAATGAGTATTAAAACATTTTTATGCACTTTCACAGGATGCTTTTAGGAGACAAAAGGAGTGTGAGATTAGTGATAATATGCTGCAGGGACATGTTTTGGTAGCTTAGGAGGTGTTCTGGACGTGACAGGATTCCTTTAAAAAATGCCATGAAAACTTGAAATAAGACGGACGAAGCATCCCGGAAGTGCCTGAACATAAGTTACAGGGGGTAATCTGGTCATTTTGACATTATTCGGTTACACCTATTTTTTTTGTCTTTTTTTTTTTTTTTTTTTTTTTTTTTTAACTATTTACTGGTCCATCCAAGGCGCCAACCTCTCTTTGAGGTTGGCGCCTTGGATGGACCAGTAAATAATAAAAAAAAAAAAAAAAAAAAAGAGACAAAAAAATAGGTGTAACCGAATAATGTCACATGCACATGATAGGGTGATCTCATCAGCTGGCATGTGAGGACCCCTTACGCGGTCATGACTCAATTCCTTTGAATGCCTGTCAAGCGCCTGCATTCACAGAAAGTGATCATTTGCGCCGTTCAGAGCCGCTTATCATCACGAATCTGTACTGCACAAGTGATTTGATTCTGCAGTATTGAGGCATCCTAAGGAGATAATGTACAATAAGAAAGAAACCGAGCACTGACCTGCGATACGGTGGTGTTTTACAGAAAGTGGCGTCCTCCTCCAGTGGTGCACAGCTAAGGTTGAAGATCCATGAAAGTAGTAGAAAGAGTGGCACTCAAACCTGTAGAAGTGCCAGTCGGCATGATATGGTCACAGTCATCCTGCACCTCCTTCCCTCCCTGCTTGTTCACCTGATGGATCTATAATTAGTAAAGCTGCAACTGCACTTCATGCATCTGAGGGCCGCTCTTTCTGCTACTTACATCCTAAGGAGATAAGTTAACTGAAGAAAAAAAGGTTTTAAAAGTAGAAGAAAAAAGTAAAATCACCCCCATTTTGTCTCATCGGAAATAAAAGTATATATGAAAAAACACCTATCAAAAAACAGCAGAGACAGCATTCCAATCTTCAAAGCTTAACAGGTTTTTATAGGTCTATACATTACCACAAAGTTTAAGTGGAACAGACATTTTTCTAGTGGTGTATGCTGTGCTATAACAGTGGACGTTTTTAATGCGCTCAATTATTTACAATCAATTATAAAATTTAAATTACCGTATATACTTGAGTATAAGCCGAGTTTTTCAGCACAATTTTTGTGCTGAAAAGTGCCCCCCTCGGCTTATACTCGAATCACTCGGTATATGCTTAGGGGGGGAACTGTGATCGGAGGCTGGAGGGGGCCGCAGTGACCGCGGGCGGTCACGTGGGGCCACCTCATTAGTGTAATGAATATGCATGGCATTCCCCCATCCATCAGCGGCAGGGGGAGCTGTGCATATTGCACTACACTGGCCCTCCATCGGTGATATACAGCCCCCCTCCTAAGTATCTGTCCCCCAGGCTGCGGCACACATTAAAATAACAAACATTTCATACATCAACTTTCCGGCGACCCCTTGCTGGCAGCGCCGCGTCCTCCGGTCACGGCTTCTTCCTGCTTGTGCCGGTGTCATGTGACCAGGCGCAGCAGATGACATCATCTGCTGCGCTGGTCACAGCAATAGAAGCCGGCAGAAGCAGGAAGAAGCTGGGACCGGAGGAGCTGCACTGCCAGCAAGGGGTTGCCGGAAAGGTGATGTATGAAATGTTTGTTATTTTAATGTGTGCCGCAGCCTGGGGGACAGATACTTAGGAGGGGGGCTGTATATCACCGATGGGGGCCAGAATACTGCTGAAGGGGCCATGAATACCTGCTGACTAGGGGCCTGTATACCGCTGCTGGGGCCCTGTATACCGCTGCTGGGGCCCTGCATACCAGCGGTGGGGCCCTGCATACCAGCGGTGGGGCCCTGCATACCAGCGGTGGGGCCCTGCATACCAGCGGTGGGGCCCTGCATACCAGCGGTGGGGCCCTGCATACCAGCGTGGGGCCCTGCATACCAGCTGGGGCCCTGAACGCTGGGGGCCCTGCATACCGCTGCAGGGGGGCTATATAACAGGATGGGGGTCTGCTGCATTCCCCCCTTCCTAGGCTTATACTCGAGTCAATAAGTTTCCCTAGTTTTGGAGGGTAAAATTAGGGGCCTCAGCTTACACTCGGGTCGGCTTATACTCGAGTATATACGGTACAATTCAGTTTTTTTACAGTGCATATCATTGTGTACATAAGTTTTTCTCGCATATCCGTATACATATTTCATGTTACATTTATCATTACAGTACATCATCTAAGTGCATATATAAAGTGCCCTTGTGGATATTTATCAATAAAATTTACACAGGTGTCACCACTCTTTTTATATACATATGAGGACTCACCGAGTGTAATAAGATGGCTGCCGGTAAGAACTGCGCATATGCAGTCCCACGAACTCGGATGTGGAGTGAGTTCCTATTACAATATGACCCTGGACACACGCAGTGCATTCAGAAAGACGCCAATAGCAGCGCTTTGTACATAGATACGAGATGGGTTAGTCGACCCTGGACACACGCAGTGCATTCAGAAAGACGCCAATAGCAGCGCCTTGTACATAGATACGAGATGGGTTAGTCCTCATATGTATAGAAATGAGTGGTGACACCTGTGTCAATTATCTTGATAATTAGGCACAAGGGCACTTTATATATGCACTGAGATGACGTATTGTAATGGTTTTGCACCAAGATAAATGTAACATTATATATATACGGGCATGCAAGGAAAAGCATATGTACACAATGATATGCACTGTAAAAAACTGAGTTGTAATGTAAATTTTATAATTAATAGTAAATGATTGAGGATTTTAAAAAGTCCACTGCTGTACCACGGAAAATGGTGCCAAAAGCGCAAATTTTTTTTTTTTTTTTTTTTTTTTTTTTTTTACACCATTGTTTAACAGTAAAAACATACATGTTTGGTTTCTACAAACTCGTATCGACCTGGTGAATCAAACTGACAGGTCATTATTACCATATAGTGAACATAATGAATAACAATGAAATTGAATTTGAATGTGAAATTGTCTGAGGGAACAGCTATTCTCCTTGTGGAGAGTATTCTGCCCTCATCAGTGCAGTGAGAGGCAATCACCCCGAAATGCAGCATCTGCAGTTTGGGGTTCTGATCTGGCACAAATCCTAAGTCATATTAAAAGGCTTGTTAAAGAGTCAATTATGACTTTTAGGATTGCTACCTTTATTAGGTTTATTAGGTGGCATTAGAGTTTTTCACCTCCTCACTGAAGTGACAATTTGCACATGTTAAATTGAATATTTTGTGCTTTTTCACTGCACTTTTTTATGTTTTCCTGTACACTATATGGTAAAATAATTGAAGTACAACTCATCCCTCAAAAAACAAGCCCTCCTATGCCTATATTGACAGAAAAATAAAAAAGTTATGGCTCTTGGAAGATAGGGACGGAAAAAAAGTGCAACAAAGGGAAAAGGCTGTGTTATCAGGAGGTTAAAATATAGGGGCGGGCTGGTGCTTGTAATACCGGGAGGCAGCCTTGTCCTGCTGCCAACCCTCGGGGTGCTGTCGGAGATTTTAGAGGAGCGGGATGGGGGGGATTTGGTTGGTTTGCTTGCCGGAGCTCACTCACATACCCGTCAACCGCATCTCCGGCTGTTTCACAGCTCCGGCCGCAAAGTGCCGCCGGCCCATTTCTGGAGAGGGGAGGCCCTAGAAGAGGACTAATACCACCAGCCCAGGGGGCACTTGCCCCCCTGCCACCTTACACTATTGCAATACTTAAAGTGTGCCATACATTACACAATGAATTAGCTGAGCTGACTTGCGTTTGGAAGTGTTAAGTAAAGTTTTCTTTTGAAAAGTGCTCGAGTGGAACTTCTGGAAAAGTCTAGCTTTTGGAGTTTAGTTTTACCAACTAAGATGTACTGCATTAAATTGGAAAATAATCATTTTAATAGTTAAAGATTATCAAAAAGCGTACACTTTTTTTTTTTAATTATTAAAACAATTTTCACGGTCTTTAATAATAGATTGTGAAAATATTTCTGGTATTGTTGCACAGCACAACAATTCCTATCACCTCATTCCCCATACAGCATGGATGTTAGCAGTCAGGCCTCAGGCAATACGTTGAATATGTAAAATATGATCTCTGAAGATTTACACTCCCCTCTATTCTAATTCTGCCTTTTACAATTCAGATTTTGACCACCAGCTTGAATAAGACCGTAGCAATTTTTTCATTTCTATTTTGTTAGTGTGGCGCAGGAGACGCTTGCAGTCGCGTGATTTGTATAGTTGCCCATTTCTAAAGTGTGCCTGCCTTGGTTTTATTAGCTCAGAAGTTCTTTTCATTGTTTCTTTAGAAGTATTCAGCAGTGGGGAAGAACAGTGTCAGGAGGCCAGCAGTAACAGTGCTTGAATAAGTCTGAATTGATCATTTCTGCAGGATTTGTTCAACACACGGTATACGCCCCAAGAGTGTAAATATGCATTTACTTTCATGTATTAAATTATGTAACTGTTAATTGCTGCCAGAGCATCCTACGGAAAGTTCTTTGCCGAGCCAGAATACAATCATAATTAGTAATTGAAGGTTATAAAGGGCAGGCTACACACAAATTAAAATGGGATATAACAAAAAAAAAGGAATGTAATTGCAAATCCGGGTGTGGGGAAAGGATTCTCCTGCTGTTGTTTAACAGTTCGTTGCAAATGATATTTTTTATAAATAATTACAAAGAACTAATGAAATTTGTATTCTGGAGAACATGCCACTTAGGTTAGGTAGAGGAGTAGCACATGTAACTCTACATTTTTTTTCTAGAGAGCGTACCACCCCTTTCTGGTATGGCAGACGTTGTCCATGAACATCAGAAACTGTATAATATGGATCTGTTAACGCTTTTTCCTGAAGTAGAAGCTTGTGGTTGCTTCGAACCGCATTGAAAACAAATCATCTTTCATATTACCAGATTATTAATTTTTGATGGCAGTCTTCTCTTACTTCTACATGTTTGCTGATTCCACGTGGGTCCGCTGCAGCCATTGTATGTGCTTATAGTGGTTGTAATGCTCACAATCCACGAAAATTAGCCTTTCCAGGATTTTCGGCCTGTGGTGACTTGTAAAGGGCTGCAAAATGCCACCCTCTGAGAGTCCTACTTAAAAACTCAGCCTCAGGAAGGCCACATAACTTGTAAGTGCTATGGAGTGGGTTCTGGTGTGTGACAATGTCTCAGGAGCTTAGCCTGCTCCACATATGGTAGACGCCAATTGTGGTACACAGCCAGCAACTGTCAATACCAGCGGTTGAGTTCCAATAAACTTTGACATTTTAAGGTTGTGTGACTCTTGAACACAAGTACAGTACCAAAAAAATTCCCCACTAGGGTCCGTCATCTGGAAATATAGGGGGTTGTCACGTTAGTGACAAAGGCACTTAAAAGGCATTATGACTCTCGCCAAAATAAATCCTGCAATACCTGTTCGCTTAAAGAAGTATAGGTCTCCAAAAGCAAGAGCTGGGCACATTTTACCAGCACTACAATGGTACATTTGCAATTTCCACTCGGCAACAGCCATTTCAGCTTGCTTCAGGAAAACGCCCCATAAAGTCAAAATTGTCACTACACCTATAGATAAATTCCCAGAGGGATGTATTTTTGGCAGTTGGATGCAATTTATAAGGAGTCTGAAAACTGTTCTACGAAAATCTGTGCTCCAAGTGTCAAATAGTGTTCCTTCCCTCTCAAATCTCGTCATGGGGCTAAACCGTACTAAATAGTCACATTTGGGTAATTGCCATGTTCTTCAGACATTGACACATTTCGATGCCATTGTTACTCGTTTTCTCCATGTGAAAATGTAAAATGTGGTGCTAAAGCCAAATTTTGTGCCAAAAATGTACTTATTTCTTCTCACAATGGTATACAATTCTGTGACAAACGTGTGATGTCAATATCACTGTATCCCCAAGATTAATTAATTTGAGGGTTGTAGTTTGCAAAATGGGATCACTTATCGAGGGTTCAGTTTTTCTGGCACCTCGGCCAGAGTGACATGGCACTTGCAAACCATAAAGGCAATACATATGCTATAATGTGGATCTCTTTCCGTTCTGGGCTTTGCTCAATAAATTGTGTGGTCCATTTTTTCCTATTAGACCTTAAAACATCTTACCGTATTTACTCGCGTATAAGCCGAGTTTTTCAGCCCAAAAATTGGGCTGAAAAGTTACCCCCCCGGCTTATACGCGAGTCACTATACGGGCGCCCCCCCCCCAGAGGTATACAGGCCCCCCATCAGTATACAGGCCCCCCCATGGTCCGTAAACCTGTAAAGGAAGATGATTATACTTATCGCTGTCCCGGTGCCGTCCCCGCTCTGCTTCGCGATCCTCCATCTGCATCGCGCTCCTCCATCTTCCGGCGTCCTGTCGGCGCCGACAATGACGTCATTCGGCGCAGAACACAGGAAGTCGGAAGCCGGTGAATGAAGATGGAGGATCGCGATGCAGATGGAGGATCGCGATGCAGAGCGGGGACGGCACCGGGACAGCGATAAGTATAATCATCTTCCTTTACAGGTTTACGGACCATGGGGGGGCCTGTATACTGATAGGGGGCCTGTATACTGATGGGGGGCCTGTATATACCCTGGGGCTGCTGCTGTATGTACCCTGGGGCTGCTGCTGTATGTACCCTGGGGCTGCAGCTGTATGTACCATGGGGCTGCTGCTGTATATACCCTGGGGCTGCTGCTGTATATACCATGGGGCTGCTGCTGTATATACCATGGGGCTGCTGCTGTATATACCATGGGGCTGCTGCTGTATATACCCTGGGGCTGCTGCTGTATATACCATGGGGCTGCTGCTGTATATACCATGGGGGGGGCCTGTATACTGATGGGGGGCCTGTATACTGATGGGGGGCCTGTATACCTCTGAGGCTGCTGCTGTATATACCTCTGGGCTGCTGCTGTATATACCTCTGGGCCTGCTGCTGTATATACCTCTGGGCTGCTGCTGTATATACCTTGGGGCTGCTGCTGTATATACCCTGGGGCTGCTGCTGTATATACCATGGGGCTGCTGCTGTATATACCATGGGGCTGCTGCTGTTATACCATGGGGCTGCTGCTGTATATACCATGGGGCGCTGCTGTATATACCATGGGGGGGGCCTGTATACTGATGGGGGGCCTGTATACCTCTGGGCCTGCTGCTGTATATACCTCTGGGGCTGCTGCTGTATATACCCTGGGGCTACTGCTGTATATACCATGGGGCTGCTGATGTATATACCATGGGCGCGTGCTGTATATACCATGGGGCTGCTTGTATATACCATGGGCTGCTGCTGTATATACCATTGGGCTGCTGCTGTATATACCCTGGGTGCTGCTGTATATACCCTGGGAAGGCTGCTGTAACACTGCTGGGGCCTGTATATACCACTGGGGAGGCTGCTGTATACCACACTGCTGGGGGCTGTATACTACCACTGGGGAGGCCTGTATACCATCGGGGGGGCCTGTATACCTCACTGCTGGGGGCTGTATACCTGTGCTGGGGTCCACCCTCGGCTTATACACGAGTCAATAGTTTTTCCCAGATTTTGGGGGCAAAAGTAGGGGGGTCGGCTTATACACGGGTCGGCTTATACACGAGTATATACGGTAGTTAAAAAAAAATGTAATTAGTTTTTGTTTACTGCTCAATGTTACAAAATGTTATGTAGCACTTGTGGTGTTAATTTGCTCACTGCACCCGTACATGAATTTATTGAGGGATGTCGTTTGTAAAGCTGCATGACTTTTGGGGTCCTTTGCTGTTTTGGCTTCTCAGGTGCTCTGCTAATGATCAGGTCTCAGACATCCATCCGGGCACCAAGTGGCTTCAGGTGAATCCAGTCGCGCATTTCCCTATCCCATCTCCTTCAGTTTGCTCTGCTAATGTGACTTGGCACCCTCAAACCATTCCAGCAAAATCTGAAGTCCAATTTGGCCCTCCTTTCCTTCTGAGCTTTGCACTGGGCCTTAGAAGTAGTTTTCAGAGCCACATATGGGGTATTGTGATACTCAGGAGAAATTGTGTAACACATGGTACCATTTATTTTCTCCCTTGTGAAAATTAAAAACTTGGGGCCAAGCATCATTTAATTAAAGAACGTGATACTTTTACATTTTCCCTGCCCAAGATTTTATAGAATTCTTATTGTTAAAAATGCGCACTACACCCCTAAATGAATTCTGCAAGATGTGTAGTTTCCTCAATGAGGTCACTTGTGGGGGCTTCTGCTGTTTTGGCATGTCAGGGTCTTTTTAGATGTGACATGGCGTTCACAATCTATTCCACCCAAAATGGCGCTCCAAAACTCAAATGGTGATCCTTTCCTTCAGAGCCCCATCGTGCATCCAAACAGTCATTTTCTGTCACACATGGTGCACTGTTGTATCCAGGAGAATTTGACAACAAATTGTATGGCTCATTTTGTCTGGTTACCCTAAAAATAAAAATGTGTTGCTAAAGATACATTTTTGTGGGAAAAATCTTTTATTTCAAATTTACAGTTCAACTTTATAAAATTCTGTGATTCCAAGGTGCTCACCTCACCTCTAGATAAATACCTTGAGGGGCCTGTCTTCCAAAACGTGGTTAATTTTTTTGGGTAGTTTTCATTATTTAAGCACATCAGTGGCTCGGCAAATGGCAAGGTGTCCACTCTCTGTTCCAGACAATTTTGCACTCAAAGTTTGACCAATAATTTGAAAATTTCAGTTTGGATTTTAAATTTCTTTTTTTCATAAATAAATGCAAATAATATTAACCAAAATGTATCATTAACATGAAGTACAACATGTCATGAACAAATTATCTCAGAATGAAAGGATTTGTTGAAACATTCCAGAGTTATTACATCTTAAAGTGACA
>JARQOC010000003.1:736986688-737219263 GCA_033576535.1 Allobates femoralis
CGTTGCACAACATTTCAGTCAAGCTGAAGGTGGCATTATTCGTAAAAAAAAGGCAGGAGAAATAAGGCTATGCGCCAACGCTGCGAATTTCCCAAGTTTTTTGCCTCAATTTTCCATTTTTTTTGCCGTATTTTTGACAAATCTGTATGTACAGCACCTTCCATGCAAATTGTATGTGAAATGAAATGTGTTGTATCCATGCTACAGATTTTCCCGCAGTGGAAATGGCACGCATTTTCCCTCAGAAAAATCTGAAGCGTGTCAATTCTTTCAGTGTATTTTGCTGTGATTTTCACCCATACAGCTCAACGTTAGCTCCAAAATGTGCAGCAAACACGCAGCACTGTTCACACAGTATTTGCTGCATATTAAGTGCGGATTTTGAATGTATTTTGCTCTGATGACATTGGGCTCTGCTGTGTTTTTGGTCACCAGCCCAGGTACAACAGGCAGGTACGGGCTGCCACCCACCCCCAGATGCCTAGTTTTACCTGACTAGTAATTAACCTCCTCCCTGGCGGAATGATTATGTCAGGAATTTTGTGCTAAAAGCTGTACCATTTTTTGGCATGGAAATTTGGTGTTATGTACAGTAGGCCTGCAATTCTTAGTAATTACCTGATCAAAGAAGACTCTAGCCTTCCTAGCGGTATTCCCGAGCCTGACTCAGGGGTTAACATTCACTGCCAGAAGCGGTAACCCCGAGTCAAGCTCGGGCTTACCCGCGGTCGCGGCAGATACGGTGAAAAAAACGCATCTGCCGCGATTGCCGCATAGCCGCACTTGCGGCGCGGTTGCGGTAATCGCCATAGTAAGTATAGGGAGACTTGCGGCAGGTGCGTTTTTTTCGCGGCCGCACCTGCCGCAAGTGCAAAACCGCACTTGCCGCAAGTCCCCCTATACTTACTATGGCGATTACCGCAACCGTGCCGCCGCAAGTGCGGCGGCTATGCGGCAATCGCGGCAGATGCGGTTTTTTCACCACATCTGCCGCGACCGCGGGTAAGCCCGAGCTTAACTCGGGGTTACCGCTTCTGGCAGTGAATGTTAACCCCGAGTCAGGCTCGGGAATATCGCTAGGAAGGTTAAAAATACAGAAAAGTTTTTTTCTCTTTAACTATTTCTTGAAAACAAAGTAGCTGGGAGCTTGAATCCTCAGCGAGGGGAGGTCCAAACATTCTGGGCCCCCATGTTGCAAATTGTAGCATACAGCCTACCCAGAAAATGGCACATTCACAGAAGCGCCATTTTCTGGAGCTGTACCCAACTCTTCCAGCTGCCCTGTGGGGTTGGCAGACTAAGTAATAAAGGATTAATATCAGCTATGCATTGCCAGCTGGCACTTGGCCAATGTTAGACCCGGAAATTATGACTCTCTAAGTAAATAGCAAATAATAAACCACACTGTGAAAAGTCTATTTGTAAAAAAAACACACAATCATAAACCTTTTTCTTATCTTTATTACTCCCGAAAAAAAACTCTAAAATAATCCACTGCGACGTGTGATCACAGCAGAAACCGGAACTGACTACTAGCTGTGAGTGGGGTGAAGGCACAGACTGGTTCATCTGAGGTCAGCTAGAGCGACGCCACAGAGCTCTGACTTCATATGAACCCTCACCCATTCACAGCTGGCAGTCAGCTTCGAGTCATGCTGTGTCCGGACGTCGCTCAGGTTTATTGTGGGAGTTTCTTTTTGGGAGTAATAAAGATGGGGAAAAAGGTTTGTGACTGTGTTCTTTTTACAAATAAGTTATTTTTTCATTGTGTGGTGTATTATTTTCTATTTACTCACAAATTCATAATGGCCGGGTCTAACATTGGCCCAACATAATGAACATTGGGCTTAGTGTCCCCATCATGTTATCCATATCGTATTAATGTCCACATCATGTTCCCCATCTTGTAGTAATGCCCCCATACTGGTCCCCATATTGTAGTAATTTCCCCATGTGGTCTTCACGATCCTCTTGCAATAGGAAAAGCTGGATAGCAAAAAAGTGCTAGTAATAGCCCAAAAGTAATTTGAATGAAAACATAACTTTTAACCATGCCAAAGGAGTTTAAAATTAAAGTCGAGTGAAGTCATCAATGAGAAGCCAAGGAGAGCCAGGCTGAAGTTTGACAAAGACCAAAAGGATTGGACCATAGAGGACTGGAGTAAGGTAATCTTCTCTGATGAGTCTTATTATCAGCTTTCCCAACACCTGGTCATCTAATGGTTAGATGGAGCCGTACAAGCTTCAGTGTCTTGCTCTCAATGTGAAATTTGGTGGAGGATCGGTGACTATCAGGGGATGCTTCAGCAAGGTTGGAATTGGGCAGGTTAATTTTTGCAAAGGATGTATGACTCAAGCCATATACAAGGTTATTCTTGAAAAACACTGGCTTCCTTTTGCTCAGGCAATGTTCCCCAATTCTGAGGACTATTTTCTTCCAGCAGGACAACGCCCCATGCCACACAGCTAGGTCATCAATGTGTGGAGAAGGAGTGCCACATGTAGACCCTGCCATGGCCAGCACAATCTCCAGACCTTAACACCATTGAAAACTTCTGGGCTGTAAAGGTCCCTTCACACACAGCTTTCCAGCGATCCCACCAGTGATCCGACGTGGCTGGGATCGCTGGAAAGTCTCTCTAGAGTTGCTGGCGAGCTGTCAAACAGGCAGACTCACCAGAGACTCCCCAGCGACTCAGCACCCATGAGATCGCTGGTGTCCATGATAAACAGCGGTAACTAAGCAGGGCACGCTGCTTAGTTACCCGCTGTTTATCATGGATACCAGCCTGTGAGGTCGCTGGTTTGCTCGTCTCTCGCGGTCACACACAGTGATGAGTGCTGAGCAGCGGGAGATTTGGGACCAAAAAATGGTCCTGAGCGATGTGCAGCAACCAGCGACCTCACAGCAGGGGCCAGGTCGCTGGTGGCTGTCACACACTACAACATCGCTGGAGAGTTCGCTGTTACCTCACAAAACCTGTGACGTTGCAGCAACATCGTTAGCGATGTTGTAGTGAGTGAAGCGGCCTTAACTAAGAGGAGGATGTGTAGTCACAAGCCATCAAACAAAGAAGAACTGCTTACATTTTTGAGCCAGGAGTGGCATAAGGTCACCCAAAAGCAGTATGAAAGACTGGTGGAAAACATGCCAAGATGCATGAAAGCTGTTAAAAATCATGGTTATTCCACCAAATATTGATTTCTGAACACATCCTGTGTTAAAACATTAGTATTCTAAAGGGTTGAGAATGCGCACATAGGGTCTTATCCTTTATAGACAGGTAAATTGCGAAAAAAATGAGATTTGCTCACCTGGTCCGGTTGTGTAGCACACAACCAGCGTAATCGCTCAAACAATGCAGCTACTGCAGGGACTGTACTTCCACGATGTGCGGTGCTGTGATCACGTTTTTCGGACTAAGTACCTTATTGTACGCGCTGCTGCCAGGGAGGTAAATACACCAACGACACTGGACGTCTGAGTACTGGTGATAAAGGTTTATTTCCAACGCGTTTCGGAGCCACGTACCAAGCTCCTTCCTCAGGGAACATGTTGCATTTCTGGTGCGGACGAGACTGGGTGATTTCTGCGCATGCGTCCGCCTGCGCACAGATCACATATGTGTGTGAATGGGTGCGCAGTCAAGCGCAGCACCGTGCGCTCCCACTATAAAGATAGGGGCTTGCGGTGCTGCGCTCACATTGCGGCTCCCCTCCGCAGAACGCTGCGGAGGGGAACGAAAATGTGAAAGTAGCCTAACATCTAGATGATCCCTTCAATTCAGGAAAGAAATAATCTGTTTCCTTGAAAGTTTTGCCTTGTCGCAAACAGATCTATCTCTGGACCCCATTTCATACAGATCACTCCACATAAGTAACCCGTATACACACGTGTATAAGCCGACCCGTGTATAAGCCGACCCCCCTACTTTTGCCCCCAAAAGCTGGTAAAAGTTATTGACTCGCGTATAACCCTAGGGTATGAAATGCAGCAGACCCCCCATCCTATTATATAGCCCCCCCCGTCACTGGTATATAGCACCCCTCAGTAATGGTATACAGGCCCCTGTGCAGTGGTGGTATACAGGCCCCTGTGCAGTGGTGGTATACAGGCCCCTGTGCAGTGGTGTATACAGGCCCCTGTGCAGTGGTGGTATACAGGCCCCTGTGCAGAAGGATACAGCCCCCAGTGGTATACAGGCCCCTGTGCAGTATAACAGGCCCCTTTGGCTAGTATACAGGCCCCTGTGCAGAAGGATACAGGACCCCTGTGCAGTGGTGGTATACAGGCCCTGTGCAGTGGTGGTATACAGGCCCCTGTGCAGTGTGGTATACAGGCCCCTGTGCAGTGGTGGTATACAGCCCCTGTGCAGTGGTGGTATACAGGCCCCTGTGCAGTGGTGGTATACAGGCCCCTGTGCAGTGGTGGTATACAGGCCCCTGTGCAGTGGTGGTATACAGGCCCCTGTGCAGTGGTGGTATACAGGCCCCTGTGCAGAAGGATACAGGCCCCCAGTGGTATACAGGCCCCTGTGCAGTGGTGGTATACAGGCCCCTGTGCAGTGGTGTATACAGGCCCCTGTGCAGTGGTGGTATACAGGCCCCTGTGCAGTGGTGGTATACAGGCCCCTGTGCAGTATATACAGGCCTGTGCAGTAGTTACAGGCCCCTGTGCAGTAGTATACAGGCCCCTGTGCAGAAGGATACAGGCCCCTGTGCAGTGGTGGTATACAGGCCCCTGTGCAGTGGTGGTATACAGGCCCCTGTGCAGTGGTGGTATACAGGCCCCTGTGCAGTGGTGGTATACAGGCCCCTGTGCAGTGGTGGTATACAGGCCCCTGTGCAGTGGTGGTATACAGGCCCCTGTGCAGTGGTGGTATACAGGCCCCTGTGCAGTGGTGGTATACAGGCCCCTGTGCAGTGGTGGTATACAGGCCCCTGTGCAGTGGTGGTATACAGGCCCCTGTGCAGTGGTGGTATACAGGCCCCTGTGCAGTGGTGGTATACAGGCCCCTGTGCAGTGGTGGTATACAGGCCCCTGTGCAGTGGTGGTATACAGGCCCCTGTGCAGTGGTGGTATACAGGCCCTGTGCAGTGGTGGTATACAGGCCCCTGTGCAGTGGGTGGTATACAGGCCCCTGTGCAGTGGTGGTATACAGGCCCCTGTGCAGTGGTGGTATACAGGCCCCTGTGCAGTGGTGGTATACAGGCCCCTGTGCAGTGGTGGTATACAGGCCCCTGTGCAGTGGTGGTATACAGGCCCCTGTGCAGTGGTGGTATACAGGCCCCTGTGCAGTGGTGGTATACAGGCCCCTGTGCAGTGGTGGTATACAGGCCCCTGTGCAGTGGTGGTATACAGGCCCCTGTGCAGTGGTGGTATACAGGCCCCTGTGCAGTGGTATACAGGCCCCTATGCAGAAGGATACAGGCCCTCAGTGGTATACAGGCCCCTATGCAGAAGTATACAGGCCCCCTGTACAGTGGTATACAGGCCCCTGTGCAGTGTGTATACAGGCCCCTGTGCAGTGGTGGTATACAGGCCCCTGTGCAGTGGTATACAGGCCCCTGTGCAGTGGTATACAGGCCCCTGTGCAGTGGTATACAGGCCCCTGTGCAGTAGTATACAGGCCCCTGTGCAGAAGGATACAGGCCCCCAGTGGTATACAGGCCCCTATGCAGTAACAGTCAGTGATACTCAGCGACCCCCTTGCATGTATACAGGCCCCTGTCAGTGGTATACAGGCCCCTGTGCAGTGGTATACAGGCCCCTGTGCAGTAGTATAACAAGGCCCCTGTGCAGTGGTATACAGGCCCTGCCAGTGGTATCAGGCCCATGCAGAGTATACAGGCCCCTGTGCAGTGAGTATACAGGCCCCTGTGCAGTGGATACAGGCCCTCAGTGGTATACAGGCCCTATGCAGAAGTATACAGGCCCCTGTGCAGTGGTATACAGGCCCCTATGCAGAAGTATACAGGCCCCCAGTGGTGGTATACTGGCCCTATGCAGAGTATACAGGCCCCCATGGTATGCAGGCCCTATCAGAATATACAGAACCATGTAGTTATACAGCCCTTGCAGAGGTCAGGCCCCCGTGGTGGCTTACTGGCCGCTTCCAAGCAGTAATCAAGGACCCCCAGGCTGCGGCACCGTCAAAATAAAATTTGTTACTCCTTTACGGGCGCTCCCTGGTCCGGCTTTGATCACAGCACAAGAGGAAGAGCCGGACCATGGTGCGGGCCGAGGGGATATGAATATTAACGGCACCGCAGCTGGAGATAAGGGGGGGCTTGCCTGTGGGGGATGTATTACACTAATGAGGCTGCCACGACGTGGATGGGGCGTCGCGTGTCATTACTACTATGGGCCCCACTGCTGCCCATTGGTCCAGCCATGCACACCCCACACCCCCACAGCAAAAACAGAGTGACTCGCGTATAAGCCGAGGGGGGGACTTTTCAGCCCAATTTTTGGGCTGAAAAACTCGGCTTGTACGCGAGTATATATAGTATTTACAAATAATGAATTTTATTATAATTGTACATCAATTGTAATACTAGTTTTCATTATTATTTTAACACTTTGTTTTTCTATTGAAAACAAAGATTTGTAAAAGAAAGGATTTTTTTCACCATAGTCAGAGATAGATATCTTTGTTTTCCCTCTAAAGGCAGAATACCTTTATGTTCCAGTGTTACTATTTTGTCAGGTTTTATAAATAAGAAGTTAAACTGAACTTCGTCTTAAGCATTACATAAGCCTACCCCAGGGAGAATTAAGTAACCTTTGAAGGACCTGAATTCTTAGATGTACTTGTTGAGCATTAATAATTTAAGGAGGTTATAGTTGTGATATTATCCACAGTATTTACTCTGGTGGAGGTGATGCAAGATGACAGACATTTAGGATTATGGTGTGTGCACATGTGAATAATTCAGTGAGTCCCATGCTATCTCTCACACAGTGTGCTTATCTATGGTGCCTCCTGCTTGTGATAAGGAGCCAGTAGATAACTTACATCATTTCATCAACTTGCTTTACCTGTACAATAATTACATCCTTCACAGCTATTCTCAATATACGGTACTCAAAACACTGATTTTTTTTTTTACCTTAAGGGGTTAATGCCCTGTCACACATAACGAGATTGCTAACGAGATTGCTGTAATGTCACAGATTTTGTGACGCAACAGCGATCCAGTTAGCGATATCGTTCTGTGTGACACGCACCAACAATCTGGCACCTGCTGTGAGATCGTTGATTGTTACATACTGCTCTGGATCATTTCTACGTCGTTGCGCTCCCGCTGGGACAATGACCAACAATCTCAATGCTACGCTATGGAGTGATAATTCCCATCGACTCGGTATAATTCTGGATCGCTGGTGCGTCGTTTTTCACATCGCTGGTGAGATACCTGTTTGACATCTTACCAGCGATGTGAAAAATTATGCACCAGTGATCTCTGCACATCGTTATCGGGATCGCTGGTGCGTCGTTATGTGTGACTGGGCATTTAGTCTAGCCTTTATAGATGGGTGTTGTTTGGTAGTGCCTGAAAAAAAGCAGTTTAACCCAAACCCCACCCAGCCTGTTTTCTCCTTCCTGAACACGCCAATTTTTTTCAATCATGCCCAGTCTCACTTTATGTGTAATAACTCTAGAATGCTCCAAAGATCCCAGTGATTCAAAAAATATATTTTTTCGTGACACATTGTACTTTGTTATTGGTAAATATAAGATTTTTTTTGTATTCCTTTATGAATCTCTGAAAATTGACTAAAAGTTTGAAAATTTACAATTTTAATTTTCATGCCTTAACCAGAGATGTAACACCAAATACTTAATAAATCACATTTAACACGTCTTCTTGAAATTAGGATTATTTTTTTACCTTTTTTATTAGGACGTTAGAAGAGTTAAAAGTTTATCAGCAATTTTTCGCTTTTCCTACAAAATAATTTTTTTAGGGGACCACATCACATTTGAAGTGACTTTGAGAGGCCTATGTGACAGAAAATACCCAAATGTGACACCATTCTAAAACTTGCACCCTTACACTACTCAACACCACATTCTACATGTGTATTAAACTTCAGATGCTTCACAGGAATTAAAGCAATATCAATAGAAATAATTAAATTTTACTTTTTGTCACAAAATGTTGCTTTAGCCTCAAGTTTTGCATTTTCTCAAGGGTAACAGGAGAAAATACACCATACAGTTTGTTATATAATTTTTCCTGAGCATGCTGATACCCCATATGTGGAATAAAATTATTGTTTGGGAGCACAGAAGGGCTTGGAAGGGAAGGAGCTGGCATTTGCATTATGGAACGCTAAACTGTCTAGAATCGATAGCAGACACATATCATGTTTGCGGAGCCCCTGATGTGCCTAAATAGTGGAAACCCTCTACACTAGTTTCCAAAATGGGATCACTAAACACCTCAAGGAATTTATCTACATGTGTGGTGAACTGTTGAATTCCTAGTTGTTACACAGACTTTTATGATATTGAGTTGTAAAAAAAAATAAGAAAATCAAATTTTTCCCACAAAATGTTGTTTTAGCCCACAATTTTTTATTTACTTAAGGCTACATCTTCCAATGAATTTATCTAGGAGGGTAGTGAGCATTTTTAACTCTCAAGTGTTTCACAGGAATGTACTGTATATCATTGAACTGGGTTAATGAAAATTAACATTTTTTTTCATTAAAATGTTACTTTTGACTTTAAGTTTTAATTTTTCAAAAGCGATAATGGGAGAAAATGAACTATACATCTTTTGTTATGCAATTTCTTCTGAGTATGCAAAAATTCCATATGTGGTCGAAAACTACTTTTCAGGTACTGTGCAAAGCTAAGAAGGGAAGGAGCGCCATATTGTAGTGTAGATTTTCTGGAATCATTTGTGGGTGCCATTCAGGGCCGGCTCCAGATATTTGTGGGCCCCAGGCAAGAGAGTCTCCATGGGCCCCTTTAACACACTGTCTGCACTGCTGCACCCCAGGTTTAGACACATGTAAATAAGAAAACATTTCTTCTCATTAAAGCTTCCCTGGCGGTGTAAAGGGGAGGGGTCATTAACACTAATTTTAATGTACTAGGGTAGAATACGGAGGCAGTAAATCTATAGTTAGTGTCTTTCTGCAAACTATATTAGACACACGCAGCTCTGCTATATACCTATGGACTTAGATGGCTCTGCTCAATGCACACTTGACACACACAGTTTTGCTGCTACATGCCAAATACATGCACATACAGACACACTGCTCTGCTACATGCAACTACACATACAACTCTGCTACATGAACATACAGATACACACATAGCTCTGCTACATGCTCAATACATGCACATACAGACACACACAGCTCTGCTACATGCCCAATACATGCATACTACACACACAGATCTGCTACTTTCCCAATACATGCACATACAGATACACACAGCTCTGCTACATGCACACTACACACACGGCTGTGCTACATGCCCACTACACACACACAGCGGTGCTACATGAACATGAAGTGGTGGTGCTATACGTATTCACACATTGTTTGGTCCCCTTTTAATTTTCCAACCCTGTAGAAAGTGCATAAAGGGACTGTGAGCCCTCTAACATGTTATTGAATTGTATTGTAAAGAATATTTTTAATGAAAAATTGTTTTAATGAATAAAGTGATATTTTTTTTGCCAAAAAAGAAATCTGGTTGCGAATTCACTTGAAAATATCAATATGGCCCTATAGGGATATTTTGTAAGGTTGTAGTGTTATATGGTGAAGCACAATATTTAAGGGGGACCTTTGATGTGTATATTCTTTTCCGATAAAGTTTCTGTGACCTCATCGGTGGTCTGGGAGGCAATGAAGGCGTACTTGAGGAGGATTCAAATTAAAGAAATATCCAGAATTGAAACCAGAAATAGGTCGGCTACCCAAAGCCTTCATCATGGTGTATACTTACTAGAAAAATAGCTTGTTGAGAGTTCCTGTGAGAGTGAAAGGAAGCAATGGGCAGAGGCACAAAAGCAACTAAATATACATCTGTGGGGCCAGGCAGATTTTTCTTTAAACAAAGTTATTTCAGAGAAGGGGAAAAGGGCAGGACATCTATTGGCAGTGGAGCAAAAGCACAGCAGGGTACCTAACACCCATGATATCAGCTATTAAAAATTCAGGTGGGACGACTGTTACTGACTTAAAATTCTTTCACATCAGCGTTTTTGCTGATGTGTGGCAGATCCGGCAGATTTTCCACATCTGTTCCTAATGGTCGCACTTGTGGCACTGATCCAGCAAGCCCCATGCATTGTCTATGGGGCTTGAGGTCCGGTGCGGCAAGTGTGGTTACATGGATCGGCTGGATCGTACACTTGCGGCCATGAAAAAAAGCTGCAAGAAGTGGTTTGTTTTCGCGGCCGCAAGTGCGGATCTGCCGCATCTGGCATAACCACACTTGCCACGCCGGACTGCAAGCCCTATAGACAATGCATGGGGCTTGCCGAACCCGGGCCGCAAGTCAGCCTTTAGGCAGCCGATCTAGCAGATGCGGTCGCCACCTGCCGATCAACAGTAAACATTAGCAAAACGCTGATGTGAAAGGGGACTTAGATAGTATTATTAGGGAATTCGTCAATTTCTATAGGTAACTGTATGCTTCTAATATAACCAAGTCTAACTTGAGCTGGATAGGTATATTAAGAAATTGCAGCTGCCAAAATTGACAAATGAGCAGATTGAGAAATTAGATGCACCACTATCACTAGAGGAACTAAGAGGCTTTATCAGGCTTCCAAAATAAAAAAGCATGGGGGGGCTGATGGATCCCAACGAGAAATTTCTGTTCTACTTTCTAGACTGCTGGATGTCTTTAGGAAAAGCAGCGATAGTGGCATCACTGCCTAATTCTATGAAAGAATCAGTCACAGTACTTGATGGATTTCACTGCTCACTGTGGACATAAAAATCCTAGCAAAAGTCCTGGCCACTATACTTATTACGGTCATCAGCAACTGGTAGGAGAAGATCAAACTTGTTTTATACCGAAAAATCAATGGCCATAAATTATGGCATCGATTCATTAATTTACAGACAGAACCAGAAAATATAGGGGGAGGAGTAGTACTCTTGCTCGACACTGCAAAGGCATTTATGGTTAATCTCTTTTTATTAGATTTTTTGAACATTACAAGGTATGAATATAGTTGTAAACCAGAAAAACATAATAAGGGAAAACATAGTAATAGTATCAGATATATATATGTGCTGGAGAATGACCAGCCGAAATTTTTTGCACCCTCTTCCAAAGTAGGATCATCAGTCCCATTTTTATAGTCCAGAACGCGAAAGTAAAATGACCCTTCTCCAGGTACTGTGGTACACAGCTGAAGGGGGAATGAAAGAGCCCCATCAGGAATTCTAAAACAATGGTCTTCTCATCATCCATTTGGCCTTGCACAAAAACAGTTCATGGGTTGTCTCATGCCGCTTTATCTCATTCTTTGATTGACCCCCTGATAACGGGGCCCCAAAGAACTTGCCCAAAGTTGGGAACATCTAAGACGAACCCATCGTCCGTGGAGATTCTCATTCTATGTATGTATTACTCTATTCGTGTTTTACAGTAAGCTCTAGAGAGGGTGGGCTAAGATATAACACTTTTTTTTTTACAACCAACAATTAAATAAAAACAAAAAAAAAGTTACAGTAGTAAGAGGTATGTAAAGAGGGAGGTAAAAAGAATTAAGAGATAAAAAGAAGAGTAGAGAGGTATAAGGGCAAATCTAGAACAGTTGGGGTCAGGTAAAGAAGAGGGTTAGATCGGAGAGGGATAGGAAAGGAGGGTTACCCCCACCCTATGTCGGCCATAAGTCATGTCTCTGGAACGGCCTTGGAAAAAAATACTCCTGAAGTCAACTGAATCTTGGAAAAGAATCCACTCAGTCCACACTACTGAGAACTTGTCACGAGAACCCGATGCGTCAGCCGCCAGCTCTTCCATCCGGAAAATGTCCATCATTTCCTTGAACCAGTCCAGCAAGGATGGAACCTGTGAAGTTCTCCAAAATCTCGGGATTAAGGCACAGGCGGCTGAGACACAAAAACGGAGGATATCCCTCTTGTGAAGCTTAATAGTCCCCGGGAAGATAGATAGCAGAGCCACTTCAGGACAGCACTCGACCTGATTACCTGTTATCTGAGTGTAAGTCCTGAATACCTTAGACCAGAACTGCTGGATTTCCCTGCAGCTCCACCAAATATGGAGCATTGTCCCTGATGACTCCCCGCAGCGCCAACACCTATCTGTAGTGTCAGGAAACATGCGCTGAAGAGCAACCGGACATAGGTACCATCTGGTGAGCAGCTTGTAACTTCTTTCTTGTGCAATACAAGCATTAGCTAATTTGTGAGTAAACAGAAAGCATTTCTGCCACTCACTATCTGAGGTGTTGACACTGCAAAGGCATTTGACAGCGTTGAGTGGGAGTACTTGTGAGTGGTGATGGAAGAAATGGGGTTTGGCCAGGCATTTTCTATCAGAGTTCAAATCCTATACTCAAATCCAGTGGCGGAATTCGGGTTAATGGGGCTCTTTCTGGCACCATTCATCTAGCCAGGGGAACTAGGCAGGGGTGCCCTTTATCCCCCCTATTTTTCACACTGACTACAGAGCCTTTAGCTGTCGGGTTAAGATCCAATATATACAGGGGGTTGTCTATATAAAAAAAAAAAAAAAGAGGAAAAGGTAGCATTGTACGCTGACGACCTCATGTTCTTTGGAAAACAGAACGCTCGCTTACAACTGCCATAATGCATATTAGTGAATTAGGAAATTATTCAGGGCTTAGAAATAATTGGGAGAAATCCACACTGATGTCGGTAGATGAGCTTACCCAGACCACTAAGGTGTGTAATATCTGTTTGAGAGTAGGAAGAGAATTTAAATATCTAAGCATAGTGGTGTCTCCTAATGTCAAGGAATTTATTTCCCTTAACTTGATTAAGGTTTACCCCATATTCCAATCTAAAATTAATACTTGGCATAAATTTCCTCTTCCAGTAATTAGCTACACCAATTTGATTAAAAGGATCTTAATGCCATAATTGCTATACCTTATTCATAATTCCCCAGTGTGGATTCCCTGGAAGTATTTTTATAAAATTCCAAGCTATGTTCAGCAAATTAACCTGCAAAAACAGAGCAGCCACGATTGGATTAAACAGTCTCCAAAGAAACAAAAATCAAGGTGGATTGGCTGCTCCTAACAGTGGGTGTATTTTCTGGCATCGCAGGTCCAACAACTAAAATAATGGTGGGAGGATTGATATGGTATTGAGCAAATATACCAGGAATCCATCGATCATACCATTTTTGGAAACGGCAAGTAGTGCACAAGCTAGGCGAGATTGTAAACCCACTTTAGTACTAATGAAGAAGACATGGTATAAAGTTAAGACTCTGCTTGGTCGTGTTCTTAGGGAAATCAATATATATCTGAAATCACGCAGGGGTCTATGGAAACTCGGGTATCTGGGCCCTTTTAAGCCGAAAAGTTCAAAAGGCACACAGTACGGGTTACACCGGGCAAGGCATCCTGTTCGTGACACCAGACATTTGAATCACCCAGGAGCCTATGGGAACTCGGGTGTCTGGGCCCTGCTGTGGTTGGGATGTCACTGGTGGCCTGCCCAGACCCGTGGCCCCAGTGGTCAACTTAAAAGAGTTGGGGAATGTTAATAGTTTAAAAGTTTGTGTGACGCAACCTGCAGATTCTGGTAATGGGTACCAGCGCCGCTTCAGACCTTCGGGGGAGATGGAACTGCAACTTGGATGGAGCAGGTCCCTGTAGGTGGAGCAGAGTCCCCCAGAGCAGCCCAGCACTGATGGTGGTGATGTTGGTGGTTGTTTGTAGTGTAAGGATAACCTGCGGAGCAGTGCAGCATTTAAGGTAAAAGGAAGATATCAAAGCTTTCTCACTGTACAAGGGTACTTTACTCTGTAAACCAGTTCAGAAGGCAGTTAAGGTTACAGCACAAACAGTCTATAATCAGGTAACTGGTCGGCTAGTCACAGAGGGTTGCAAGGTCATTCAGCGGATCCCGTAGTATACTCTCTCTTGTCAATCCAGTGTCTTGCTGCTAAAACCTGCTCCGGCACAGCCCTCTTGTATACAAAGCCCGTTGGAGTGCTGTGAGATTCCCTTCTTCTCTCGCTCTCTCTCTGAAGGGGCTAGACCTTTGGTAGGTGATCCTGGCGAGGCTGCACTTTCTAGACAGGGTGTCAGGGTTAATTAACTGACCCGTAACGACCGATGTAGACGGTTCAGGGGATGGAGTCCCTGCACCGTATCTTTGGAGCCGGTACTCCGTTAGATGGACCAGGATTCCCCCGGAGTATGGGCACTCTGATATGGGGTCCCCTCTTTTTTTTCCCAGGCTGCCTCTTCTCTCTAGGCCCCCTCTCCCTGGGAGTCTCCTTTTTTTCTCTTGGAGGCTCCCGTCTGCTTCGTTCCTCAGTGCAAACTAAAACTCCACTGTCTGACTACCCTCATCCCCTAACTCCGCCCAATGGGAATGGGACTACCCATCTACCCTAGGTTAAGTGTGGGAGTGCTGGGGTGGGATTCACTTGCAAACCTTACTCTCCCCTGTGACAGGAATAACTGCACACTCATTTGTGGGTGCAGTACCCCTACTGTGGAGCACTGACCAGTAGGGCGCCACATATCCATGTATGAAAATATCCAAGAATGTATATATGTGTTTTTATCCTGTATTGTACTGCATATCTAGTATAGATGTTCCCATCCCTTTAAATACTATTTGCCTATAAGAAATAATGCTTTCATATCAAGTATTGCTAAGTGTGAATTTTAGTGAAGGTCATCTATGTCTGGGAGTGAGGCCCAAGAATAGAATGTTTCAATAACAAGGCAGAATGTTCCAAAACATAAGATAAGAAAGCTTCCATAATGTTAAATAACACTAAAATGATTGATCTAATATGAGCATGAATATGATTTTAGAATAGATTTGCATAATCCAATCATTTTACAGCTATTAGTAACCAATGATGACCTATATTTTCCGCTTTATTAGACACACCCTCAAATTTGGTGAAGAAAAGGAGAATTTTTTTTTTTTATGTTAAATGGGTCCATCTTACAATGCCAGTGTCCGTCTTACAAATCATATACATGTCCATCCTGGAATATATATCCCCCATGCTGTTACACATAGCCACCATGCTGGCACACGGTCCCCCCGTGCTGACACACTGCCCACCATGCTTGCACACTGCTCCCCTCCATCCATGCTGGCACTGTCCCCCTTGTTGGCACATAGCCCCCCACCCCACTGTCTGCTGTGCCAGGATCTGGGTTTTGAGAGCAGCGTGCAGTGATGACATCACTCTGCAGCGATGCTCACAGGAACCAGATGCCGACAGTGGAGATAGCGCGGTCAGCAGGCAGCGGTGGAGCGAGGAATCACATCCCAGGGATAGTCAGTGCATAGTGTAATATGGGCTGCTCTCTCGCTGGTGATTGAAAAAGGGATTCAGTGCATATTACAGGAAATAATGACCGGCCCCACATGACCATGGCCCGCAGCTGCAGCCTGCTCCTAGCCCCATCCAGCCCTAGACACCACTCCTGAGCCAGCCCCTCTCCGCTCACCTACAGCACAACAGATTGTACTTTATAAGATGCACCCCCCACTTTCCCCAAAAAGTTGGGTGACTACAAGTGCGTCTTATAAAGCGAAAAATACAGTAGTTATTTTTAATATTTTGTAACCAATGAATGAATGATCTTATTCTGGGGTAACCACCCCCAGAATTGTCTGCATAAATTTCATTTGTTTTCTTAAGAAAATTCAGAATCTTTTAGCATCTTGAACTTGTGTCAGGTGTCTGTCATACTCACTACATGCTTGCATTATCTAATTTGGCTGCAGACGTACTAAGGTTGATACGCCTGATTGAGGACTCCACAACAATGTGGGCCAGACTCCTTTATCTCCTCTGTGGCACAATCCTAGCCTACATGAGATATTCTGTTTGGAGGGCTTCAGTCCATGGGAAAAAGTGGGCATTCAATAGATGGTGCAACTATTGCAAAATGAGACCTTTAAGAGCTTTCAACAACTGAAAGAAGAATTTCATATCCCACAGACTAGTTTCTACTTTTACTTGCAGTTGCGCCACGCATGGACAAGTCAACCTACACATATAAGAACTAAAGTGGTGAATCACTGATTGTTCAACACACTGTTAACCCACAGTGGAGTATATTCTCCAGAATATATGGCATTTTAATGCAAGAGTTTCAATGGAATACGACCTTATTAGTCAAGGAGAAATGAGAGATCTATTGATGCTGAGAAATGAAATGATATAGTGTTGGCAACTCCTCAATTATCCACCTGTGAGGCCCAAATATTATCTCAGCTCTACCTGCTGCACAGAGTCTACAGAAAATATAGCAAAGATAGCCTCACTGTTTTGTCCACAGGTGCACCAGAAAAAAGAGCATACAAGAAAAACGAATCCACTGATCTGAAGGAGTGCCAAATGGTAGTGGAAGTGTTGATGGAGTGGGATGGGTATAAGAAACTAAACCCGCAATTGGAGTGGGGTATACAAAAGAGATAGTATGGGAGACTGAATACCACGTGATGGGAATAAAAAGGTCAAGTACAGTAGAAAGACAATAAAAGACAAAAGTCAAATGGGAAATTCAGATGAATCACCAGTGTTGGAACCGGTGGGGGTTCCGCAAAGAACCAACTTTACCTTTTTATTCCCATCACATTGCCACACGCCCCAGTCCTCCAATAAAATCCGCCCGGGCACTAGTCCCAATCTAGATAACAACTGTTTTATTCTGTATGATGTTAATACATATTACTTCTTTATTTTTTGTATCAGAAACCTTGATAAAGGCCTATGTAAAAGGCCGAAACATTGGGGATATTTGGTGATTTGGACATGGTGTGGCAATAAAGAAATAATAAACACTTCACCTTCGACACATTGTGTGATCCGTATTTTTTCCATGAGAATCTGAGGTGTGCCCAGTTATATCTTTTTCTTGCACAGAGTCTACAGGACTCAAAACTTCTTGCATAAGATCAGGGCCAGAGAGAATGATGCTTGCTCAAAATGTTGGGCAGTATCGGAGGTTACAATGCATATGGTTTGGGAACTCATTTTGGACCAAATGCCTGAGATATATCAACCCATGCAGCTTTGTTTTTCATTTTCATTTTTCCTCCCCTTTTTCCAAGAGCCATGACTTTTATCTTTCCGTCAATGTAGACATATGAGGGCATGTTTTTGCAGGACAAGTTGTACTTGCAGGTGAAATAATTTATTTTACCATATAAAATGTACAGAAAAATGGGAACAAAAATTCCAAGTGCGGTGAAATTGCAAAAAAAAGTGCAATTACATATTTGTTTTTTGGTTTTTTTTATTCACCATGTTCACTATATAGTGAAAATGATGTTACATTGTGATGCCTCGGGTCGGTACGAGTTTGTAGATACCAAACATGTATATTTTTACTATTATGTGAGAGGTGAAAAAAATAAAAAAAAAAACGTAACTTTGGCGTCTGGAAATTTTTTTCTGTTACATAGTTTACAGCACTGATTAATTGATTTTATATCTTGATAGATCGGGCATTTCTGAACGCGGTGATACCGAGTGTATATTTTTTTCATTTTTTTTAATTTGAATGGAGCAAAAGGGTGGTGATTTGAACTTGTTTTTTTCCATATTTTTAAAAACTTATTTTTTTTATTTTTACTTTATTTTATAGTGCCCCATAGGGCGCCACAGTTCTACAGTGTCCGACCGCTTGTGCTATGTCCCGATGAGCTGCAGCACATCACGATATAGCACAAATGATCTCTTTCTGTGGTTGGCAGCGCTTGCCAACCATCCACAGAAAGTAATCCCCGATAGGATGCGTGGTCCCTGCAGGACCTCGGGCTATCAGGTGACACACGGGAGAACCCGCGAGCTTATAGCGGGATCTCCGATCACGGCGAGGAACGGCACATTGCCAGCCATTGCGCTTTTGGATAGCGCTGTCAGTGAATGACAGCATGATCCTAATCACCCGGCGGGGATCGCGCTGATCCCCGCCATGATTGCAGGTCCTGTGAAGCAATCAAAGGACCTGCATGCTGTTTCCTGGACAACCCTGGGTCCTCTGATGACCCTGGAAGCTGTCCTAATTCACTTCCTGCCTTCGATGTCCCAGTGACATTGACAGAGAGTGATAATTTCCCCTGTCTTTTGTGATACCAATGTGATAAGAATGGTGTGTGGATGTGGATGGAATAGGTACAGGTAATCATAATTAAAAATAGTGACCACAGGCTTTTATCATTCATCATTCCATGTAGAAATGCATCAGTATTTGTTTGAGATACAAACAGGGGGACTTCCTCTTTTTCTTCTCATTATGCCATTGTGAGGAAACCAGGAGCTAAGCTAAAGTTAAACCACATCCTCTGGCAGCTCGGACAGTAAACCACATCTTCCTTCAAGGAAACAGATGGGGGTATTGCACAGCCGATAACGGGGAAAATAGTGAATAACATGTCGTTGGTGGTCACGTCCTAAAAAAAAAAAAACGCTGGATCATGCCATCAGCACGTGGTCAGATACATTAATTATAAATTGGGAAGTCACGATCTGAGAATGGAGGTAAACCTTTTCAGAGGCCAACGTGGACGCACGACCCTGAAGCAAGCCGTGGTGTTGATCCCTTCTCCATGATCGTGACCTCCCCGATAACGAAGGTGAAGCAGCTACAATACACGGTAAACGTATTGATGCTTATTTGCTATAATTAAGTCTAGGTATAGTTAGTATACTTTATGTTAAGCCTGTATACAATTGATGACAATTCATGTGCTACTTTGTAAACAAATAAATTTAATCTTGCTATAAAGAATATTATTATTCATGCCTGATTTGTAAGTCAGTGAGCGCTACGTAAGTACGGGCTCTGCCCCAATCCAGGTAAATTTAGCAATACATTAATTGGCGTAGTCGGCAGGATACCCCACAGTGGGGTATTTAAAGAACACATTTTTTAGTAATATTTTCTTATTTGGCATTTTTTCCAAATTATTTGGCAAGAGTACCAAAAATGTTTAGAAAACGTAAGGAAACAGTTAAGGAAATTGTTATGGAGGTTCCCGGCTGGACCGAGGCTCCATATAATATCATAGCACATGAATTGGTCAATTGTGGACTGGCGGAACAATGGCAGGATAAGCTCAATGGTAGTGAGCCTACTGATGTTGTTAATGTACTCAGTAGTGTCCCTGTAAAGGCAGGTGATGTAGTGTCCTTAGGACGGCGCATTTGGGTTTTGGCAAGTGCATATCGCGCGATGCACGAGCGTAACCTGAAAATGCAGGAGAAGTGTTCCCAGATGGAACAAAAAATGATAAAGTTGGGTGGGCAGAAGACAGTGTTGGAATGCAACACTCGTCTGCTGAAAGACAAATTAGAGCATTATCAAAACGTGGCAGAAAAAGCTGCCGTTAAGATTGCCCAAAACAAATATAAAAAGCGAAGAGGGAAGGTAGATAAGGCTAAAGTGCACAAAAGCATTGCATCTGCCTCTGTCAATTGGGATCCCGACACTTGGGATGGGGATGTGTGGGATTCCTCATCATCTACAGATGAGGAGGACCCTCATTCTGGCAGGGTTCAAGCTAACCCGGTTAGAAGACGTTCAGAGAGAGTAGAAAATCAGATAACCCGAGAACCAGCTCGAGATGGTCTTGGGGATCCCCAATATGATGACGATGGAAATTTAATAACTGTAGAAAAGGTAATTCCCCACATACGTAACAGAGTAACTATGGAAGATTACTCTCAAGGGGAGGTGGACAGCATCATTACCCAATTCAGGCAGAAACCAGGGGAAGCAGAAATCCCCTGGATGGTGCGAGTTCATGATTTGGGAGGGGCGGGAGTGCATTTCGATGCTGGAGATATAGGGAAATTCATCACCCTATCTCGTGATCCCACAATTCAGAGAGCAATGAAAACTTATTTTAATGATGAAAAGCACCAACCAGGTACTCAGAATCTTGTGATGATACTGAGACATGGTGTAATGGAAAAATTTCCCACGGAAGCTGATCTTCCAATCAATGATAAGCCCTGGTATACATTAAGGGATGGGATTGAGAGGTTGAAGGAAGAGGCGATGAGAGCTGCCCTTTCTGTGCTAGAACCAAATGAGGATTACTTAGATTATCCTCTCACCGCCAGTATCAGAAGCCGGTTGGTTAAGCATGCCCCTCCTGCTTATAAGACGGTGATACTGACTTTGACAGTAGCAATGACTGGGGATACTATTGGAGTAGTGATAGGGAGAATGAGGGAGTTACAGGACATGGGGGAATGGGACAAGTCCCCTTCAAAGGCTTCTGGGACTCACCCCTAGAAGCAGCAAACCCTATAATCCTGAGGGGAAGGGAAAAACTGGGGAAACCCCACGGGTTTCCCGCAGAGATATGTTCCAGGCTTTGCTCAAAGCCGGGGTCAATAAGGAAAAGATAGATGGTAAGGAAACAGGGGAATTGTGGAAGCTATACAAACAAAAAGTCCTGTCTGCTAAGAAAGTGACCACCACCAAAGTGGAAGAGGCACCTAAAACTCCCAAGATTAAGGGGCAGAAGGAAAAAAGGGAAAAACTCCCTGAGAAAGTGTCATGGAAGGATTTTCAGTCAGTTTATCCATGGGAAGAACTGGCTGCAGCAGTGGCCACCCGAGTCACTGAAGAATGGGAACACACACGGTCTGCGACCGGTGTGAATGAAAGTTCAGAAGAAAGTGATTCTCCATAGGTAGCCAGCCAAGCCCCCGTATGGGTAAAAAGGGACGAACGTCCCTATGTCAATCTCAGCATTCATTGGAAGGGAGGAAATGTCCAGAGAGTCCCAGCTTTGATTGACACGGGGGCAGAGGCTACCTTAATTCATGGAAACCCAAATAAAATAAAAGGTCCCAGAGTGAAAATTGCTGGATTAGGTGGTCAAGTGATCACCGGGGTCCAGACAGAGGTGGCCTTGAAGATAGGCAACCTACCTATTAGGAAGTACCCAGTTTTAGTTGTCCCGATCCCTGAATATATTCTAGGGATCGATGTGCTAAAAGGAATGACCCTTAATTTGACTGAAGGGAAATTTTCCTTTGGAGTCAAAACGTGCCACGTGGAAATGAGACCTGTGGTTGTTGGAAAGGTGAAAATGCCCCCGGTACATGTACCCCCGGCCACCAAGATGGTAGCCATGAAACAGTATCGGATACCGGGAGGTCATAAAGAAATAGGGGAGACTATCAAAGACCTGGTGGAGGCAGGGGTAATGCGCCCTACCACCACAGCATGGAACAACCCTGTCTGGCCAGTTAAAAAGAGTGATGGCTCCTGGCGTATGACAGTGGATTACAGGGAATTAAATAGACATACCCCTCCCCTGACCGCCGCTGTTCCAGACACCATAACCATTGTGGAAAATATTCAGACGCACTCTGGAACTTGGTATGCGGTGATTGATTTGGCAAATGCTTTCTTCACTATACCTATAGAGGAGAAAGCTCAAGATCAATTTGCATTTACATGGCTTGGAAGACAATATACTTTCACCAGGTTGCCCCAAGGGTGGCTGCACAGCCCCACTATCTGTCACCGGACGGTGGCAGAACACCTGGATGAATTTGAGTTGCCCCCAGAAATGCAGATTTCCCATTATATCGATGATATAATGATTCAGGGGCAAGATGAGCAAACCGTAAAAGAACAGCTGGATAAGCTGGTTGCTCATATGAGATCAAAAGGGTGGGAGATCAATGATGCAAAGGTCCAAGGACCGTCCCAGGTTGTGAAATTCTTAGGGATCCAGTGGAATAAAGGGCATAGAGAGATCTTGCCCAAGGCACGTCAGAAAATTATCAATTTTCCAGTGCCTAAATCCAAGCAGGAAACTCAGTCCTATATTGGATTATTTGGATTCTGGAGGCAGCATATCCCTCATTTGGGACAGATGCTGGCCCCTTTGTACAAGGTAACAAGGAAAAAGTATGAATTTCAATGGGGAGAAGAGCAGCAAACAGCTTTTGAAATGGTTAAGGAAGCTGTTCAACAGGCCGTGGACCTATGGCCCATGTCGTTGGGACCGGTAGAGCTACATGTGTCAGTCCAACATATGTATGCTAACTGGTCATTGTGGCAGAAACAGGGAGGAAAGAGAGTTCCTCTTGGATTCTGGAGTAGGAAGTTACCAGATGCAGGAGAAAAATACACCCCCTTTGAACAACAACTGTTTGGCTTGTTACTGGGCTCTGGTAGAGACAGAACAGCTAACCATAGGTCATGAGGTATTGTTAAGACCAGCAATACCCATAATGCAGTGGGTACTGTCTAATCCCAAAACCAATCGGGTGGGACATGCCCAAGAACAAAGTATCATAAAGTGGAAATGGTACATTTCAGAAAGGGCTAAGAAAGGAGAGGGCGGGATCGCCACTCTTCATGAAAAAGTAGCAGAGATAACTGAGGAAGCTCCCTTCCCCAGTAAGGCTGCTATGTTGGAAGAATCCCCTGTCAAATGGGGAAAATCATATGAGGATCTAACAGAACAACAGCAGACACATGCCTGGTTCACTGATGGTTCTGCTCGTTATGTGGGAGGGAAAAGACTTTGGAAAAGCGTTGCCTACAATCCTCGAATGGAAAAACATCTCACGATGGAAGGAGAGGGGAAAAGTAGCCAGTATGCGGAGCTTTATGCTATCTTTCTTGCCTTGTCCTTTGAACAAGGAGGAGAGTGTCATCTGTACACTGACTCCTGGTCAGTGGCCAATGGGTTAGCCACATGGATGATGGGGTGGAAGAAATATGATTGGCTGATCCATGGCAAGGAGGTGTGGGGCAAAGAAGTGTGGCAATATATTGAGGAAATGGTTCAATCCACTAAAACCACTGTGTTTCATGTTGATGCTCATATGCCTACTGACTCACTTGAACGTTTGTTTAATTCTGAAGCAGACAAAGCAGCAGCCATCAGACAAGCCAGCCCGACAATTGACAAAGGAAAAGAAGCATGGCTTCAGGGTACGGCCGTTTGGGCACACCAGAAAAGTGGACACTTGGGAGAAAAAGCCACTTACAGGTGGGCTCAGGAGAGAGGTGTGCCTCTCACACTTGATATTATTAAGGAAACCATATTACACTGTCCAGTCTGTCAACACTCACAGAAAAGGGAAGTTCCACACACAGTAATGGGACACATAGGTCGAGGACAGTTGCCTGCACAGATCTGGCAAATGGATTTCATTGGCCCTTTGCCCGAAAGCAGAGGGTGCAAGTACGTCTGTACAGCGGTAGACACATACTCAGGCTTGATGGTGGGCTTTCCCTGTAAGGCAGCAACCCAATGGAGCACTGAGAGAACTCTAGAAATGATAACCCAGTACTACGGGGTTCCTCTACAGGTGCAATCAGATAATGGCTCCCATTTTACCGGTCAAAGGATCAAAGATTATGCTCAGGAACATAACATTCAGTGGGTATATCACATGCCATACTACCCAAAAGCGGCTGGCTTGGTAGAAAGAATGAATGGGTTGTTGAAGTCCACCTTGAAAAAGATTAACCAGTCAGACAGTCAGTATGGACAATGGAGAGACAACCTTAGTGAGGCCCTGCAGATAATAAACAACAGGCCTATCACTGACTCAATGACTCCTCTGATGAGGATGTTGACACCCAATCTCACCATTCATGAGGCACACATAGTCAGCACAGTGATTTATTGGAAGACTGAAGAGGAAGCCAGACTCCCAGAGAGGGCTACACCTTACTCAGCAGGTTTGGATCTAAGTGCCTTGGAAACTACCGTCATACCCACAGGTAAGATAAAACAATTGTCAACAGGTTTGGGGTGTCAGATACCCAAAGATCATTATGGTCAGATTGCCACTCGTTCCAGTTTGGCTTTAAGGGGAGCAATAGTAGTGGGAGGAGTAATAGATGCTGATTACCAAGGAGAAATTAAGGTTTTGATGCTTAATCTAGGGGATGAGCCCCTTATTTTAACAAAACACCAGAGAATAGCTCAGATGCTGTTAATTCCAGTGAATCTGTCTGAGGTGAGAGAAGGTAAAGCCCCTACGGAGTTGACTGTCAGAGGTACCAAAGGTTTCGGGTCCTCCAATATCACTAATGTGGGAGCAAAGATCTGGGTTCAGAATGTTCAAGGACCGCCTTCCGAGGCAGAGGTCATAGCGGTCGGTAAGGACCGTACGCTCTTGATAATGAGACCAGGAGTGGAGAAGTGGGAATATGTCCCACAGGAGAAATGTTACTTACGGGAATGATGCCATCTTTTATTGTACCCTAGGTATGGCTGTTAAGTGGAATCCTTGGAAGCGTATTTTTGGGCGTAGCTGATGGATGGAGCAACCTATATCGAGAGGAGCCGATAGCCAACAAGTTCCTGATGCACCATCAAGTGATGACGGAGGCGTTGAATGACACTCAACCGACAGATTGTTGGATTTGTACACATTCGCCTGTTACTGCGACCAGTATCCCTTTCCTGGCTATACCGGTAACAATGGAAGAAATCCTGATGTGGGACAATTGCTCAGACAGTTTGGCCAGTAGTGATACCCGAAATGTTCGATTATGGAACACCACAGTACCTATCCCTATTGTAGGATGGGTTAATCTACCATGGTGGCAGGGAAATATGAGCGGGACAATTAAGAACTTGCAGTACATGGCCTTTAAAGGAGGAGTTTGGGTGCCGAGAAATAAAATGGGGTTGACTGATTTAGGACTGCTCCCTATGGACAATATACGTATAAGTTTTGGGACAACTACAAATACAGTGGACGCTTTCAAACCTAGTTTACTAGAAAGAACGATTCATGATGTATTCTGGCCTTATGCCACTATGTTTATTAATGGAACTAGTGATACTTGTAGCAATATACCAGGTAATTTAATGTGTAATGAATCAGCTGAATATCAACCTAATGAACCAAGTTGTGGTAACCCTGATGTAGGATATTGTAGTCCTGTTGGGCAAAAACCGGGATGGTGTATGCTAACAAATGTGAGTATCTTTGTTGATTTAGCACACCGATTAGTTTTACAACACTCAGCTATCTGGGATCTCCCCAGAGGGATGTATTGGGTATGTGGGCAAAATGCTTATAAATGGCTTCCTGTAGGGGTTAAGGGTAGCTGCACCCTAGCTCGTTTGACCCCGGCCACCTTTGTTGTGCCCTATGACCAGGTAGACGCCCGGGTTCTACCAAAACATATGTTATTTAAAAGGGCTGCAGACGATAAGCCCAGGAAATCCGGACGGCCTCATGTGGTACAGATGGGTACAATTAATAAATTTTTCAGTGCCCTGTTTATATATCCAATGATTACGCAAATGTGGGATAAATTGGTAGAAGCCACTGATTATCTAGACGATCAAATTTTTGAGATATTGGATATACTAAACACTTCAGTAGCCGTACAACAACAATTAATAATTGTCACAAATCAGCATACATTGGTACTTGACTATCTAACCGCCGCCCAGGGCGGGATCTGTCAGGTAATAGGCTCCGCCTGTTGCCATTATATCGACCCAGAGGGGCAATTACAGTTACGGGTAAAATTAGATGATATACAGCGTTTAAGGGATAAATATCAGAAAGATAATAATGACCACAAAGATAGCTGGTGGGCTAATACTTTTTCTTTCCTGAATCCAGCAAATTGGTTTAAAGGAATTGGAGGATGGTTAATGGGGCTTCTGCAAGGGGCCTTCCAGGTCATATTGTTTTTACTTTTAATATATGTATCAGTTAAAGTGATAGTATTTTTAGTTCAATGTTGTTTGAAAAAATCAAGAAAGTTGAAATCAAATGTAAAAGTGATTTCCTATTGACGTATTGATCAAATATAGTTGCAGATGTAATTTCTTATCATAATGGCATAGTGTTCTCATGGAATGTTCACCCTCTGCTGGAAGAATTTTGTTTTTTTTATTCACCTTGTCTTGGTGATTGCTATTATGGTAATTCCACTTTTAAACTGGAATTGTTATATAGCATACAAAATGTTGTGTAGAAGGCCAAAACTACTTATGTTTTTTTAATGGAAAATGAAGATAATTCCTGTGGTCAAGGACCGATTGTGATACCAATGTGATAAGAATGGTGTGTGGATGTGGATGGAATAGGTACAGGTAATCATAATTAAAAATAGTGACCACAGGCTTTTATCATTCATCATTCCATGTAGAAATGCATCAGTATTTGTTTGAGATACAAACAGGGGGACTTCCTCTTTTTCTTCTCATTATGCCATTGTGAGGAAACCAGGAGCTAAGCTAAAGTTAAACCACATCCTCTGGCAGCTCGGACAGTAAACCACATCTTCCTTCAAGGAAACAGATGGGGGTATTGCACAGCCGATAACGGGGAAAATAGTGAATAACATGTCGTTGGTGGTCACGTCCTAAAAAAAAAAAAACGCTGGATCATGCCATCAGCACGTGGTCAGATACATTAATTATAAATTGGGAAGTCACGATCTGAGAATGGAGGTAAACCTTTTCAGAGGCCAACGTGGACGCACGACCCTGAAGCAAGCCGTGGTGTTGATCCCTTCTCCATGATCGTGACCTCCCCGATAACGAAGGTGAAGCAGCTACAATACACGGTAAACGTATTGATGCTTATTTGCTATAATTAAGTCTAGGTATAGTTAGTATACTTTATGTTAAGCCTGTATACAATTGATGACAATTCATGTGCTACTTTGTAAACAAATAAATTTAATCTTGCTATAAAGAATATTATTATTCATGCCTGATATGTAAGTCAGTGAGCGCTACGTAAGTACGGGCTCTGCCCCAATCCAGGTAAATTTAGCAATACATCTTTAAATGAGCAGCAGCTCAAATTGAAATGCTAACTCTTCGTGAGGATCCATTTTTGAGCCAAAAAATGAATCCTCACAAAACGTAGTGTCTGAAACATATTGACTTTGCCAGAATACCCAGAGTCACTGCATTTCACTAAACAAAAATGGATCCTCAAAAAACACAGCATAAACTTTGTGTGCGAATGTAGGGCAGAGAGCTGAACTGCCAAATCAGTGACTTCTAATGAGGTTCAAGTCAAGTTTGGATCCAGAACAGAATTTTTTATAAAGTCTGTCTGAACACCCAGAACCCGAACTTCCACGGGTCCGCTCATCTCTGGTTAAAAACATACCTTATTACGGGTAAGTGAATCATGCATCGAGAATGCCACCAAATCACTATGTGAACCAGGCCTACAACATTGATTTTATGCCCAATGTTGCACTACATACGGACTCTAAACATAGAAATCAATCATATTGTGTACTGCTTCTAAGGTTCCTCATTTCTCACCCATGTCATGCAACCAGATTAAAAATGTAAGTGCTATAACTTCAGTTACCAAATCACAGCAGGTCATTAGTGTAATTGAATCCGTACACTTTTCGTGTGCTGTTACTCAACTCCAAATTTCATACACAGAGGGGTTTACAAAAATAATAAATGTGCTTTATAGAATCTGTGTTGTGATATTTTTTTTTTAAATAATAGTCTTTAGAAAGTAGCTAGCTGTTGAAAAAAAGCACAAGGATACAACAGAGTATTAAACAACATGTTCCCTTTTCTCAATGTCTGCTATGTCACAAAAGCCACAATTTAAAAAAAATAAAAATAAGATTACAAAATGTAGAAAAAGCTAAAAGTAAAAGAATAGTTATTAACTTCAATTACTCTGCATAAGCAGCGAAGGGAATGTTTTTTCTTCTGTGCCATCTAGGCGTGGACACATGTCCCGGCGTAGAGTTGTGTGTTGTGACCTTGCAAAGTGTGCCATAACCTTATAATGCACATGCACCAAGATGCCTGTGTCTAGCTGCCCACTGTCATGAAAACGATCATGAAAAATCATATCTAAATAAAAAAGCTTTAAGTCATAGATGTCTCTACACTTATACCAACACCTAATAGTCATCTATTTCAGAATGCCTACAAATGGTTCCAGTTATAAATTAAGATTTAAGGAAATCTAATTATAAACTGAGAAAGTTAATTTAAGCTGAGGAAGAAGTCTTCATTGAAGCTAAGGACTCCTACTGAGCTAAGCAATTACTGGCAGGAAAGGTTTGTTTCAGTGAGAAGACACAACTCATGCTCTATGTGGACTTAAGGGTCGGCCACTGCAAATACCAGGTATTGTTAAAGCAATATCCTTAAACATCTCGGCATCCATGGTAAATTAGAATTATTGGAGTGGCGTAGCACACAAATATGGTGGGCATATTCTCAGCCTCAGGATTTCGGGACACACGTACACATTTTCCCTTAGCTGTGCAATGGTCCTATCAGCCTCAAATTAATAACAAGCCGCTGAAAAAAAAAAAAAAAACAGTACACACATCATGTTTCCCATATATGAAAAGGTAAATTCATAATAGGAAATATTATGGGAATATCTTTTGCGTCGGACAATCAGAAACCAAGAAGAGGAAAGCCGGCATTTTATATTTCTCTGTAGCCTATCCCAGAGACCACCCCCACAAAGTTGGCAAGGCTTGGGTCAAGTGAGGGGTTAAAATTTATCCACCATATTTCTTCATTGTTCCTCAGTGGGGAGGTCATGTTGTGTCATGTGCTGGAAGTAACCAAGAAAACTCCTCACTGTACAATGCCTCTCATGTACCAAGCCAGCTGTTGCAATCTATATGCAGCATGGCTTGCTGGCATTTATTGTTCCACAGACCTGTATGATGTGAAGGATGGTCAGGAAGTGATGGGCGCACTGACCATCTTAGTTCCTCCCCATGGGTGTGTCAAATCGGATATAGTAGACTCCTTCATAATTACCTGTTCTCTGATGTCAGACAGGTGCTGTTAGATCCAGTTTCCTGTTTGTTCCATGTGGCATTTGTGTATGCTGGAGAAAGGAGCTGAAGCGGAGTGTGGAAATACACACACAGTGCTGACAGACACTGAAAAATACTGGAATTTTAGAGTCTTCAGTGGTTGATACCTTTTAATGGCTAACTGAAAAGATGGTAAGTGAAGCAAGCTTTCGGGACACTATGGCCCCTTCATCAGGCTGATAATGACAAAAATTCTGAAGACCAAGGCTGCCACTAGGAATTTCAGGGCCCCTTACTGGCAAAATTTTGGTGACCCCTGACACGCCACCCATGCTCCGCCTCCACCCCTTAAACCTTCCATAGTTTCGCCACCCACTACTGGAAAAACTCCACTTCTGCACCCCGTCCTCACCAATCAAAATCAACAAAATGCCACATGAGGCACAATAATACTGCTGGTGTATTATTACCTCATACAGGGTGGGAACCTTTTTCCTGCCGGGGGGACATTTGGAAATTTCTACCATCATTCAGGGGCCGCATATCACCATGAAAATGACCCAACTACATGTAGTTAATTAACTTACCTAATTTGATGGCTGCAGCTGCTTTTCTGTGCGCCTGCAATGTTCAGTGATAACTGATCTTCCAGGTTTGCGTTGGTCTGGAGCGCAGTCAACTGTGACAGTAAGTTTTGTAAATCAAATACATCACACAGGAGACTGCTATATATACACACTATATAGGACAAAGAGATCATATACAGCACTGGAGAGGGCTAGGGGGCACAGATTTGGGGCGAGCTGGACTCTGCAGGAGCCACAGGGATATAAGTTCTCTCCTTGGGCCCCCACCCAAATTAGGGCATGAGCTGAGCTCTGGAGGCAGGAGCCACAAGCTTCCAGAAAATGGCAGTGGATCTTGATCTGTGCATGCACCGCCTCTGCGGCCATTTTCTGGGAGTCTGGGCGATAGAGGCTGAGACACAGCTTGGCAATGCCTGTAGGCACATGGAAAATGTTGCGACACCCCAGCAGCTCTGGGCCCACAGTTTTGCCCTCCTATGGTCCCTGCAAACCTGCCCCCTGCAGCACAGCCTTTCCCTGACCCCCTTCCTCCCACTTAGTAAGCCATGGTGGGTTCAGGATGAAGGACATATATACTGATTTTAAGAAGGACACTGGCATTAAAGATAATTTTCTTCTCTTTTCCTTCACCAAATTTGGGGAGTGTCTTATAAAGCAAATTATACTATATATGCTCCTCTCCGACCACACTATGTCCACAGACTCTTAACTCCCTGGGGTTGGTCCGGGACCCACTAAACACCATATGCACACTCATATCCCCCTAGGAGGGGTCCGAGGCCAGCAGGGGCCAATGAAATACCAGCCAGCCAGCCCATCACCCTGCCTTGGCCAGCCCTACCTGCCCCCCTCTGGCCCGGAAGGGCCCCATGCACAAGCGGCCAGCCAGCCGCCGTCACCCTGCCCTGGCCCTGACTGCCAGCGCCCCCTCCCTGATCCGGCAGCGGTGCCCCATATACCAGCTACGTGAGCCGCTGTCACCCTGCCCTGGCCCTGACTGCCACCCCCTTGGTCCACCGGTAGGGCCCCATATACCAACCAGCTGAGCCGCTGTCATCCTGCCCTGGCCCTGACTGCCCCCCCCGCCTCTGCCATTATGGCCATAGGCCATTTGAGCTGACTTATTCTTACCAGTTAGTGCTGGTGCCTGTCGACCTCCTCCTCCCCCTTCTGCCTGGCTGTCTCCACTGGCACCACATGCTGTGGTGGGGGCCGCGTCCAGTCCGTCCTCCCCCAACCCAGGCTCCCAAGTCCAGCCTTGATTCTCTGTGACTGTTTCTGTGTGTCTTGTTTTTCAAGAACTTCTAGTGGTGAATGAGCTGGTGGGGGGAGGTAATGACATCTGCCTGGTCCCTCTCCCAGCCCCTCTGTCCTGGTGGATGGGCAGGGTGGGCGGGCCAGGCACTGGCTGTGGTAACACCTCTTAGAGGGTGGGCAGGCCTGCATGGCCCCCTGTGCAATGAGACCCAGGGTGGGCGGGGATAGGTGGTACGGGCCCTCACATAGTAATACACAGAGGGTTGGTGACTGGGCGAGCCTAGACGTCCCTCTATGCAGTGACTGAGGCCTGGGGTGGGTGGGGATGGGCGTTCTGGGCCCCCACACAGTAATACACAGAGGATGGGCAGGTCTGGGCCCCTGTACTGAAGCGGCTGTGTGTGTGTGTGTGTGTGAAGTCACACACACACACAGACTGACTCTCACTGTCGGCAGTGGCGCGCCATTTACGGACTGCACTGCAGTCAGAGTCAGTGCTCTGAGTGCAGGCTGTGCAGCCAGCCTGTCTAGTGATGTCTGCTCTCTGCTACTGCGCTGGCCACCCGATGCCGCTGGCAAAGCACACACAGCATTAGTCAGCGTGCGTGCTGGCCGGGGGAGCCTCCTATCCTCCAAACGGCCATGCCCCCCCGCCAGCACAGCTAGGCCCCCCCTGCCCCTCTGTTAATGGCCACGGCCCCTCCAATGATGGGCAGGCCCCTCACTTCAGTAAGAGCTGTCAGGCCCTAGCGGCGGTCCTGCTGAAGACACATACAGTCCCTGACAAAAGTTATGTCACTTATCCAGGTTATGTAAATAAAAGCTTATAACCTGACGATCAATTCATCCATTGGTTTTATAAATTACTCTTTTGAAAGCTGAAACGCTCCCAAATGTGGTTTAGGTTAAGAAAATAAATTGGCATCAGTGCTGAAATATTGATCATTTAGTGAACACAGACTGGTCAGATTTTGGCAAGACAAAAGTTTTGTTGCCCACAGAAAGTAATGCTATATTTAAACAAATAATTAACTTAAAATACAAATATACGTTGCATAACATTGGTGAATGAAGTTGTGGTGCTATTAGAGTCTTATTTAATGCTTTGTGTGACTTCCATTAGCTTGAAGGACTGCATCCATGCGGTTCAACAATGATTCATGCAATTTATTAATGAAGTCATCAGGAATAGCAAAGAATGCATTCTTACATGCCTCCCAGAGTTCATCTAGATTCTTTGGTTTTGTCTTCCAAGCTTCCGCTTTTATTCTACCCCAAACATGCTCAATAATGTTCATGTCTGGTGACTGTGCTGGTCAGTCCTTGAGCACCTTGATCTTTTTTGCCTGGAAGAACTTTGATGTAGAGATGGATGTATGAGATGAAGCACCAACCTGCTGCAGAATTTGACCCCTTTTATGATTTGGAATGTAAGGGTAGCTAATACTTCTTGATATTTTAGGCTATGGATATTGCCTTCCACCTTGCAAATGTTTCGCACACCCCCATACTGAATGTAAACCCAGACCATGATCTTTCCACCACCAAATTTGGATCCATACGGGCTCTGGTAGGTCTCCTGTAGTATTTGCGGCAGCTGTGGTGTAATTCTACTGAAGATTCGTCAGAGAAATCCACCTCCTACCACTTTTCCAGCGTCCATCTGTTTAGCAGGCTGTGGGACTTTGCAAATGCCACATGTTTTTTTTTTTATTTGCCTTTTGTTTAGTGCTGGCTTTTGGGCACTGATTCGACCAAGGAGGCCATTTCGAGACAGAATCCTACTAACTGTTCTAGTTGACACAGGGACTTGAGGTGACCAGGCCTGTTGGAGCTCTGCTATAGTGGAAGAGGGGCTTGCTTTGGATTTTCTAACCAAGAAACGTTACTCCTGAGCAGTTGTCTTGGATGGGTCTGCCGGACCTGGGCTTGTCAAACATATCTCCGGTCTCTTTTTTTAATTCTTTGTACTTGACGCTAAGACACATTAAAGGTGCCAGCCACCTCTGCAGTGGGTCTGGTCTTCCGCCTCTTGATAATCAAGACTTTGGTCGCAGGGTGGATTTTTGGCATGTTGTCAGAGCTCAAGTTGCAGTTCAAATGAAGGTCTGGGGTGCTGGGTTTCTTTTTATACACAGCCACTAATTAACCGATCATTTACTGAGCACAGGTGAGGATGTAAATTAGGATTGGGTGAATTATATGACTAGGCGACAAAACTTTCGTCTTGCCAAAAGACTTTTGTCTAGCCAATATCTGACCATTCTGTGTTCATTAAATGATCAATATTTCAGCATTGATGCCAATTTATTTTCTTAACCTAAACTACATTTCAGAGGGTATCAGCTTTCAAAAGAGTAATTTATAAAACCAATGGATGAATTTAACGTCAGGTTACAAGCGCTTATTTACATAACATTAATAAGCGACAACTAACTTTTATAGCGATAACTTTTGTCAGGGACTGTACATATATACATAAGAATGGTAGAATAACACAGTAAATATGACAGGTGACGTAAAGCAGAGCCAGGCTAGGGAGGGGGAGAGGAGCTGGGAAGGTAAAGTCAAAATTACAAGATGAGGAACCAATTGTATTATTGTTCTTGATTAGTGGCCTTTGGAGACCTGAAAATTCTTCAGTTAGTGTAGAAAGCCATAACTTGATGCTAGACGGTTCACATAAGAAGTGTCTAAAGTTCATTGTCCTCTAACTTGAGTCTTTTGGAAGATGTGAATCCCCAAATGCCCTTTCATTTTATATAAGAACGCATCCATGTGAGACATTTAATCCTGTTTTGAATGTGTCAAAGGTCGTTATCAATTTGTATTCCCAAATTCTTCTCTCTTTCTGAAGTTGTTTTTCAAAATGAGCACACCTAATATCGGTTTCACTGTGGTCAGGGCTGCAAAATGCTTTGCTACAGGTTGGAGGCAGGAGGCGCCGGCGACACATCGCACCACAGTGCAAAAACCGTCTCAAGGGACGCTAACAACCAGGAGACAACACAGTACAGCACATTAAACAGGGGAACCCGACTACATACGCTGCAGACACAGGAGTGACCAGCAACGACCCATACAGGCCAACATCTACAGACCTGTTATCACTCATTATACCATTGAGGAGGTCCCCTTGGTACAGTACAAGTAACTAGAGACGCTTTGAAAAAGGCTACGGTCTGTAGCCGAAACGTCAGCTATATCGTCACACCCTTCTCTGTGCATCAATAAAAAAAGAAAAAACTTTCACCCAAAACCACGTAGAGTGTGCAGTGTTCTGTAGATCGTACTTTAACAAGGGCCCTGGAGACCCGTACGCTAGCACCTCCTATATTTACCCAAGTGTGCACGCCGATCTCTAGAATTATCGATATAACGGTAGTAGGTAAACTTTTTTACCTTATCAAAATGGAGGATACCGGAATGTACCAGATCTTTATGGATTTAGACACACTTTTGAAGAAACGTGCACAATTACATTTTTCCTATCCAAATGCAAGAAGAATCTGATTCCCAATGGACTCTGGATTAGAAATCCACTTCTGCATACCTATAACACTCATCATGCACGAAACCTTTGTTACACAACCTGAGAGAGACTAAGGAACCACCTTTTGCATGTCTCCTACAGCATCAAAAGTAATATCCAGGGGGAATTGGAAACATGGAGGAATAAACTTACATAAAGCATGGAACAGAAGTTACAACAATATTACCATAAATTTCAAACTCTTCAGATTCATAACAAGGAAAAGAAATTACATAGACTGCGCATCAATTAAGGACTCAATACAAACAAAACAAAGACAAATCCTGACAACTACTCCTGTCAAAAAGCATCTAATTGTGTCATCAACCTTTCGGATTACAAACCCAACAAAGTGGAACTTGCTGTGCTTTCTATGGGAGTCTCATATTGTGCTACTAAAGCTCTGGATAAAATTGAACTGTGCAGCGATATAGAGGATTACTTCAGGAGACTTACGCCTAAGGGAATTTTACAGCAAAAAAGAGGACTTCGAATCCAACTAGGCCGAAGGAAGAGGGATCCTGACAACAAAGAAAAGGTCAGGCTGGAGTCCTGAATCTGATCGTAACTCCCATTTGGATAAATGTATAGACACTTTCAGACATTTGGTAAAATCCACTATTTTAGATGCACACAAGAGTCAACCATGCAACGTCAATGCCCAGAAGAGAAGGGCCATGCTGTCTTTGAAAACCAACAAAGAAATAATCATTAAACCTGCAGACAAGGGTGGTGCAATAGTCATGATGAACAAATCTGACAAACCTGAAGGAAGCAAACAGACAACTGAAGGACACACGCTACTACAAGAAATTAGAGTGACCCTACACATGACTATCACAAGGAATTAAAATAAGCTGGTTTCTGGTCTACCTGACATATCCTTAAGAGCTAATTACCTAATACCAGAAAGTCAAAGAACAAGCACATTCTACATGCTTCCCAAAATTCACAAATCAGGAAATCTAGGAAGACCAATCATTTCATGTGTGGGCACCCTCACCGAACAAAATTTCTCGGTGGGTAGAGGGTGTTCTCAAACCCCTGGTAAAAGAGACACCCAGCTACATTCAGGACACAACTGCCCTATTGAATAAACTGTCAGCAATAGGTCCTTCTACCAGAAGGAACCATCCTCGCCACCATGGATGTGAATCTCTGTACAGCAATATCCCACACCAGGATGGATTAAATGCCTGCAAAACTTTCTTAAGAAAACACAGGGATTGATGCTGTTGGTGAAGCTTACAAAATTCATCCTCACGCACAACTACTTTACATTTGACGACAACATATATTTACAGGAGACTGGCACAGCAATGGGAAGCAAAATGGCACCACAATATGTATATCTTTTCATGGCCAAGGTTGAAGTTCACTATTTATCCTCTTGTCCTATCATGCCTCTGGCCTACTACCATTATATTGATGATATTTTAATCATCTGGACAGAGTTTGAGCAACAGCTGAAGGCGTTCAATTAACACTTTAATCAGTTTCATCCCACCATCAACTTAACAGTCAACTACTCCAGCACTGAAATCAGCTTTCTGGACAACATCATTAAGCTACAGAACAATGAAATAGAGACATCCCTGTACTGGAAGCCAATTGACCATCCAACATATCTCAGATGGGACAATTTTCATCCAAAACACACATAAAACTATTGTTTACAGCCAGGCCCTTCAGATACAATCGGATATTTTCAAACCTTACAGATAGAGACAATCACCTTGAGGACCTGGCTAAAACGATACAAACGTTTTTTACCTCGACAGACACTGAGGGATTCTGGCCATGCCCACACAGCCATAAAATGCACTTTTTAAAAGAGCACAGAAAAATGTGAGAAATAAGTCTTATGCCACAAAAAAAGCATTTGTTTAGCTGCTACATGATCCATCATTAACGCAAGTGCAGTATTATTTTTTTTTCTCAACGAAATAACACTTAGACTTTAACACGTATGACAAAAAATGGCACTGGTGTCATCATAATTTGGATCAGTCACTATGCATTGTTGAGGTGTTCAATTTTACCATCAGTGTGTCAGGTTTTTTTCACAGATAAAAAACTGAAAAGCTTCTCTATTTTGCAATGTTAAATACGGACCCCCCACAGATGACACACTGATGCGATTCTTAGATTGTATGTGTTTTTCATAGATCCATAGACATGTGTTAGCCATTTTCATCCATCAGTCTCGTATGGAGAAATTTCGGGTCTGGTTTCACCTGAGGAAGGCTACTTGTCTGATATTGTAGCTGAAACGCGTTGTGATTTTATGTGAACCTATAGATGTCTATTGTTTTATACCCTTTTTTGAATCCAATAAAATTCTTAAATATTTCTGGGAGTGCCAGACCAACAAACCAGAATTTTTCCATACGAGACTGATTGCTATTGACAGACCCACCCTGCATGGTGTCTGACACTCCGGACCCGAGCTGCAAATCACACCTACACAAGACCCATCGAGGTCTCTATTTTGCCTTATAAAGACCTAAGAAAGATGAGCACTACTGATTTATAATTAATATAATTGAACTCAAACATCTGCATCGAGATCTGCGCCGGACCTCTCTCCTTTATCTCCCCATATTCCAGAGCCCAGCTGAAGGGCTCACTTTCTACACCCTTTTCCTCCATGATAACAGAAATAAAAACACGTCTCTGTGAATTTTGCATGGACATGTGGTCTGTGAAAAAAATAGAATATCACCATAGATTATATTTGGTACATGTATCCGCGAATATGTAATTATGTGAATGAGGCCAAAAAAAAACTAAAAACACTGAAGCAGCAAACCTAGTGAGAACTAAAGTTTGTATCAGTCTCAAACTTTTGGCCAGGACTGTAGTACGGGCTAGAACATTTCTAAACGCTATCCTCAGTTTTTCCATATAATTTACCCACAATGCAGAGTTGTCAGAAAAATGGGATCACAGGTAAAGAAAAGTGAAGACATCTGCAGTCTTCCTCATCCCGTTATCATTTCACATTTTAATTCACAGCATTAGGTTTCTTTCTAAACCCTGGGTTCATCATTAACCCTTGAAGTTGAACGTTTTGTGAACATTGATTCAGGTGTCCCATTCAATGTGATGTTGATTTGTGTTTGACAAACTGTATTGAAGAGTATGACTCATTAAAAAGATGAGCAAATCTCGAATTCTAAAGTGATTAATCTGTGTGTCATTCTACATTGATTGTACCAACAGTTGTCATAACCAACATAATGATGTATAGCTGTGTCTTCTCTTGATAGTGATGTTCCATTTAAGAGGAGGAAAATTTGAGCAAGGAGCAGCGGGTCGGAGATTTGATAGATGTCCTTGAGATAAACAAAACAATATCTCAATACCATATGCAAACTGACAAGGCAATGAAAAATGCTTTTTGTCCACGGATTTGTGTGAAATAAACAGCTTCAATAAATACAAAGTTAGACATCATTGCTACACAACAAAGTTAAACTTCTGAATTAACATGTCGACAGTAGTGAATAGGTTATGAGCCGAAAGAGGTTCTTCAATTTAGAAAAACATTTTCATTTACACCATTACAGAAGTCTAGGTTAATGGTAGGGTTCTTTGCTGAGAACAGTTACAAAAAGCACAACTTGAGCTGGAGTATCTGCCCAGTCTTGCACTACAGCACCGAGACATTGATTTTAAAAGGTACTATGTAATGTTTAAAGAATATATAAACTTTCGGGTCAATTAATTTTAATTTTTTTACCTAAATATGTACATTTTCCACAAAAAAAAATAATTATGTATTTGGATCACTTCAAAAATGTTGCAGTAGTGTGCCTCTATATCCCACTGGGGTCATACCCCACCAGAGTCTACTCCTGAGACTTCTGCTCATGTCACCAGGCGCTGCCATGTTCACTCCGGAGGTGGTGCTTGTGATAGGGGAAGAATCTACTGCTACAAATTCGTAGAGTGTAGGTTCAATTCTTCCACTAGGGTTGGAGTAGCTGGAACCTGTAGTACTTAAGTCTGACAATGCGGATGTGTTTGTATGGGCTTCCAGCTGAAATCATTAACACCTAGCTTCAGCAAATTGGGAAGTACCACACCCTATTTAGATCTTCAGCCTTTTGCTGAAAACTGCCAGAAATAAATAGTCTTTGGTTCACATGTTAGGCCCCCTTCACACTGCATAATTTTCACATCTGTGTGGTTCCTTGAATTTCAAGGACCACATGGACAGGCATGATCTGTTCAAACGGATGGCAACGGATGTCCACAGACCGTTTTTTTTAATGGATCCGTCATCAGTCAGTAGAGATAGAGGGGGAGGAGCTGTACCTTGCTTCTGAACATACTTAGTACAGCAATACAGATCCGTTAAACTTATGATGGTTTTTTTTTCACAGATCCGCGCTCCATAGACATCCATGTTATTTGACATGGACAGCTATAGATCTGTGTCTGTTTGTTGGTGTCAGTGAATTTCTATGCAGCCCAAAATCGGAGCAGTCTCCGATTCTGGGTGCATGAAAAAAAAAAAAAACTTACAAACGGATCTGCGACAAAAATGACACACACAGATGGCCACTTAGGACCAATCCGTGTCCAAAGGTAACGTGGGAGGCCAAAACTGATCCGAGGCGATCAGTTTTAAAATGGATAGACGGATCAGAAATTATGCAGTGTGAAGGCAGCCTTAGTATCCTGCTTTGTTCTGCTGTTTTTCCTGATTGACCTCTGCCTGTTTTTGTTTTTTTTTTTAAATATATTTGTACTGAGTTTTCAATAACATACAAAATTAGAAGGTAACAATTCCAAATAGATACATAGTCTGTATTTATCTTTAACAAACAAAAACATACAATCCATACTTTCCCAATTCCCCACCCCACCCACTTCCTTTCCCTCCCCCATTTGTCTCTGCATTCCGAAACAAAATTAGATATTTACGGTATTGGAGTAAAACCACCAATCCTCTTAAGAAGATACCACTGAGTATTTTCAAATTGGTTTCCAAGTTGATCCCTGGTGTCTTGAGGAAGAGTTGGGATGAATAACAACCACTTGGTCAAGAACCTCCCAGTTAGTCTTTCTTTGCTGGTTAAAGTGTCAAGCCACTCCATATGAAAGAGAAACATTATTTCAGATTGTATAAGTGCTTTGGGCAGTGAAACTGGGCTCATGCAGTACTGTAGTATACTTTTTCTGGCCGCGGAAGCCCACACCTATCAATATGGCTTGTATATGTTTTGGGAGTGTGCCCTGGGCAAAGTCAATAATGTTGAATAATTGCTAAGTGAGTGGAAACCTTATCCCACACAAATGCTGAATTTAAATGTGTATGGATTCCAAAAGTTTATGGATTTTTGTGCACCCCCACATATGATGCAATATATCTGTGTTTTTAACGCCACATTTGGCACAACCAAACGAGCCTGAAGGCGACAACCTAGATTTAATACGCAGTGTTATAGAGGCTCTATGAAAAAGCAACAAGGCCATGTCAGTATAGCTACGAGACAGGGTAGTCTGTCTCAATATGTTAGTGGCTTTTAGTATGTCCCTTACCGTTATGTCTAGAATCTCTAATGTCCATCTTGCCGATCCCGTGCTACCACCCTCCCATGACCATCGTTTACGTATCAGTGCATAGATGCTACTGATGGACGCTATCTGTATCCTTGCATTCCTGAGAAAGCTATTCATGTTCCCCCCCCTCCTTCTTTTGTCTGTCAATAGAGCTTTTTGAGCTAAGCTTCTCGCTTGTAAGAAGAGAAAGGGTCTGTTAGCGAATATCGGGAAGCGAAGCACCGGTTTATTTAATGTGAGTAGGGAATATTTATCATCCATCAAGTCGATTGCCATTATGCACCCTTGTCTAGCTAAGGTTTCATAGAGTGATGGTGGTTTACCCTGAAGGAATCGGGGGATGCCCAAAAATGGTATGAAGGGTGAAGAGTCAGAGATCAAGTGGCATAACCTTCTACACTTCCGCCATACCCGTATAGTCTGCCATAAGGTGGGGTGTTGATCTGTGTCAAAATGGGGAGGTTATCATTGCTGAAGTGTAATAAGCTGGAAGCGAAATATGTGGACAGAGTTGTTGGTCCAGGACCCCACTGGTAAAGTGTGAAGTCCCCCGCAACCAGTCAATAGTTTATTTTAGATTTGCTGCCAGGTTATACCATCCAATATCTGGGAGATTAACACCTCCATCCTCCCTCAGGGCTTGTAGTTTTGGTACACCAATTCTTGTTTTCCTCCCTGTTCCCCAAATAAATGCTCTGAAAGCTTTGTTTAATAAATTCACGTCAGCTCTAAATAGCAGTAAGGGTAAAGTTTGAAAAACGTACATAAGCTTTGGGAAAATAACCATTTTGATTAGATGGCATCATCCATAAAAAGTTAGAGTGTAATGATTCCAAGAGTTTAATAGTCTAAGTATTGAGGTGATCAGAGGTCTAATATTAAAGTGATCCTGAACCCACAAACTGACCCCCCCCGCATCTTTCACCTGTCCCTGCACCCCCTGTTATCATTTCTAGCCATCCCTTTTGCAGAAAAAAAATCGATTTTATAAATAGTAAAGTTTATATATACCTAGTCCTGTGTGGGTTCTCCGTTTCTGAGGAAGCTGCAATAGCCCCGCCTGTCTGCTGCTGCCTTCTAATTATGCACGCCTGTCTCTGCTTGGTAAGAGCCTGGCCGCGTCATGAAAGGGGGCGGGACTCTGGTATGACGTGAGTTAGCCCTGCCCCCTTTTATGACGCGGCCAGGCTTTTACCAAGGCATCAAGCTGAGAAGGGTGTGCATAATTACAAGGCAGCAAGCAGACAGGCCTGCCTATTGCAGCTCCTTCAGAAACTGGAGAACCCACACAGTACTAGGTAAATATAAACTTTTCTCTACTATACAAAATTGATTTTTTTCTGCAAAAGGGATGGCTAGAAATGATAAGAGGGGGTGCAGGGACAGGTAGAAAGATGCGGGGGGGTCAGTTTGTGGGTTCAGGATCACTTTAATTTGATACAAGATGGTTAAGTCTGCCGGAAGATGAATGCCCAGATATTTTACGGAGGAATCGCACCATCGGAAGGGGAATGAACGAACCACTCTCTCCCCTGTGTAAACAAAGCCAGTGCTTTAGATTTAGCAAAATTTATTTTGAAACCAGAACATTGACCAAAGTTGTTAAGTGTTTCATTATTGCGGGAATTGCCATGGTTGGGTTGGAAATGAATAGGAGAATGTCATCTGCAAACGCCGCAACTCTGAACTCAGCGTTCCCTATGGTTATTCCTTTAAATTCTGTGTCTGTAGGGTTCTTATTAGCGGGTCTAAAGCTATGTTAAATATAGAGGTGAAAGGGGACAGCCCTGACAGGTGCCTCTCTGAATTTTGAATGTAGAGGAGAGCATGCCATTTATGGCCAGCCTGGACACCGATGTCCGGTATATAATTTCAATAGCCTTACTAAACCACGGGCCAAAGTTTCTAGACACCAGGACCTCATGAAGGTAGTCCCAAGCCACCCTGTCGAATGCTTTGTCGGCATCAAGGCTGACCACAATGGACTCCAAATCCCCATGCACTCTCCCATGAGAGATGACCCCCAAGGCCGTGCGTATATTGTACCTTATAGATTTTCCATAGCAAAGCCTATCTGTTGAGGTGAGATTAATTTGGGAATTATCTTTTGGACTCTGCCAATATTTTTTGAATAGTTTGAAATCGGAGTTGAGCAGAGAAATTCGTCTATATCCCACCACCTGTAAGAGAACTTTGCCTGGTTTAGGAAGCACTATTATGTCTGCATCATTAAATCTATCTGGAGTGTGTCCTGCCTGGAGAATTTGGTTAAAAACTGCGCACAGGTGCGGGCCCAATATTTCCTCCCAAGATTTTGTAATACTCATTGCTATATCCATCGGGGCCAGGGGATTTAGAGAGTTTTAAGGTCCCGTTACACACAGAGATATATTGCTTGCAACTCACTGGTTGCAGTGAAATCATGGACACATTGTTCCATTTTTTTGCCGTGTACAAATGGAACAATGTGTCCATGATTTCACTGCAACTAGTGAGTTGCAAGCAATGTATCTTTTTGTGTGTAACGGTACATTTAGAGTGCTTATATTCTGAATGACTTCTGCTATAGATACCTGGGCATTAAGGATCTCTCTGTGTTCCTCCGTCAGTTCAGGTATCACGTCTGGTCTTAAAAATCTAGGGGCAGAGAAAGCGTTCGACAATGTGAGGTGGCCATGGCTGGATTGGGTCCTGGACGCTATCGCTTAGAGGGGCCCTTTCGCCAATTTTTAAGATCTTTATACAGTAACCCGAAGGCATGTGTTAGCATTCCGGGATTTCTGTCGGAAACGTTTTCACTGAGAAGGGAACTCACCAAGGCTGCCCGCTGTCGCCTCTTCTTTTTAACTTAGCGATAGAGCCACTGGCATTATATCTATCCGCTCAGAACACCCATGAAGGCATTAGAGTAGGAGAAAAGGAAGTTAAGTTGTCCCTTTTTGCCGATGATATTATTCTATTTGTGCAACACCCACTAAGAGACCTTAAAACAATCCTAGACACCATAGAAAAAATAGGGACACTATCAGGATTCAGTATTAGAGACAAATGTGAAATTCTCTTCCTCAAAAATGGAAGACCTAATAGACCTGTAACTACACTATGTGGTATCCCTGTTGCCAAAAATAACTTGAAATATCTAGGAGTTCAGCTGGCTAGAACACCTGATCTGATATACAAATTGAATTTTCTTCCAATAATAGAAAAAATAGAAAGAGAATTGGAATGCTGGAAAAATCTTCCCCTGTCGCTACTAGGGCGATCTCACTTATCAAAATGGTTAGCTTCGCTAGACTACTCTATCCGCTCCAGACGATTCCAATGTTGCTAAAACACACAGACGTTAGGCGACTGAATACGGCATTTTCCAAATTCCTGTGGGGAGGCAAAAGAGCCAGAATTAAACTAACTACCCTAATGCAGGCAAGAGAAGAGGGGGGACTGAGAGTCCCAGATATTAGGGGTTATAATTTGGCATGCGTCATGAGAAATGTCCTAGACTGAATCAACAATACCTCCAAGTTCTCTGATTTGGCCCTAGAGGGAGAGTTCTCCAAACCCTGGGATCCATCGGCCCTGCTGCATTCCTCACTGAAAACCCTGCCCCCAAGAATCAAGTGCACATCTATTTGTAGAGACACAGTGATGACTTGGAAGGCAGTGAGAAAAAAAATGAATCTTTCATGGCAGATTTCTAAAATTTTGAACCCCTGGGCCGCACCATCCTTTCTGCAAGGGACTGACAATCTGTTATTTCGTAATGGAGGGAGAGAGGTGTAAAAACTCTGGGAGACCTTATGCACATGGGGGAGAAGAGATGGTTGACGAGTACTGAAATTCTAAACAAATTTAACCTCCCGGGGTCCCATTGGTTGCCGTGTTTACAAATTCAGCGACATCTCCTGTCTCGTTTACGAATATTAAGGCAGAAATAGGAGGCGGCGAGTGGGGAGAATTAATGGGAATTACCCCCAATGACATATCTATAACCACCCTGTATAGTAAGCTACAAAAAACCCTCAAACCTCTGATGTCCCATTAACTATTTTCCATATGGAGGAAACACTACACTGAACCAGACCTAACTCAAAATATATTAAAAGAATGGGACTTAGTAAGGAAACATATTATAAATGAAAAATGGAGGGATACTCAGTACAGACTAATACATGGTACTATCAAAGGCTTCAATATCCCACGTTCTCCGGCCAATAGTGAAAGATGGGTTGAGTGCCCTAAATGTAAAACCCCCATGACCGATCTTGAACATGGGATTTGGTCTTGCACGGAAACACAAAAATATTGGAGGGAGGTGGGTAATCCTTGCCTCGGGATTATTTCCGGTGGAATGAGAGATGATCCGAGGTTATGGCTGTTCCACTACTCAGCTGCTACCACATCGGGTGGGCAGATAAATGTCCTATTTCACACAATATCTCTTGTGGCCAAGAGACAACTCCTGTCACACTGGCTCAGGAAGCTGTCCCTTCAATTGAAATATACGAAATATGCTCAGGAGATCCTTGGAGCTTGAATCCATGGAGACACTTAGAAATCCTACCAAAATGACCCATACATTTTTTTCACAAATGGAAACCATTTATTCTGAAAACATTATTAGATGTAGAGATAGAAAGATTTATGACACCTTACAAACACACAGAGTGGTATGCTTTAGAGGATTTGAAAGGTACACTAGGCAAATTGAGAGGTAGCATTTAACTCTCACAAGAGATTTATTTAATAAATATATGTTTTAGCTAGGCATAATCAATCAAATAGTAACAAATGCCGATTAAACAATAGGGGGGAGGGATGAAAGGGATTCTTATTCTCTTTGTTACCAATGTATGTTAAAATTTGTGAGATAATTGAGATACGGTCATTCCTATATCTAATTACTGTTGTTACAATTGCCAATAATTGCATATTGCTTTTTGAATTTTTTCTCTTGTAATGATTTATTCTCAATAAAAACGATGGTTCAAAAAAAAAAAAAAAAAAAATCTAGGGGCAACATCTCCAGACTTTGGTGTTGCACTATAAAGGCTCTAAATTCCTCAATAATCTCCTCATTATTAGTCCAGACGACGCCATGTTTATTTTGTATTTTATGGATCCTCGTGGCCTTTTGATAGCGTCTAGTGAGTGATGCCAGTAGCTTACCGGGTTTATTTCCCCATTTAAAATACTTTTGTTTCTGGTAATCGATGTTATAGACGACTCTTTTATGGGCCAAAACGTCCGCCGCCTCCTCTGCCTGTTTTTAACTCATCTCCAGATCAAAGATTTTGTACCTTGCTGCCATCTTGGTTTTGACCCAACTATGACTGCTATATCAGATCCTGTTTGGTAAACTAGACTGGCTATTGATGGAGGGTGCTCAGTCAGAAAAGTAATAATGTTAATATTAGTACACTTTTCTGACTGAGCACCCTCCACCACCCGATAGCCAGTCCATTTTACCATCTAGTTAGTTTCCTTGTTTTGAGAGGTTTCCAACCACACCCATATACGCAGGTTTTAAAATGCACCCAGAGGCACTTATATCCTCACATGCTTTTTACACTGCAGACAGAGGCATACGGTAGGTCCCGATATACATGAGAATACCTTGTCGCTGGTTATCGGGCTCACGTAATCGGCATTACATCAGCTAAAATTTCATTTTTCCATGTACATTCCTAGCAGTTTCTGCATTTTCCTCACCCAATTTTGTATTGGCTTTATTCATTGTTCAGCCATTATGCTATACCTAGTATACCTATACCTTACAATGTGTAGTGTGCAGCAGATAAATCTTATATAGCAATTGTTTTTTTTTTTTAGTAATAAAGTGTTTAATTACTCAACAAAAAACTATGTAAGACTTAAATGCATTTTCTATTGCAAGCGTAGATAAACCAAGCAGCTAGTGGCTGCCAAACCCAGCTTTCTGCTGTTACTTTCATTGGCAATAAAAAATACTAATAAATATTGAGGAGCCCCATTTTTTTTTTTTTTATTATTTAAATAACTTCAAAAAAACATTGTCGTGGGCTTCGCCATATTTTCTATTGCCAGCCAAGGTAACCCAGTCAGCTGGGGGCTGGAATTCTCAGAATGGTGAGGTCCCCCAAGCTGAAAAATGCAGCCAACAGCATCCCTAGAATTGCCACCTTCATAAGAGATACCAAAACCGGTGATTACCCCGCCCTCTTAGCTGCCATGTAGTAGTGGCAGACAGCGTAATAAAGGGGTTGATGTCAGCTTTTTTTTGGCAGCTGACATGAAGCCCTATTGCTAATGTCAGCAGTCAGTATGACAGCTGCCTGCCTATTAGCTATACTGTCAGTAAAGAGAAAGAAAAAAAAAACACCAAGAGAAATCCTTTATTACATACAAACAGACAGAGACCCCTCGTTATCCACTTCATTAGCTCCCACCAAGTTTCCATCTGACGTAATCCTGGAATTATTGTAATCTTGCAGCAGGGCGGTGTGATGCGTCATGCCGCCACCATCTTTGTATATCAGAGTGTCAAAAAATGGTGGCTAAATGAGTAAGTGCGCATGTGTGTATGTATGTGTGTGTGTGCTTATGTGGAAGAGCAGCAGGCGGACAGGAGGGGAGGGGACGTAGAGCAGATGGGGGAGCATGGAATAGATGGGGGAGTGAACCTGAAGCCGATGGAGGAGAGAAGTAGGTGAGTGGGACAGACTGCTTGGAGTGAGTGTGGAGTGGATGGGGATAAACAGCAGGTGGGTGAGCAGCAAGCAGGGGTTCAGGCTGCCGGGAGGGAGCATGGAGAGGACAGGGGGATAATTAGCAGGCGGGGTGTCGGGCTGCTGGGATGGAGTGTGGAGTGGACAGGGGTTGAGCACCGGGCGGGGGCGTCAAGCTGCTAGGTGGGAGCGTGGAGCGAAAAAAAAAAAAAAAAAAATATCTCGGAATCACTGGGATCCGCTGAAGCATTTTCAGAGTTATCTCGTAAAGTGACACTAGTCAGAATTGCAAAAAATGGTCTGGTCATTAAGGTAGAAATTTAATTCAGTCACTAATGGCCACTTTACACGCGCCTACATTTCTAGCTTATCCACAGGTAACTTACTGGCTGCAGTGAAATCATGGAGACATGGTTCTATCTTGTTGCTGTGTACAAATGGAATAATGTCTCCATGATTTCACTGCAGCCAGTAAGTTACCTGTGGATAAGCTAGAAATGTAGCCGCGTGTAAAGTGGCCATAAGGGGTTAAAAACAAGAAAGGACTTGACAGGTTCTCTTTAATGTCAATCTTTTCTCAATCAGCTCACTGTCTGAATTCCCCCCTAATGGCCACTTTACACGCGGCAACAGGAAGATAGAAAACGGCAGGTGTCGGAGACAATTGTACCTTTTACCTTCAAAACACCTTGAAGTGGCTGCGTGTAATTCAGGTATCTGCAAGGTGTTTTGAAGGTAAAAGGTACAATTGTCTCCGACACCTGCCGTTTTCTATCTTCCTGTTGCCGCGTGTAAAGTAGCCATTAGGGGTACAGTCAGATTTTTATCATCTAATGGTCCACCCTAGATGACTAGATAATCATCAAATGGTCGTTTGAAGAAACCATTGTTCACAATCACCAGAGTTAACAGGCCGGCAAATAACTAAATGAACAAGCAAAACAAAACATTCGTCAGAGGATTGAATTGTTCATGACGACAAAAGAAAAAAAGAAATCAGTTATCAGCAGTACACCACCAAAACAGAACATGTGCTGCCGATATCACAATACTGTATGATGAAAGAATCATTGTACCCTGTTCACATCACTATTCGTTGGCCTATGTAAACATGCTGCTAAATATTTAAGGCTTGACTTGTATACGGCCTCAAAATGCTTATTAATCGTCTGAAATCGACCTGATTATACATAACATTGCTCCATATTGCCCTAATTCTTACTTGCGCTGTCCCAAAACTTGGCAACAATGTCATAACCCTTTCACTTGATAAGCCTTGCTTGATAGAGAGCCAATTCTTTTTAATCATGTGACAATAGACTAAAAATGTCTGTTTATTTTTGTCACTGATTGTTTATAGGCATTCTCAGGTCTGGTGGTTCAATACTCGTGCGGGCCCTTCGCACTTCTGGAAGTACACCAACTCTCCATCAGGTTACCTCTCAATGACCATGAGGGGTGGGGTGTTCCTCTGGGAGGGGGCAGAGCTTATGCAGGCTTTCACTCTGGCCATATATTGAACTCTAGGAAATTTACTTCTGTTGTTACTGGGAGGTAGGATGCCATAGTTCCCAGGATGCCAGGTCCCCTGGTGTCAGCTGTTGCCTGAGGATATGGGGAGCTGTGTCGGCTGGATCAGCCTCTCTGGGCTGGAGGTGGAAATTGGATATTGCCTCAATGATGGCAGGTGATCTCTGAGATATAAACCCACTATATCCTCTGTGTTGTGCTGATTATTACAGTTCAGTTTGTAAGGTTAATAGTGTGCTTATCTTGGTTTCCTCTGACTCTTAGATAGGTGCTGTGTCCCTAGCTTTCCTTTCTTGATTTTTGTATTGCACAATGCTATTTTCCACCGGGAATGGCTCTGCTAAAGTCCCTTCCAGGATGTAAAGGGTGCGTTAGTAGCGTGACGGCTAGGGCAAAGTTTGACTGGCATGCTGCGCTTATGGCTTGCAGTCTGGTCATTCCACCATTACCGTAGTGTTACAGGCGTGTAATCCACTCTTTGCAAACCAAATTCTTGATTAGTTTGTGAAAATAGCCATGTTTTAATGGTGATACAGTAAAGTAATAGCAGTAGTAGTAATAGGTGATACGATACAGTAATAGTAACAGAAATGGAGGAGAAAATTATAAATGATCAAAATTGTCACTTTTCAATAATAGTGACCGGTCATTAAATATTTTGCAATAAAGATGAAAGTCATGTGTCAATGATTAATGGCTAAATTTCATATAAAAGATGACTGTAAAAGTGCCTGTTTTTCTAATAACTAAACAAAACATTTTCCAAAATATATACAAATCTATGAAACCAGAAGCCAAATATTTTACACGAAACCGTGGATTAAAGAAAATAAAAAATAGACACCTTGTTTCCCTTTATGTTTAGTGACAAGTCCCTTTAATAAGGAATGTATCACGCTTAACAGCCAGATTAAAATGGAAAAGCTGAACCTATTGCATTCAGGTCAGTGGGCGATCTCACACATACACGGATGAAGGTCAGAAGCTGATCGGATTTTCAATTCTGTCCACAAATGTGATAACACTGAATTTTGATCATTCAGAACGCTTGATGGCAACACAGGAAAGCACAGAACTTGGAAAGATAAAAACTAAAAAATGAAATCTACAGCGTGCAAATATTGGTATTAAAAGGGATCCTGTCACCCCCAAAACACCTCCTAAGCTCTTAAAAGCTGTCCCTAGTGCATATTAACACTTTCCCTACACTCCTTTTTGCTCCTAAATGCACCTAATCAAAGTGAAGAAAAACGTTTTATAAGTACCTCATTATTGATGCTAATGAGTGACTATCTATTCATAGTCACTCATCCAGGCAGCCCCTCTTCATGATATCACGCCTATTCAGGCGTGATCTTCCTAATAGATTCAAAATCGCGCCTCTCTGCGCGCCTCCCCACTCTTTCATTACGCACGGGCTTCAGTGGGGGCATTATGACGCGATTCGCGTCATTTCCTAGCGCCGGGTGACGTAGTACACCCGCGCCGCTCGCTTTGAGCTTCAAGTGCCTCACTGCGCATGCGTGCGGGAGCGCACTGCGCATGCGTGCGGGAGCCGGAACAGAGCGGCCGGCGATCCGGAGACACAGGCACAGAAGAGGATTCCATTCCTCATAACAACAGTACGGCGGTCCCATTACAAACCCCTAAGTTAGGGGTTTGTAATGGGACCGCCGTACTGTTGTTATGAGGAATGGAATCCTCTTCTGTGCCTGTGTCTCCGGATCGCCGGCCGCTCTGTTCCGGCTCCCGCACGCATGCGCAGTGAGGCACTTGAAGCTCAAAGCGAGCGGCGCGGGTGTACTACGTCACCCGGCGCTAGGAAATGACGCGAATCGCGTCATAATGCCCCCACTGAAGCCCGTGCGTAATGGGAGAGTGGGGAGGCGCGCAGAGAGGCGCGATTTTGAATCTATTAGGAAGATCACGCCTGAATAGGCGTGATATCATGAAGAGGGGCTGCCTGGATGAGTGACTATGAATAGATAGTCACTCATTAGCATCAATAATGAGGTACTTATAAAACGTTTTTCTTCACTTTGATTAGGTGCATTTAGGAGCAAAAAGGAGTGTAGGGAAAGTGTTAATATGCACTAGGGACAGCTTTTAAGAGCTTAGGAGGTGTTTTGGGGGTGACAGGATCCCTTTAAGTATAGCCATGGCTACTTTATTCTATGCTATAATTCAAATTAAATGTGGGACAAGATAATTGAATTCAATGAGTTCAATTCATAAATCCAAATTACTGAAATTTACTAATAACACCTAAAATGCTGCAAAGTTACCAAATCCTTTGTTCTCAATGGTGTCATGGCCTCCTTAGCTGTCCTAACTAGAGATCTGTGGCAACCACTGCAGGGAAAAATGGGCCCTTCTGTTAAACCTCTCAGCTTTGGTGTCATGCGCTTAGATGGCGCTGACATTGCTGGATGCTGCTGTGTATTTGTCTTTAAGAGTTGCATGGCTGATAATTGTGAAGGTCCTGACTCCTGTGTTGTGCTCCAGAACTGCATTCACCATTATGTTCAATTGCTGGTTGAGTGGTGGAAGTGTGACTCACCTGGAATCCCCTCTCCCGGCTTTAAATAGCCTTCCCTCTCCTCTGTCAGGTGCTACTGATAGCTATGTGCTCTAGGTCTTGCTGCTGTGCTGATGCTTAGCTGCTGGGCTAAAGTCTTTCATTGGGAGAAGCTGTGATTCCTGACCCGTGGGTGGAGGCAGGGGCCCTCAGTCTAGGGCTAATCAGGAGTTTGAGTTTTGGCGGCTCAGAACTACTCACCATCAGATGTACCTCAGATCAGGGCAAGCCAGGGATCCCAGCATCAGGGTCAATTTAGGTTCTCCTGACCGCCTTTTGCCCAATTCACCTACTTGTTACCTGATTCCCTTACCTCCCAAGCGTGACATTTGGCTAAGAAAGAGATCCTAAGTGGGCGGCAATTATTTTCTCTCAGTAAGGGCAGCTTTACACACACCAACTTCTGTGACCAACTTCTGAACAGATCTCTGGTTGCAGTGAAATTATGGACACATTGCTCCATTCTGTACACAGCCACAAAATAGAGCAATGTGTCCATGATTTCACTGCAACCAGAGATCTGTTCAGAAGTTGGACACAGAAGTTGGTGTGTGTAAATCGGCCCTTAGACCCAATACCACATAAGGGAATATCTTGGTGACTAGCCTTTTTACAGCAGGATTAGGCAAGTAATTTTCCTGAGGGTCCACATGAGACTGACTTTTAAGGAGGACTAAAACAATAAGCAGAAATTCATTCTGCTCAATAATTAATTCCCCCTCTCAAGTGAATTGGATGCCCAAGAAAAAAATCTTACTCCATTCACCCCAATTCCACGAACGCACTGCTCCACAGTAGGCGTGACATCGTCATGTCATCATGCCTGTTGCATGGACTCTAAAGGGTACTTCACACACAGCAACATCACTAACGATGTCGCTGAAACGTCACAGTTTTTGTGACGTAACAGCGACCTCGCCAGAGACCTCGCTATGTGTGACACGTAGCAGCGACCAGGCCCCTGCTGTGAGATCACTGATCATGACAAACCGTTCTGGACCATTTTTTGGTCCTCGCACTCCCGCTGGGCAGCGTGCATTGCTGTGTGACAGGAACAACAACCTCAACACTACGCTAGAGAGTGACAGGGTCCCAACAATTGCCATAATATTGCTGTGTCGCTGGTGAGATCTGACTGTTTGATATCTCACCAGCGACCACGTAGCGACGCACCAGCAATCCTGGCCAGGTCAAATCGTGGTCGCTGGAAAGTAGCAGCATGCAAAAGGGCCCTAATTCACAAAGGATATACAGTGGATGAGGAAACCTAGGACTCCTTGTTATACCATTGTATTCACTGGTATCTGCATCTTGAGAATGTAAACATCGGTGACAAGGAGGCAAAAGGTAGGGAAGGGCTGCTACAATGTGTGGTACACCATTGTTTCCAGCCCTTTGAAATCTATATCCAGGGAACGGTACAGCTAAAAGGCCGGCTATGGCCTGTGGGTCGGAGTTCAGCCAAGTCTTCCCCACAGATTTCAGTGGATAATGTGTAATAAATATTCAATTTCATAAGCACTTATTCCAGGCAGCACAATGGACCACCCATGATGCAAGTTGAAAGGTGGAACGAAGAAAAAGGTTATGCAGTATTAAGATTGAGGAATTTTTTTTCATCCTTGCAATCCTTGCAAGTAAATCAGGGTCTTGGTGATGGTGTTGCGATTTTGAATACACAAATATAAGGGGGAGAAACCTTTATTGGTTAATATTAATAGTTTGTTACTCATCTCTCTTGGATCAAGGTGCGGTGGCTGCGTCCTCCACCTGCCACCCTCTCTTTATACTTTGGCTTCTTATGTTTCTATAGGAACCTGATGCACAAGGGTGATATCATGACTCCAATGCCTTTTAGTCTACAGTGAAATATCACCATCTTAATATTCATGTAGTTAATATCCATACCACTACTATGAACTGCTTCCCTACATCAGATCTACACTAGCCAACTGATAAACTCAGCTCTGTTATATTCTGTTGACCACCTTACTGCTGGGCTATTTTGATGACCAACTCCGATTTACTGGACCCCTGTAATAAAGGTTTTAAAATATCACTGAGTGGGCCTTGCTGTACCACTTCTGGTTCTGCATTGGACTGCGTGAAAAACACTGTAATGTTATATCACGGTTCTAATCCTGCCTTAGTTCCTCAATGCAGTGTGCCCTCAAAACTCTCATGCCTGCTGCCATTGCCAGTTTTCTGCTTCATGAGACCCTTTGATTTTTTTTGATCCTCCTGCTACCATAATTTCATCTGGACCAGTCTGCTGCACCAATAAAGGCTGCCTGTGCTGCAAAACAAAGTGAGACATGAAACATTAGGCTGGGGTCAGATGGCCGCTTAACTCCCGACCCAAGTGAGAGAGAGCTACATAAAAACACATTTGCCTAAGATCCCTACAGCCAGAGCTGTGAGGTCGGTAAGCAAAACTTTCGACTCCTCAATTTCCCTGAATCCGACCCCCTCATACATGACTCACTCAGGATTTATTCATTACTATCATACAATAATCAAGCTATTTATATAGAAGATAATAATTAATACAAATATTCAACAAATACTGCATTGAACTACAGTACCCAAGTCATTATATATTTTAAGAGGCGGTCCATTTTATACCGAATACGACTCCACAATCCTACCTACAGGTTTGGGCCTAGGGAGGCAATAGGGAAGAAAAAAAGCACAATACTATAAGTAGGGCCCCTTTTCCTTGAGACTATTGAGTGACCAGGGAGTCACCATGTACAGATCCAACTAAAACTTTGCTTTGATGTATTCTATTATGCTTTGCTTTTATAGCTCAGAACATAACAGACATTATAATCACTGTCCTCATTATGGCTCACAATCAAAATGAGTATGTTTGATGACACTGGAGAACCTGGAAGAAACCCATGCAACAACATTGAGCACATAAAGCCCATGCACATGTTGACTTGTCCAGCAGAGGATGAGTGCCAGTCACCGATATTAATCTTTAGATGGTCTGATTGTCTTTATGGCTCCATCGATGTCCTGCAGCTGACAGAATTAAGAGCCGACGCCTGGTCAACATTACTAATACAGCACCTGTCCTTGAGATATGTATATGATATTTTCATATTACATGGGGCATAGTTAAGCTTATGAAGGATTTGTCATAGTAAAGGACATCCCCCGTAATTGTAAATTGCAGCATTTCTTCTTTAGAAAATTATCTATTTCACTTAGAATTAAAAAGTACATTCCAGGAAAAAGTAATATTGCTTTTCAATACAAGATTCTAATTATGTCCCTTGATTTCACTTTCTACTGAGTAACTTTTCCTAATTAAGGGCAATTCCAAAGAGGGTGAACTGTAATGAACTGCTTTCATTACAAAATATGCCCAAGAATTTATATTAACTGAAGAGAAATCAATAATTTGATTTAAGGAAAAACTTATAATTGCAGAAAATGATCTTATGTCCCTTGGAGCAATCTAAACGATGAAGTTACAGAATAACTCCCACTTCAGTGTGAACAGAGAATGCTCCCTGACGTCTTATTCCAGTAAAACAAATACATGAATGGTATGCAGTCCTTTCCTTCCGAGTGATACCGTCTAGTGGTCACCTCTGCCATTCTTGTAAAGCCTCATACACACTGAGGATTTGGTGAGATTTTTACCTCAAATATTTGTAGCCAAATCCAGGTGTGGGTGATAAATGCAGAAGGGGTGATGTCTTTCTATTATACTTTTCCTCCGATAGCATCTGTAAGCCAAAATCAGGAGTGGAACAGGGGTAAAATACTGACCAAACTGAACGTGTGCACGTGGCCTAAAATCTAAAGCTACACATTATCCAATCACATACAGCTGCAAATGGCTCCTATAGATGTGAATAGGCAGCTGCATACAGATCAATTCCCCAAGAACAAGGCAAAAAAAAAAAAAATAGAGTTTATTATTAGAGTAATCGACTTCCAGGACTTTAATGATAGGGTTTGGAGAAATTAATTTTAAAAAAATTAATTAATTAATTTAAAAAAAAATATATATTTGTATGAATGTGGCCCTGCGACCAAGCAGCGGCGAAACAGCTGTTAGGGGCGTGCTGCAGGACAGGGCCCCCTGTGGAACCACCCGGTCCATCACAAGAGTATATCATGGGTGAGTGATTGTTGTAATGGTATCTCCAATAATTGTTAACCAATGCAAACCCTTACTCATGTAACTTAATACCACTGTGAATTGTGTCCTATGGTAAATGGTTGTACCCAGGGGGTTACCACCCCACTGCAGTTGTTTTGGATTGTCTTTGTCCTTATACTTCGTATCAAAACGTTTATGTGTCCACTTTTATATGAATAATAAAAGCTATATTTTATGTAACTCTAACTCCATAGTGGTGTCCACTTAATTAATAATTTAAAAGGAGTGTTACTTACTTCCAGCTATATATACACCTTAAGGGAATGATGTACCTTCAATCATGAGAATTTTTATAAGGTGTATAGTGATTTTGTATAATTACATTACATTATCCAATCACATACAGCTGCAAATGGCTCCTATAGATGTGAATAGGCAGCTGCATACAGATCAATTCCCCAAGAACAAGGCAAAAAAAAAAAAAAATAGAGTTTATTATTAGAGTAATCGACTTCCAGGACTTTAATGAAAGGGTTTGGAGAAATTAATTTTAAAAAAATTAATTAATTAATTTAAAAAAAAAAATATTTGTATGAATGTTTTTGTTTACATTTCTTAAAAAAAAAAAGATACATTTTAAGTTTGCTTATAGAACCTTAATTTTGCAATTCAATTAAGGGGGACTCAATTATTAGGGGAATAGATAGGGCAATCTGTCACAAAGACAGGGATCGTCGAACAGTGTGCTGCCTACCTGGCGCTTGAGTCCGGCACATCGCTGATCGGGTTGACAGATTACTGGGAGGGGCTGGTGAGGACCCAGCGGTCATAGTGCACATTGGCACAAATGACAAAGTTAGAGGTAGGTGGAAGGTCCTTAAAGATGATTTCAGGGAATTAGGCTGCAAGCTTAAGGCAAGGACCTCCAAGGTAGTATTCTCTGAAATACTGCCTGTACCACGTGCCACACCAGAGAGGCAACGGGAGATTAGGGAGATAAATAAGTGGCTCAGGAATTGGTGTAGGAAGGAGGGGTTTGGGTTCCTGGAGAACTGGGCCGACTTCTCTGTTGGCTACAGGTTCTATGCTAGGGACGGGCTGCACCTCAATGGGGAGGGTGCAGCTGTGCTGGGGGAGAAAATGGCTAGAAGGTTGGAGGAGTGTTTAAACTAGGGATTGGGGGGGAGGGTATTCATTGTATAGGAGGGGAAGATAGTGTAAACAGTAACCTGGGCACAAGTAATAAAATTGGGGGTGGCATGGGGGGTGGGGTTAGAACAGTCAATCTAGTAGGAAGGAATAGAGGTAAAGAGAGATGAATAAAGTGCATGTTCACTAATGCCAGAAGCCTCACCAACAAAATGGAGGAATTAGAATTGATTTTGTTGGAAAATAATTATGACATGGTGGGAATTTCGGAGACTTGGCTGAACGAGAGCCATGACTGGGCTGTTAATTTACAGGGCTATTGTCTGTTCAGAAATGACCGTACAAATAGGCGAGGAGGAGGTGTATGTTTATACGTAAAATCATCCTTAAAACCCATCCTGCGTGATAATATAGGTGAATCTAATGGAAATGTAGAGTCTCTGTGGGTGGAGATAAGGGGAGGGGGAAAAAATAATAAATTACTGATAGGGGTTTGTTATAAGTCCCCAACAATAATGGAAGTGGAGGAGAATATCCTCATAAAGCAAATAGATGAAGCAGCGACTCAGGGAGAAGTCATTATTATGGGGGACTTCAACTACCCTGAAATACATTGGGGAACAGAAACCTGCAGTTCCAGCAAAGGTAATAAGTTTTGAAAACTATAAGAGACAATTACCTTTCACAACTGGTTCAGGACCCAACAAGAAGGGGGGCACTGCTGGACCTAATATTAACCAACAGGCCAGACCGCATATCAAATATACAGGTTGGAGGTCACTTGGGTAATAGTGATCATAACTTAATAAGCTTTCAAGTATCCTTTACTAAGACGTGTAGTAGAGGGGCCACAAGGACACTAAACTTCAGGAAGGCAAATTTCCAACGGTTGAGAGATGATCTTAGTGCAATAAACTGGGACGATGTCCTGAGACATAAATGTACACAACACAAATGGGAGATGTTTATTAGCATCCTGAATAGGACCTGTGCACAATATATACCCTATGGGAATAAGCATGCTAGAAATAGGAGGAAACCACTATGGCTAAATAAAGCGGTAAGAAGTGCAATATGTGACAAAAAGAAAGCATTTAGGGAATTAAAGCAAGTAGGTAGTGATGAAGCATTAAATAAATACAGAAAATTAAATAACATTTGTAAAAAGCAAATCAAGGCAGCAAAGATTGAGACAGAGAGACTCATTGCCAGAGAAAGTAAAAAGAATCCCAAAATATTTTTTAACTACATAAATAGTAAGAAACTAAAAAATGATGGTGTTGGCCCCTTTAAAAATAGTCTGGGTGAAATGGTGGATGAGGATGAGGAAAAAGCAAATATGCTAAATGACTTTTTTTCAACGGTATTTACACAAGAAAATCCCATGACAGACAATATGATCAGTGAGAACAAAAATTCTCAATTAAACGTCACCTGCTTAACCCAAGAGGAAGTACGGCATCGTCTAAAAATCACTAAAATTGACAAATCCCCGGGCCCAGATGGGATACACCCCAGAGTGCTGCAGGAATTAAGTACTGTCATAGATAGACCATTATTTTTAATATTTAAAGATTCCATAATAACAGGGTCTGTACCACAGGACTGGCGTATAGCAAATGTGGTGCCAATATTCAAAAAGGGGACAAAAACTGAACTTGGAAATTATAGGCCAGTAAGCTTAACCTCTACTGTGGGTAAAATCCTAGAGGGTTTTCTAAGAGATGCTATACTGGAGTATCTGAAGAAAAATAACCTCATGACCCATTATCAACATGGTTTTACGAGGGACCGTTCCTGTCAAACTAATCTAATAAGCTTCTATGAAGAAGTAAGTTCTGGACTGGACCAAGGAAATGCACTGGATGTGGTGTATATGGACTTTTCAAAAGCTTTTGATACGGTGCCACACAAAAGGTTGATACATAAAATGAGGGCAATGGGGATAGGGGAAAATATGTGTAAGTGGGTTAAGAACTGGCTTAGTGATAGGAAACAAAGGGTGGTTATTAATGGAACACACTCAGAATGGGTCACAGTTAACAGTGGGGTACCACAGGGGTCAGTGTTGGGCCCGCTTCTATTTAATATATTTATTAATGACCTTGTAGGGGGCATACAGAGTAGAATCTCAATATTTGCAGATGACACTAAACTCTGCAGGGTAATCAATACAGAGGAGGACAATTTTATATTACAGGAGGATTTATGTAAACTAGAAGCTTGGGCTGCTAAATGGCAAATGCGCTTTAATGGGGATAAATGTAAAGTCATGCACTTGGGCAGAGGAAACAAAAGGTATAATTATGTGCTTAATTGTAAAACACTGGGCAAAACTGTCACTGAAAAAGACCTGGGTGTATGGGTAGATGACAAACTCACATTTAGTGGCCAGTGTCAGGCAGCTGCTGCAAAGGCAAATAAAATAATGGGATGTATTAAAAGAGGCATAGATGCTCATGAGGAGAACATAATTTTACCTCTATACAAGTCACTAGTGCGACCACACTTAGAATACTGTGTACAATTGTGGTCTCCGGTGTATAAGAAAGACATAGCTGAACTAGAGCGGGTCCAGAGAAGAGCGACAAAAGTTATTAGAGGACTAAGGGGTCTGCAATACCAAGACAGGTTATTAAACTTGGGGTTATTTAGCTTGGAAAAACGAAGGCTTAGGGGTGATCTTATAATAATGTATAAATATATGAGGGGACAGTACAGAGACCTTTCTAATGATCTCTTTACTCTTAGGCCTGAGACTGGGACAAGGGGGCATCCTCTACGTCTGGAGGGAAGAAGGTTTAATCATAATCACAGACGCGGATTCTTTACTGTAAGAGCAGTGAGACTATGGAACTCTCTGCCACATGATGTTGTAATGAGTGAGTCACTACTAACATTTAAGAAGGGCCTGGATGCCTTTCTTGAAAACTATAATATTACCAGTTATATATACTAGATTCTTTGATAGGGCGTTGATCCAGGGAATTAGTCTGATTGCCGTATCTGGAGTCAGGAAGGAATTTTTTCCCCCAATGTGGAGATTAGTGTTGCCACATGGGTTTTTTTTTGCCTTCCTCTGGATTGAACTAGATGGACTTAAAGTCTTCCTTCAACCTTAAAAACTATGTTACTATGTTACTAAATGTGTGTGGGATAAGCCAGAAATTGGAAGTGTAGCGTCAGAGTCTAGTTAATTTGCCACGATCTGTGATAATGTAGGAGGTCAGCAATCAGGTACCTCCAGTGAAAAGGAAATAATTTAAAGGGAACCCAAGAGGAGATACATGGTGCCAAATTCAGAATTTCAGCCAGGTATGTTTGAATGTGAAATGCAGCGGCAATTCAGGGAAACGTGATATTAAAGCATCCAGGGACCGAGCTGAACGGGAGACTAGTTTGACAGGCCGCTTCTGCCTACCAGCTACAAGGTAATCACAGGTCTCAGAGATCTGTCACAAAATGGGAAGGAGCAGCAGGTCCTGCTAGTCTCCTGGGCAGCTGGATACCGGTCATGCGCTTAGATGGCGCTGACATTGCGTGATGCTGCTGTGTATTTTGTTTGCCTTTAAGAGCTGCATGAGGTGTAGTTGTGAAGGTCTTTGTCTCCTGTGTTGTGCTCCAGAACTGCATTCACTATTCTGTTCGTTTGCTGGTAGTTATTTGCTGGCTGGGAACCCGCCCGATGCTAGCTAAGCAGAGAGTGCCTGGGCTAGTACCAGTATGGGAGACCGGCTGTTGTTGGTGAGGAACTCACACTGGCTGGGACACCGGTTCTGTTGACAGCTATGCAGGTGGTGGCTGGGCTTATGCCTATGTTAGTGACCGGCTTGGAAACCTGGTTCTGTTGGGTGTCGGACAGACGGACATTGGTGGTCTGTGCGCCACGCTCACACACGGTAGTCGGTTCTTCCCTTGCTCAAGCGTGACAAGCGTGACCTGGCAGCTTTCAAATTACATTTTTCTCTAAAAGGCTGCAGCATTTCCAAATCAAACATACTGGGCCGATATCATACAGCCATGCCTGATACATGCTCACCAAAGATTGGGCAGCTTGTTTCAGCTGTCAGGTTCTCTTTAACCGCTTCATCCCCAGGCGATATTCTGTTCTGGATTTTGTTTTCCCCTTCTTTCAAGAGCCATACCTTTTTTATTTTTCTATTAATCTAGAAATATAAGGAATTGTTTTTTTTATGGGACGAGTTGTATTTTTGAATCACAATTTTTTTTTACCATATAGTGCACTGGAAATGGGAAAAAAATCCAAGTGCAGTGAAGTTGCAAAAAAAAAAAAAAAAAAAGTGACCCTTCTGTTTGTGCACGGAACAGATAAGGAGGGTCTTAGATTCTTAGATGTAATAACATTTGTACCCCTCCTGTTTAGTGGTTTACATTCCTTTTTTCGATTCTATCTTTCTTATCCTTTTGATATAAGATACCCATGAAACGAATGTTATACAATGTTTAAAGATATACATTTATTGTATGTTTTCTTTTATACTCAATAAAAACTGATTACACACATAAAAAGAAGTGCAATTACACAATTTTTTAATTTTTTTTATTTATTTATTAGGTTCACTACAAGGTAAAACTGAAATGTTGGTATGAGTTTGTAGATTCCAAAAATGTATACCGTACTTTTACTTTTATCTAAGTGGTGAAAAAAAAATGCAGAATTAAAGAAAAAGAATTGCACTTTTGGTGCCTTGTCCGTGACCCGCTCTCATTTTTTGGGATCTGGGGCTGTGTGACGGTTTACTTTTTTGTGTGTCTTGAGGTGACATTTATAATGATACCATTTTCAGGTAGATGTGCTGTTTTGATCGCCTGTTACTCCATTTTATTTCAAATGTTACGCAGTTTACAGATCTGACTGATTTTATATTTTGATAGATTGGGCATTTCTGAACATGGTGATGCCAAATATGTATATATTTTTTTCTAATCGTTTAATTTTCAATAGGGTAAAAAGGGGGTGATAAAAAATAAAAAAACAAAAGTTCATATTTTTTAAAATATGAATGCTTCAGCATCTCTATGCATAGCCCAAATGATCACTTCTGAACGGCGGTGTCGCTTGGGAATTGCTGGCAGGAAGTGATTTATGACAGCACTTGGGCTCATCAGCTGACCCCGAACTGTCTTGGCAACGTATCAAGGGGTCACGGATGCAAGCAGGAAACCAAAGAGTTAACAGCGCCGATCTGATCGATGATCCAATCGGTGCTCTTAGCTCCACATGTCAGCTGATCTGATCAGAGCTGACAAGTGTTGGGGATGATGTGGACTCAGCACGTGAGCTCGCCTGAAAGGGAAGGAACACGGCCAAGAACGTAAATATACACCTTTGGTCATCAAGAGGTTAAGGGTGTGCGCAAACACGGAGTATCTGGTGCAGACATTTTCTGCACCAAATCTGTATCTCCGGTCAGGAAAACGCATTAAAATCATGTGGCGTTTTTGCCTGTATTTTTCATAATGAAGTCGAAGGGGGGAAAAATGCTGCAAAAATGCATCAGAATTGCCATGCTGCAGATTGTTTTCTGCACCATATCTGCAAAGCAAAAATAAGGAACAAGTGCACAACACGTCACAATTTTCATGGACTTTGCTGGCATAATTGTAGGCTCATTTGTGACAAAACTGCACCAAAAAATGCGCATTTACTTTGGAAATCTGTGTCTGCAAGGCTGAACAATCCTTCTAAAACTAAGTTTTAAGATGCCAAAGATGTTCTCTATTCATGAAATAATGAAATTAAATTATTAGCTCTTGTATGGATCCGACTGACTCACTTGGGATGTTGGGTTTTTGGATTGATCTACGATGTGTGATTCAATATACGAAATTTGAGGCTGTACCCTTGGATTTCTGCCATGTGTCTGCTGAGGTGTGAAGCAGATCCACAGCAGATTATCCTCGCTGTCCTTCAAGGGTTCGGATTCTCAGCTTTTCCATAATCAATATGTCACTTATTTTCCTGGGAAACTGTCTTTCCTCATGCAGCCATAAATCCACATGGAAATTTTCCAAAGCATGTAGATGAGCCGGCGGGAAGTCCATTCCCAGGCACGTGATGTGGATTCCACATGGATCTATGTCACATCCACATCAGAAAGTGAATAAAAGCCAAGAAGTGTGAACATGTCCTTGATGTAGGGGTTTAATAGGATGCATCAGTGCTTACAAGTAAAGGACAGTAAGAAATAAACACTAGAACATTATTTATTCACAATATATTTAACCCAGCAAATTATTTTATTACAGTACAGCTTAATGTGTTTGAGAAAATAGCAATGTATTGATGTTCTCAAGCCTGCAAATTACACTTTAATGAATAATGACATTTGTTTTATACTAATGCAGCAAATAAAATGATCTCCTTAAATTGTTTTTAATTATCCAATTAGGTGGGCTTTAATTTTAAACGGACAAATTTACTTTATTTCAATTAAATAAATTCTGCCCATATGACAGCAGCGCACATTTCTACATTTCTTTATCAAAACAGTCCAACATGGGATCGTTAGAAGAAGGGCTAAAACATTACCTCTGCTGCCACCATGTGGTCAACGTAATTCATTGCACAGGAGTCTAGATGGCAAGTATTACTAGATGGCCAAGACAGACATTTACTGCTGATATTACAGAGGGATAAAGCCAGGCACACAACTATACAAAGATAACTCAGCTGACCTTGTCTCACAATGTATGAATTCATAGACAATAAAGGAGCCCTCCTGCCTTTCTGAGTATGTATGTGATGACGTTTGGGGCATTACTATGCTCACTGATCAGCATCTACCTTGATTCCCAGCCTTGCTCCAGTCCTCTTATGGGTCACGTGCAGACTCATCTCTGTCGCCTCACACAGAGACTGCTCCATAACGTTGTGAGAGCGACTTCGTGTCTCAAGTCATGAGAAGCACGAGCTATGCATCTTAATGGCCCTACACTACTATATTTAAAAAAGATTTGGGGATAACATTTTTGCTGGAAGGTTTCTTTAAGCTCCCAATTATCTATTATATAATTGCGAATAGCTTTTTTGCCCTTCGACTTCCGGGGTGGTCATGTGGATACGTGCGAAGCATTGGCCGCGAAGCGGCCATTGCGAGCAGTCCTAAGTCGACTCGCAGCGGCCATTGCGACAAGTTCAAAGCCGACTCGCATGCCCGCGCAGCGAGCATTGCGAGTCAGAGACTTGCCGTTCTAGAATCCCGATGCATGTGCATCGGCTCCAGCTAGTATATATATATATATAAAAAAAAAAATCAATGTAAAAATAAGAATCATAACGTTAGTACAGTAATATTCTTTAACGTATCAGTTACTCGGCAATGTTGGCCATGACACAGGTTGTGCGGCCATTGATCACTGTATCATACCTTCCCTATGGGGTCATGGAACCTTTCTGCTTGCAGTGTGACCACATTCGCTGGCATTATGCTGTATCATCCTGCAGAGCATGTGACCAGGGATCGCTAATTATAGCTGTTCACGATGTGATATTTTTCTAGATTCACATCCTTTTGCTGTTTATCATGTTGTAGCATGTTGTTTTGTCCGTGCTACCAGAGTCGCAGCCAAAGTGGCCAAGTAGCACCAGCCTAAACAGTACTATAACCGTTAGGCTAAGTGCACACTGTGCATATTTGTTTGTGCCTAAAAAAACGCAACAAGCATGCATCCCTTTCTTCTATGTGCCCACTGTGCTTTTCTGCTGGGTTTTTGTAAGAGCTGATTAGAATGGCTGGCAACTGGAAAACACAGTCCCAAAAAAAGCACAAGACAATTGACAGGGACTTTTATAAACGTATATAGTGGGCACAGCTTTTGGAAAATCACATTGACTTTTATTACAAAACTGTGGGTGCAGAAAACGCAGCACAAAAACACAGAGGGCACATAGCCTTAGGCTTACACTTACCCATCCGCCGGCTGTTCCCGGTTACAGGGACCTGAGACATTCACGTCTGATGTGCTGCCAGGACCTTCCAGATCTTTAATTGACTAGTAGTGATCATGTGATATGCACGTCACATATCACATGATCGCTACTTGCCAAACACAGATATGGAAGGTCCTGGCAGCACAAATAGATATGGATGTCTCTGGTCCCGGTAACCGAGTATTCTATTATTTTATTTTTAATACCTTTTGATTCCTTTTATTTAGCTTTCGCAGTGTATATTAATACACTGCGAAAGCCAAAAGGCCTGTCACACATGTCACATGGGGAAGGAACACAGGATTCTTCCTCCCCATGTGACATCACTTCCTGCAGTGCCCACTATTATACGTGCTGGAATTGCGCATTGTTTTAAAGGTGATGTGTAATTCCAGCAGTTAAAATGGGGCCTATGGGAAAATGCGCGCGTAAAAAAGCGCCAACAATTGACACGTTGATTAATTTTTACGTGCACGCTTTGTCCTGTGCTGCATAAATGTACACAGCGTCTGCACGGCAAAAGTGAAAGTCCATACACTTTACCAGCAAACGCAGACAGATGTGCTTTTGGTGGAAAAGTGTGCGCAAAAAAGTGTGACAATTACGCACTGTGTGAACATAGCCTTACTGTTATATTCCCCCCTCACAATACTGACCATTCTGTGTTCTGCTATTCTTCACCTGTCTTATTCACTGCATTATCTAACCCTTCATATGTGTATATGTGTGTGTGTTCAGAATTTGTGTTATTATGAACCTGATGAAGAGGCCTTAAGGCCACGTCACACGCATCAATCTTATGAGCGATATTGTTAGCGATCACGTGCACGCGTGATCGCTAACAATATCGCTCACATCGCTGGTGAGCTGTCACACAGACAGACTCCCCAGCGATGTGGACCAGCGAGATCGCTGGTAACTATGGTAAACGTCGGGTTACTAAGCGCCGCGCGGCGCTTAGTAACCCGAAGTTTACCATAGATACCATCTCCCAGCATAGGCTCTGCCGCTGGAGATCGTTCATCGTGGTGTCACACACCACGATGCTGCAGATTGATCAAGCGTTTATCGCTTGATTTGAGCTCCGGCTCACAAATCTGCAATCAATCAAGCGATTTTACATTGTAAAATCGCTTGATTACACGCAGCGACGCACAAACGATATCGCTTAAGCGATCAAAAAAGCAGATCGCTTAAGCAATATCGCTCATAAGATTGATGCGTGTGACGTGGCCTTTAGAGTCTCGAAAGCTTGCTATTATTTACCATCTCTCCAGTTAGCCACTAAAAGGTATCAACCACTGAGGAGAATGAGATTTTAACACGAATGTAAAAAAAGTGCCCCAAAAAAAAATAAACTTAATTTTGTCATTTAAGTGTAAATGCATTACAGAATATAAGACGCTTTCTAATGGAGAAGCTTGGGGTATGGACAGCAGCTGTTCTGTCTTTACACTGTACAGGATTCTGTAAGGGATGGTAAATCTCGGTGTAGTTCCAATCGTTTCCGCACACGGCCTTGCTTTATGAATGCTTACTAACATTCAGCATCAAACGTGAAGAAATCACAATGTGCATACACTGGAGCTGCCCGTCCCTGACACCGTGCTGGGATAACATTTCACCAATGCTCAGTCTTTGACGCATTCTTTGTCCTATGGGCATGATCTACTGATGATAATCTCAGATTCCCATCTACTTATGCTGAAACCTGAACCTTGAGAACATATTCATCCCCCTCTGCTTGTCCCGTTCCAGTCCCCCCAGTGACCTCTCACACTGGCTCACCTATTACACACAGAGCCATTCACTCCACCATCACTGCTGCAAGGTCAGTGTGAGAGGCAGCACCGGGAAAGTCTACTTATCACATCGCCTTGTAGGATTATACAAGGTTTAGCTCATACACTATTAACAAGATCAGAACAGAAGCATAAGATTTTTTTTACCTGCAAACCACACAATTGTGCCAGAAAGAACAGAAACTTGGTGAAAGACGCTGCAAAATCCTGAACATGTGGAATACATGGCAAATTGGATTCTGCAGATTTGATCGAGCCAAAGTCACCCTACAAAAGCACATTCTTTGCAGGGTGGAAAAAGTTATTTTCTTAAAACCTCACTTATTACTGAGGACAGCTAAGGCGCTTTCACATCCACCGGTAATGGCTGATCGCGGCAGTTGCGGTGAAAAAAAACGCAACTGCCGCAATTACCGCATAACAACCGCACTTGTGGTTCACCTGCGGCAAGCCCCATGCAATGTCTATGGGGCTTGCGGTAAGTGGGCGGCAGGTGCGGCTTCGGCACTTGCGGCATATGTGGCCGTGAGAAAACAGCGGCTGACCGCGTTTTTTTTCGCGGCCGCATTAGCGGCAAGTGCCGAAACCGCAACTGTACCACACTTGCCGCACCTGCCGCAAGCCCCATAGACATTGCATGGGATTGCCGCAGATGAACCGCAAGTGCGGCCGTTATGCGGTAATGGTGTTTTTTTCACCGCAATTGCCGCGATCAGCGATTACCACTGATGTGAAAGGGGCCTTGTTTTTTTTTATATAAATAAAACCATATAACAAAAAAAAAACAACTTCATTTTTCACCCTCCACATGTCTTGTGCTGAGCATCTATTACCACCTGCTATTGTCTGCATTTCTGAAGTCAATCATTGATCTCACCATCATGCTGTCAGCTTGGGAAAAGCTGCTGAGCTCAGTTATGTAAAGTCAGCACTGCCCACTGGGAGCAGAGGTAGATAATGCTGGACCTACGGAGGGGGAGAAAAGAAGAAAAGAACAGTATGTTCTGTTTTTCATTTTTAAACCCACAGCTAGGGGAGAGGGGTGGTAACAAAACAGAAAAAAAACATTGAAAATGGGTTTTTCTATTAAGAAAAAATAAATAATAAATTAAGTTATCGCCCATGCATGTGATATGGCATACTTTCCTCATCGTTTGTGGTCCAACTGCCAAGACCACGACGATCTTGAAACCTGACGTCTGCATCCCTGAGAAGGGGGTTCTGCGGCGGCAGTGCACGTGTGTCGCCTCGCTTATACTCATTGTCTATGGGACTGCGAAACAGTAGAGCTCAGCAGTCCTATAGACAATAAAGTAAAGGCTGTGCTCCATACAGGACAGGTTTCCAAAGTCTCAGTCTCAGGATCGCAGACAAAGCCAGGTGAGACCCCACCCAACGATCAGTAAGTTATACCTTATGACAGGCCGTTTAATAAACTACCATAGAAGTGAATAGGACTCACAGAAGGAAACAGTATAGTGGATTTTTCCACAATGATTATTAAAGCCTATGGTAGATAAAGAACAGCATAATGGAAATGGCATGGCTCACTGTGCTACGCTATTTCTGAGAATCCAATTAACTTCTGTGGGAGCTCAGGTAAAAGCATAGCACCAACTGTATGCATGGTTACATAATCTCACCCACTTTTGGCCGCAGCATACAGACTTGTATTACCACTTCTGCAATTAACAACTCCCATGGCCATACACCTTTAAGAAATACCCCGGATTTGGGAGACTGCAAACATGTCAGCTTCCTTGACCCCTATGAAGGAAATTTTCCTGGACACTGCACAGACGATCAAACATTGGCTAGGGAAAAAGTTACCGCTGGTTCGGGGCTCCTGGCATTGACTCCTAAAACAAGGATTTCAGAGGGGGAATGGCGACACTAGCGCTCTGTATATAAGTCGCACAAATCTACAGCTTAAAGCTACACAAAATACATGGCAATTAAGAGAAAATGAATATGAAGTCACATTTCTCATACTACGTAGAAGCAATGTGGAAGAGATCGGGCATTTCTGAATAACACAAAGACCACACATACATTATGTATATTCATCAATTTATAGAAAAAGTGTCAACCATTAACAAAAGGTAGGAGAACAAGTGCTGAAGCTGTGACGAATTACACAAGTGGCCGCTGTAACAATCCCATATAGAATAACACGCCATTTATTCTGATTAGTTTACATGTCCTGTGCAATACACCCTGTCCTGCAATTACCGAGCTGTCCCTACCCGTCATCCCGCTCAGCCCCGCAAGCACAGTACAACATCACTTACATGTACGACCTAACGTACAATTTTCCACATACTGTCAATCAGCAAGGCATGAACATGTGCAAACACTCCCAAGCACAGCCCCATAGCCTCCGTACTAGGAAATCATCAGCAACCGCTTTATAGCAAGTGAATTTAACGGTATTTTCTGTGCTTTTTTTCTTTCTTGGCCCTTAGATATGAACAGTAATGCTCTCAATTACTCAAATCTGGAACCTAACGAAAAGCAGAAATGAAAAGCAGGTTGGAAAGTTGTAATTACATTAAAAAACACAGCTATAGGCTAAAATCGCAGCGTTTTAACATCGTTTAGTGACAGTTTTATTAGTGTTCATGAGTAAGTTTTTTATATTGTAAAAAAAAAAACAAAGAAAAAAAGCTAAAACCAGATGTTACTTAAAGAAGTGTACAGCAGAGTAGTTACAGGGCTACAAAGAAAGATGATTTTTTGTTTACAATATTGTTGCAGATCACTTGAATCCTTTTCTTTCTTTCAATCTGCAGTATGTTCTCAAGATCTTGTTTTTCTGGAATTTTTCAGATAGGCTTCACTACAGGAATTCAAGAAGGTCATAAAATGTCCCATAAAAATGCTGCACAACATTACAGATCATCAAGTATGGTAAACATTCCTGATATGCATTGTGGTTTCTTTTCCAAGCATTTTAGCATTGAAAACATTCAGGGAACAAAGTCGCATTAAAACCACCTATAAATAGCCAAGCGCCTACGGGAGAGATAGTCAATGGCTGCCATGTCCGACTCAGGATTATTAGACAATGCAAATATAAACAAATTGATTTATGTTTATTAAAGAAGCACTCCCATCATTAATTTTTTTTTTTTTTTTTTCTCCTTTTGGGTATGTGCTCACTTTAAAGGGAATCTGTCAGTATGATCAACTTTTCTACACCATCTTCATGGGCATATAGGCTGAAAAAAATTAAAAGGAGGCGTCACCAGTATGAGACATGTAATGACCGACAGTCTGATCTGCTGCTACACATGTCTCGCACTCGTAATGCCCCCTTCCATTTATGCAGATTATCCTGCAGATCAGTGTCCAGCCCATAGAGCTTAACAGCTCTCTAAAGGCCCCGTCACACGTAGCAACGCACCAGCGATCTCGACAACAATGCGACCTGACAGGGATCACTGATGTGTCGCTACGTGGTCGCTGGTGAGATGCCACACAGGCAGACTTACCAGCGATTACCCAGCGATACAGGGACACCAAACAGTCGTTGGGATCTGTTTGCTTCTCGGGTGAAGAATGGAGCTCACTGGTCATTGCTAATGTCACACACAGTGACCCAGCATGCCCAGCGAGAGATCGCCGATCAAAAAATTTTCCAGGCCATTCATTAATGATCAGCGATCTCCCAGCGGGGGGCCGATCGCTGCTACGTGTCACACGAAGAGAGATCGCTGGCGAGGTTGCCGCAACGTCACAAAACCTGTGACGTTTGTGGCGATATCGTTAGCTATCTTGCTACGTTTAACAGGGCCTTAAAGGAATCAACCGCCAGGATTTAACCCCATGTAAATTAGTGCAGTAGGTGATTGTTGTGTGAAGCATGACATCACTAATTTTTTTTTATTCAAACTCTGTGGGTCTGTCTTTCTGCTGTAAGATGAACCCCCCCTCCTTCCCTTTTGGATGAGTCTGGATGAGAACAACGAGGGTGAGAGTTTGGATTACAGCAGAAAGACAAGCCCACAGGTGAGGAATGAAAAAAAAAAAAACAAATAGTGATGTCATGGTGCACACGTCAATCACCTGCTGCCCTGATTTACAGGTGTATAAATACTGGAGGTTGGGCCACTTTAAAATCGTAAAAAAACATGGATTTCTCTGGAATAAGACACTGGATTGCAGAAATCAAGGTATCATTTTATTTAACTTCCAATGACCAAAACGTCTACAGACATGAATTAAATGTGTTTATTCTACTGACAGATTCCTTATAAGTATTTGCTGTAGACATTTCTGCATCAAAAATGTGTCTGTCTTTTGGCAGGAAAATTACTGGATGAAAAAAGGAAAAAAAGTGCACTTTTTTGCTAATTTTTTTTCCCATCCATTAGAATGCATAAATAATGCAGCAGAACAACTGAAAGACTAGACATGTTACAGACTTAAACCTGCTTCATATCTGCAAGATAAAAAAAAATAATTATCATGTGCATGAGATGTCAGAAATCTCATTCACTTTGCTGGGACAGTCTTTCGTTGCAAAAATGTGATGTCCGACAATATCCTTGAATGAATGAATCCCCTAATTATTATATCGATGGCTGGACCATATATGATATCATTTGTTACGGTTACCTTTTATGCCTCCCCTATTTCCTCTAGATTGTAAGCTCTTGCGAGCAGGGACCTCACTCCTCATGGTTTTTGAATTTTGGTTACTCTGTATGTCTCATATTGTCTGTACATGTCCCCTCTGAATTGTAAAGTGCTGCGGAATATGTTGGTGCTATATAAATAAATGTATTATTATTATGATTATCCTTAGTGTGTTAACTTTAGTGTATTGTGTGCCAGTGTGTTATAGACCCATCGTCTGCCATCTTCTCCGGTATACACCACTGTTCAGCTCCTCTTCTGGGTCATTTAATGACAATTCAGACTCTCCGAATCACTCTTTGCTCTCGTGCGAGCCAGAAACCGCTTTTATGATATAAGCTAATGGAGCCTTGATCTGTTGCTTACAGCTAGGATTTGTCATTATTGTCAAGTCGTGGAAATCTACCTTCATCCTTAAAATGATGTTTCACTTATGCAACCAAGGCCTTGTATTACTTAATCTCCCGTCAGCCCTGCCTGTCATTTCCAGAGGTCACATGGCCGGTCTTTGACTAGAATCTGTCATCAACCTCTGCCTTTAAGAAAAAAAAAAATCCATTTAAGGCAGGGGTGGGCAACTCCAGTCTAAGGGCTGCAAATAGTTTGTGTTTTCAGGATTTCCTTAGCATTTGACAGTTAGTAATTTAATCTCCTGCACAGCTGATGATTGAAAACACCTTGTGCCTTGTACAATACCAAGGAAATCCTGAAAACATGGGCTGTTTGCGGCCCTTGAGGACTGGAGTTACACACCCCTGCGGATCTCCACCAGTGGATACACCTTAGGCGGCCGTCACACGGTTCAATTTAATGCACGATATCGCTTAAGCGATCTGCTTTTTGATCGCTTAAGCGATATCGTTTGTGCATCGCTACGTGCGATCAAGCGATTTTACAATGTAAAATCGCTTGATTGTTAGATCGCAGATATGGGAGCCGGAGCTCATATCAAGCGATCATCGCTTGTTCAATCTGCTTCATCGTGGTGTGTGACACCACGATGAACGATCTCCCAGCGGCACAGCCTATGCTGGGAGATGGTATCTATGGTAAACGTCGGCTTTCTAAGCGCCGCGCGGCGCCTAGTAACCCGATGTGTACCATAGTTACCAGCGATCTCGCTGCTCCACATCGCTAGTGAGTCTGCCTGTGTGACAGCTCACCAGCGATGTGAGCGATATTGTTAGCAATCGCGCGTGCACGTGATCGCTTACAATATCGCTCTCGAAATTGTAGCGTGTGACGGCCGCCCTAGCAATACCTGCATTGATATTCATTACAGCGGATATCACTGCGAGAAATGAGTGGAGCAGCCGCACATACAGGGCCCCTACATCCACAGCAGAAAACAACCCACGGCTCTGATCAGTTTAGGCTGTGGATATATTTTCCAGCATGGGCACGAGACTTCTTACAATCTCATGGACTATGTTGGGACTGTAAAATGCAAGCAATTAGGTAACTGAACATGAGTTGTGTTCTTGCACTGTGATAACTTAGCTATAGTCAGAAATAATAACAACAAGATTTGTCCAAAAGGATCAATATGTAAGGAAACGATTTTGCAAAAATCGAGTTTGCAGCTCAGATAGGTGCTGATATTTGTGGTACCACTACTGCTAGAGGGTAATGATCTGCACATTTCAAGCACTGGAGCCCTAATGCTTCTGAATAGAAATCCATAAAAACACTTTATTCCTAGGAAGAGTAAAATCTCCTGTTTTCCACTGACACTACCTAACCAAAATACTATCCAAAGCTTTGATGAGTACAAATTACACCTTGCATGCAGACCGATCCGCATCAAATAATTCCGCTTTATGCATGTCAAGTGTCTAGCCCAAAAAAAAAAAAAGTATCCCTCAGATAAGAAGGAACTTTCAGATTTTATTTCCTCTCCCACTGAGGGAGACTGGAAATGAAACAAATTTGCAAATTCAGGAGTCCCCCCCCCCCTCCTCACCCGTGTCAATGCTCTTCACTGTACATCAAAGGGAAGCGCGCTCTACATGACACATGAAGACAATTCCCCTCAGTAATCAGGCAGGTGTCTGGGGCAGAGAAAAGCCTGTTTTCCCCAGTCCTTCACCTTGTTTGATTGCTGCTTACTTTTGATCTGATGCTGCCCTCACCCTGGTAATGACTTCCCCTCTGAAAGAACCCACCTCACATCTGTCAGAAGGAATAAAGGGTATCAAACTGAGGCCTGACATCGCCTTTGGGCCATAAAATGTGCTGCCAACCAAACTGTCCCAAGCTCCCACCATTTCCAATTCAGGCCCTTTTGTTCTAGTGGGTATAGTAGTTTGGGTACCAATGGCAGGATAAAGGATTATGCACCAACTGTGAAGCCTAGCTCTCCTGAATACATATCTTTTCATTCCAGCAGCTTCGCCTCTTAAATGCTCTCAACTTCATGGTGGTGACTATGAAATACACATTCAACGACTGTGATAGAACGTTTGTTTAAATCCGCTTTCCTGTGGAACAAAGGTCATTGAGCGTCTTACGGCCTTACTAGGAAGCTTTAAAAAAAAATTTAAAAAAATACATTTCCAGTCACATTTGTATGAGGTCACGAAAGGCCAGCTGGCAGGCAGCCCTCCGACAAGTCACTTCTTAATGACAAATAAATGTTCTTTATATAGAGTATTCTACCTAAAAGCGTTGGATGTATAAAAAATAATGCATGACTACTTCCTGACACAAAGAAACAAAGCCGAATGGATTCTCAGCCCGCTGAACTGGAACTCGCAGAGAAAGGGAGAAGAGATTTCTGACTCAAATTATCTATAATAAATGACTCCTAAGCGAAAAAGTTCTCTAACAAAGTAAACAGCAATAAGACAAACAAAATCAAAATTATTTATTGTTTAAAAGCGTAAAACTGCAAAAAAAAAAATAAAAATCTATAAAAGATTCTAGTTTGTCGACACGAACAATCCATCCATCTTATGTACTGATTGTAATTGTAATTTTGTAGTATTGCAGATTATACAGCCAGTATACAAATTAAACACATCATAAACGGCAAACTCTGAAAGAAGGAAAGAAAGAGTGATGATCCCCAAGAAGAATCATTCCGCTCACATCATCAAGAGAAGTAATGAATTTCAGAGACGGGGTAAGTGCAGGGAAATAAAACAATATTCACTTTTCATTTGATCTAGTAGGAACTGGTACAGCATAGGAATATAAATAATGGAGGGGAATCGCAAATTGTAAGCAAGAATTATCACTATGGCAGAGAGACGGTGGGAAGAGGTGAATCACACTAACACCTCATTCACATTGTGTTTTCACATTCAAGATAGAAATCACTGATGAACCTCAGTCAGTTTGTCAGAGTTTATCACAGACTGATCCAGGTTTCATCACCTTTCTCATACATGAAAAAGGTTTCTCTATGTTTTTTCCTATGTAAGGCCCCTTTCACATCAGCATTTTTTTCAACTTGCGGCATATCCGGCAGATTTACTGCATCTGCCGCCTAACGGTCGCACTTGCGGCAAGCCCCATGTATTGCCTATGGGGCTTGCGGCAGGTGCGGTATTGCCGCGATCCAGCACTTGCGGCAGTTGTGGCCAAGAAAAAAACCGCGGTCATCGGCGTTTTATTTTTGCGGCCGGGATTGCTGCAATACTGCACCTGCTGCATGCCCCATAGACAATGTATGGGGCTTGCCGCAAGAGCAACCATTAGGCGACAGATGCAGTAAATCTGCCACAATTTGAAAAAAACGCCGATGTGAAAGGGGCCTAAGGCTGCTTTCACATCTGATTTTATAAATTTGCTACAGATCCGGCAGATTAATGGCTGTCTTGTGGCAAGCCCCATTCATTCTCTATGGATTTGCAGTCTGGTGTGGCAAGTGCGGTTTTGCCGAATCTGGCACTTGCGGCAAGTCAAAAAAAAACACTGCTGGCAGAGTTTCTTTTGTGCTGCCACGAGTGCTGGATTTGCTCGATCCAGCAAAACCGCACTTGTCGCACTTGAGCGCAAATCCCATAGAAAATGATGGGGCTTTCTGCAAAACAGCAGATGCGGCAAAATCTGCCAGATGTGCAGCAAATTTTTTTAAATCACAAACGTGAAAGGTCCCTAAGGCTACAGTCACACATAGCGCTTTTTTGCGCGGGCGCTTTTTACCCGCGCAAAAAAAAGCAGTGCTGCTCAGACGGCACGCTTTCTTACAGTCCAGGGGAGGAGTGATGTCACAGAGGGGAGAAAGAATCCTGCTTCCTCCTCCACTCTGTGCCATGTCTGCCAGCCCCATTTGATTTCGCAGTGTATTAATATACACTGCAAAATCAAAATTAAACAAAGCCAGAAGTATTAAAAATAAAAAAGATTTCATACATATCTCTCCCGCCGGCTTGTTAGCGCCATCCGGAACTATGCGAAGGCCATGTACTAATGGAAAAAGACCTGCCGTGATGTCAGAGGGGGCGCTCCCGGCGCTGATTGGAACGCCCTCTGACACCACTACAGGTCCTAGCTGGTCCATTCCAGCGGCGGCTCCTGGCTCCCGGACACCGGAACACCCATCGGAGATGCAAGTATTTAATTCTTTATTATTTTTAATACATTTGTCTTTATTTAACTTTGATATTGCAGTGTATATTAATACATTGCAAAATCAAATGGGCGGTCACAGGTGTCACACAGGGGAGGAGGAAGCAGGATTCTTCCTCCCCTCTGTGACGTCAGATGCAGCAGCGTCTGCCCTTATAGGAAAAAGCGCCGGCGCTGCTGCGTAAAGAATTGACAAGTCAATTCTTTTTATGCTGGCACTTTCTTCCAGAAAGGCACGGTGCGAAAATACACGCTGTCTGAACGGCAAAGTGAATTATACATTCACTTTGCTGTCAGACAATACGCACCTGCGCATTTTTGAAAAGTGCTCGTAAAAAAGCGCTCAAAAATGCGCAGTGTGTGAACGCAGCCTAACAGTCTGTGAAAATCAGACCACTCCTGGATGGTATCTGAGTGCACTCCGATATTTTCATGGATTGATAGATTTGCAATACACTCAAGCTGCGGAAAAATCACGGACATATAAATGACCCCATTCACTATCATAGTCACGATTGCCATCCATAGTTGTTCAAGAAAGTTCACCAGCCAGTGGTATAATCGGAGTCCGATATGCCGATGCCAACTTTTCAACCTGGGCAACCCACCGGCATGTTGGTGAGCTGTATCGACCCTTATAGCATTCTAAATCTATTAGGACATACACGTTTCCCCTCCTCTTCCTTCATTATGTAGTAATGTCTCCCATCTTGTAATAATATCCTCTCATTCTGGTCCCATTCAAGGTATATATGCCTCCAATCATGGTCCCTTTTCTTTTCTTGTATAAATGTCCCCTATCCCAGGAACCTCCCTGATAAATATGTCACCCATACTGGTTTATTTAGCGGTCTTCACCCAGTTTTCTCTAACACAAAGAAGAAACATTCCTTAAAAAAACCACTTCTATAGCCGACACAGAGGCTGGCAGGTGACATCGGTATTCCTGCTACGTTGGCATGACAGCAGCCAGCCTGCGCTGTGCTGGCAGCTTGTACTGCGGTGTAGGGACACAGAGCACCTTCATACAGACACATGCATTCAAAGAGCACGTATACAGACACACACCATATATTTGTGTGTATGTGTCTGTGTATGTATATATATATATATATATATATATATATATATATATATATATATATATATATCTTATATATAAAACCCGAAGGCCACTTCCGGAACAGGCCACGCCCACTTCCGTGATGGACGTCGCCCAGGCTCATGCAGTGCACTGTAGCAGGGCTGCCCCCCCTGCTACAGGCACCGGCACACGGAACGTTCCGACCTCGGAAGTTCCGTGTGCCCTCCATCCACTCCCCTCCACCCTCTGCCCTCCAGACACATGCCTACATACCGAGGGGGGTAGGGGGGGCCCATTGCCCGCCACCTCGGGGGGCCACACAAGCCCTGGGAGTACCCGTGCTTCCTACCCGTGCTTCCTGCCCGTGCTTCCTGCCCGTGCCTGGAGAGGAGGGAGGGCGGGACTTCCTCTCCTGCAGCTCTGCCCGCCCCTCCTCTCCTGCTACAGTACACCTGATGGCCGGCCCGCGGTGAGTCTGCCCTGCCGGCTCCAGCAGCCTCTGCCCTCCAGCCTCCTCTGCCCTGGCCTCTGCCCTCCAGCCTCCTCTGCCCTCCCCTCTGCCCTGGCCTCTGCCCTCCAGCCTCCTCTGCCCTGGCCTCTGCCCTCCAGCCTCCTCTGCCCTGGCCTCTGCCCTCCAGCCTCCTCTGCCCTGGCCTCTGCCCTCCAGCCTCCTCTGCCCTGGCCTCTGCCCTCCAGCCTCCTCTGCCCTGGCCTCTGCCCTCCAGCCTCCTCTGCCCTGGCCTCTGCCCTCCAGCCTCCTTTGCCCTGGCCTCTGCCCTCCAGCCTCCTCTGCCCTGGCCTCTGCCCTCCAGCCTCCTTTGCCCTGGCCTCTGCCCTCCAGCCTCCTCTGCCCTGGCCTCTGCCCTGGCCTCTGCCCTCCAGCCTCCTCTGCCCTGGCCTCTGCCCTGGCCTCTGCCCTCCAGCCTCCTCTGCCCTCCACTCTGCCCTCCAGCCTCCTCTGCCCTCCACTCTGCCCTCCAGCCTCCTCTGCCCTCCACTCTGCCCTCCAGCCTCCTCTGCCCTCCACTCTGCCCTCCAGCCTCCTCTGCCCTCCACTCTGCCCTGGCCTCTGCCCTGGCCTCTGCCCTCCAGCCTCCTCTGCCCTCCACTCTGCCCTCCAGCCTCCTCTGCCCTCCACTCTGCCCTCCAGCCTCCTCTGCCCTCCACTCTGCCCTCCAGCCTCCTCTGCCCTCCACTCTGCCCTCCAGCCTCCTCTGCCCTCCACTCTGCCCTGGCCTCTGCCAACCAGCCTCCTCTGCCCTGGCCTCTGCCCTCCAGCCTCCTCTGCCCTGGCCTCTGCCCTCCAGCCTCCTCTGCCCTGGCCTCTGCCCTCCAGCCTCCGCTCTCCTGTCCTCTGCCCTCCAGCCTCCGCTCTCCTGTCCTCTGCCCTCCAGCCTCCGCTCTCCTCTGTCCTCCAGCCTCCGCTCTCCTCTCCCTGTCCTCTGTCCTCCAGCGCTCTCTCCCCTGCCTTGCCTCCAGCCTCCGCTCCTCTCCCTGTCCTCTGCCCTCCAGCCTCCGCTCTCCTCTCCCTGTCCTCTCACCAGCCTCCAGCTCTCCCTCCCTGTCCTTACCCCTCCAGCCTCCCCTGTCCTTACCCCTCCAGCCTCCCCTGTCCTTACCCCTCCAGCCTCCCCTGTCCTTACCCCTCCAGCCTCCCCTGTCCTTACCCCTCCAGCCTCCCCTGTCCTTACCCCTCCAGCCTCCCCTGTCCTTACCCCTCCAGCCTCCCCTGTCCTTACCCCTCCAGCCTCCCCTGTCCTTACCCCTCCAGCCTCCCCTGTCCTTACCCCTCCAGCCTCCCCTGTCCTTACCCCTCCAGCCTCCCCTGTCCTTACCCCTCCAGCCTCCCCTGTCCTTACCCCTCCAGCCTCCCCTGTCCTTACCCCTCCAGCCTCCCCTGTCCTTACCCCTCCAGCCTCCCCTGTCCTTACCCCTCCAGCCTCCCCTGTCCTTACCCCTCCAGCCTCCCCTGTCCTTACCCCTCCAGCCTCCCCTGTCCTTACCCCTCCAGCCTCCCCTGTCCTTACCCCTCCAGCCTCCCCTGTCCTTACCCCTCCAGCCTCCCCTGTCCTTACCCCTCCAGCCTCCCCTGTCCTTACCCCTCCAGCCTCCCCTGTCCTTACCCCTCCAGCCTCCCCTGTCCTTACCCCTCCAGCCTCCCCTGTCCTTACCCCTCCCTACCTCAGCCTCCCTGTCCTTACCCCTCCAGCCTCCCCTGTCCTTACCCCTCCAGCCTCCCCTGTCCTTACCCCTCCAGCCTCCCCTGTCCTTACCCCTCCAGCCTCCCCTGTCCTTACCCCTCCAGCCTCCCCTGTCCTTACCCCTCCAGCCTCCCCTGTCCTTACCCCTCCAGCCTCCCCTGTCCTTACCCCTCCAGCCTCCCCTGTCCTTACCCCTCCAGCCTCCCCTGTCCTTACCCCTCCAGCCTCCCCTGTCCTTACCCCTCCAGCCTCCCCTGTCCTTACCCCTCCAGCCTCCCCTGTCCTTACCCCTCCAGCCTCCCCTGTCCTTACCCCTCCAGCCTCCCCTGTCCTTACCCCTCCAGCCTCCCCTGTCCTTACCCCTCCAGCCTCCCCTGTCCTTACCCCTCCAGCCTCCCCTGTCCTCTGCCCTCCAGCCTCCCCTGTCCTCACCTCTCCTCACCCCTCCAGCCTCCCCTGTCCTCACCTCTCCTCACCCCTCCAGCCTCCGCTCTCCTCACCCCTCCTCACCCCTCCAGCCTCCGCTCTCTTCACCCCTCCATATGCAATGTACACTATGTGTATATATGTGTGTATGTAGTCACTTCCCTCACTTTGTCCGCACTTCCCTCACTTTGTCCGCACACATACACACACACACACACACTTCGCTATACTTACCACCGGCCCTGCATCAGCCGCCTAGATCCTGAGTCGACATGTCGCCACCCCCAAACTACTGGATCCAATATACCGTCCAAGAAGTCTCCCCAAACTTCCCGAACGCCATATTGGATCCAGTCGTCCGCGGGCGGCGACATGTCAACTCAGGATCCAGCCGGCGGGGAAGATGCAGGGTCGGTGCTAACTATAGCGGAGTCTGTGTGTGTGTGTGTATGTATGTATGTGTGTGCTGACCACTCTGCCCACGGCGCTGCGCTGACCACTCTGCCCACGCCACTGTGCTGACCAATCTCACCGCACTCACTGCTAACCACTGAGCCACGGCACTCACTGCTAACCACTGAGCCACCGCACTCACTGCTAACCACTGAGCCACCGCACTCACTGCTAACCACTGAGCCACCGCACTCACTGCTAACCACTCAGCCACGGCACTCACTGCTAACCACTGAGCCACCGCACTCACTGCTAACCACTGAGCCACCGCACTCACTGCTAACCACTGAGCCACCGCACTCACTGCTAACCACTGAGCCACCGCACTCACTGCTAACCACTGAGCCACCGTATACTCTGCTACCCACTGAGCCACCTGTATACACACAATTCATTTCCCCGCACTCCCCTAACTATTAGTAAGTAAACTATATATGGATTCTAGACTACCCGATTCTTTAGAATCGGGCCGCCATCTAATATATATTATATATATATATATATATATATATATATATATATATTCGTTCTTTGGGTGTCTCATGTGGACTTTAATCTTGAGCTCCTTCCACAAGTTTTCAATTGGGTTAAGGTCAGGAGACTGACTAGGCCACTCCATCACCTTGATTTTTTCCCTCTTGAACCAGGCCTTGGTTTTCTTGGCTGTGTGCTTTGGGTCGTTGTCTTGTTGGAAGATGAAATTACGACCCATCTTAAGATCCTTGATGCAGGAGCGGAGGTTCTTGGCCAAAATCTCCAGGTAGGCCGTGCTATCCATCTTCCCATGGATGCGGACCAGATGGCCAGGCCCCTTAGCTGAGAAACATCCCCACAGCATGATGCTGCCACCACCATGCTTGATTGTAGGGATGGTATTCTTGGGGTCGTATGCAGTGCCATTCAGTCTCCAAACGTCACGTGTGTGGTTGGCACCAAAGATCTCGATCTTGGTCTCATCAGACCATAGAACCTTGAACCAGTCTGTCTCAGAGTCCTCCAAGTGATCATGAGCAAACTGTAGACGAGCCTTGACATGACGCTTTGAAAGTAAAGGTACCTTACGGGCTCGTCTGGAACGGAGACCATTGCGGTGGAGTACGTTACTTATGGTATTGACTGAAACCAATGTCCCCACTGCCATGAGATCTTCCCGGAGCTCCTTCCTTGTTGTCCTTGGGTTAGCCTTGACTCTTCGGACAAGCCTGGCCTCGGCACGGGAGGAAACTTTCAAAGGCTGTCCAGGCCATGGAAGGCTAACAGTAGTTCCATAAGCCTTCCACTTCCGGATGATGCTCCCAACAGTGGAGACAGGTAGGGCCAACTCCTTGGAAAGGGTTTTGTACCCCTTGCCAGCCTTGTGACCCTCCACGATCTTGTCTCTGATGGCCTTGGAATTCTCCTTTGTCTTTCCCATGTTGACCATGTATGAGCGCTGTTCACAAGTTTGGGGAGGGTCTTAAATAGTCAGAAAAAGCTGGCAAAAGAGATAATTAATCCACACATGTGAAGCTCATTGTTCTTTGTGCCTAAACTACTTCTTAATACTTTAGGGGGACCAAACAGAATGCTGGTGGTTTGAGGGGTTGAATAATAAATGACCCTCTGAATTAACTTTTAACGCTTTAAAAAAAAAAAAAAAAGAAAAAAATCTTTTTGGCTGCAGTGCATTTCCCACTTCCAGGCTGATCTACAGTCCAAATGTCACAATGCCAAGTTAATTTCGCATGTGTAACCAGCTAAATCTGCAGGGGGTTGAAGACTACTTGTAGGCACTGTATATATAATATAATATAATATAATATAATATATATATATTAATATATATATATATATATATATATATATATATATTATATATATATATATATATATATATATATATATATATATTTTTATATATATACATACATACATACACACACACACATATTACATACACACACACACACGCGCATCTACCAGGAAACCATTCATTGTAACATCCTCAGTAATATGCAGTGTTGTGACAAACTTTCCTGATGTTTTTATTCACAGTCTAGGATAGTCGTGCAGTGGTTTAGTGGACTGAGCATCACTGCAGGTTGTAGGCTTGTTGGAAGAGGTGAGTCTTCAGGTTACTTTAAAAGGTTTCCATGGTAGGCGAGAGTCTCGCGTGTTGGGGCAGAGAGTTCCAGAGTATGGGGGATGCATGGGAGAAATCTTATATGCGGTTGTGGGAAGAAAAGATAAGAGGGGATTAGAGTAGGAGATTTTGAGAAGATTGCAGGTTACGTATAGGCGAGTACAGGGAGACAATGTCATCTTCATGGAGGGCACAGGTTGTGGATGGCTTTGTATTTCATAGTTCGGATTTTGAACTGCAGTCTCTGGGCAATGGGAAGCCATTGAAGGGCTTAGCAGAGAGGAGAGGTTGGGTAATAGAAGGGAGACAGGTGGATGAGTTGGGCAGCAGAGTTTAGGATAGATGGGAGAGGTGCAATAGTGCTAGATGGGAGGCCAGAGAGTAGGAGGTGGCAGTAGCTGAGGTGAAAGATGATGAAGGCATGCAGTTCTTGAAGTTTCTTGGTCATGGAATGCACAGATCTGGGAAATATTTTTGAGTTGGAGTCGGCAGGAAGTTGTAAAGGCTTAGATATGTGGCTTGAAGAAAAAGGCAGAGTCAAGGATTACCCAAGGCACCGAGCATGCGGAACTGGGGAAGTTAGAAGCCATTTACTTTGATGGATAGATCTGCTGGAGTGGTAGAGTAAGATGGGGGAAAGATGATGAATTCTGTTATGTCCATGTTCAGTTTTAAAAAGTGACAAAATAGTGTCGAGCCCCAGGCTTTAGGTTACTCGGGTATCAGGTTCCAGGCGTAGCGTTGCTGTGTCACGGGGAGTGGTGGCCGCGCCTGATCCAGTGTCCTGGGTGACACTTCAAAAAGGGGAATTATTTATAGGGATTTACTATGTACAGTTCACGTGATGTCACTTGTAGTTTCTGGTGATAGGTCACCAGCGCCGCCACAGTCCGCCGGAGGTAGATGGGAATGCGGCTGAGTTGGCAAAGCCCTCTACAGGTAGGGTGATCCCTCCGGGGCAGCGTTCCTGCAAAGGGAACAGATTGATGCAGAAGAACACAGGCAAAGGCAAAGTCACTTTCTCCCGGGTACTTTACTGGAAACTTGTAGCAGCATCAGTTAGGGTACCTTTACACGCCGCCACGGCAGGCTGGATACATCGCGCTACTTCACGTGCACGAGCACGCTCAAACGGCTACAAACGGTCAACGCACCCTCTTTACACGCCGCCACAAGGTTCGCTACGCCACGCTACATCTATAGCTAGCTACATCGCCGGGTGTCAAGTAGCCAGCTGTTGCTCATTTACACACCGCTACAACCAGCTACTATGGGCGGACCTGGTGCAGCAGGGACAGCACATAGGCGTGCTCCAATTGTGGATTACAAGACTTCCGTACGCTGATAGGACGAAGCAATAACATCCTGATTGGGCAGGCAACGCAGGAGGCTGAGTAATACATGACGCTCGAGCGATTGTGTAGTGTGACTCGTCAGCTCCTTTAAATATGCCTCCTATGCAGCGACTACCAATCGTCATGCAGCAGCTTCCACCAATGATCGCACATGGGGCGCGGTAACATGGAGCCGAGGTCACGCCTTAGCTACATTGCAGCTACAGCCCCGGGTGTCCAGAGTTCCCTTCCGTTGCCTCTTTACACGCCGATACAGCTCGCTACCATCGGCGATGTTGCCTTAAGTTTATGAGCAGAGACCATAAACAGATGTATCTGTCACCGGCTGTAGCGTCGCCTCTTCAGACGCCGCTACTACAGGCGATATGGACGCTACAAGCTACAATTGTAGCTTGTAGCGCGATGTATCCAGCCTGCCGTCGCGGCGTGTAAAGGTACCATTACAGTTCACAGTTCAGCACTTTAGATGCTACAAGGACAGGTAGCTTAACGGGTGGCTGCAAGTGGATGCCAGGTGGTATGGTGGAACCCTTGGTGTACTTTCGTTAACTAACCCATGTCCGTTCTTCCCCGCTTTGGATCGATCTATACCCAGTAGCTCCGTGTAGGTAGTACCGGGAGTCCCCTCCCTTGTTGGTGAGGAAGCAGGCAGACCTCTCTGATGGCAGGGTGCTGCGGCTGATAAACGAGCCACAGCAGCCGGATGCCGACTGCAAAGCTGGACTTTGGCCGGATCCCAGAGCCTGGCATTCCCCTGGTGGACTGGAGTATCCCCTGGAGTATGGGTGCTCCACTCTGAGGATCTCCCTTTCTTTCTAGGGCCCGGACTCCCTCTTGGGGGCGCCCCTTTCAGGACCTCCTCAAGGTCCCTTCTTTTTTCCTCCAGTTCAGCTTGAAACCGCCCCGGTGTGACCTTCCGCCTCGTTCCACTTAGCTGATCTTTCTAATACCTTTCCTCTTCCTCCATTCTCCTCCAACTTTCGGTCAAAGACCTCCTTGATCCCCCTAGAGGTGAATTTATCCCCTCCTGGGTAACCTCCCACCCTAAACTAATGTGGGAGTGCTGGGAATGGGTTCCACCCACCATACTAGGGTCCACCTGCAGCTGGAGCATTCACACCTCTTATACAGGTGTATTACCCCTCTGTGACGCCTGAAATTGCGGGGCGCCACAAAAGACAAACATTGTAGGATTTTGGCTAATAAGGAGGTGATGTGAGGTCCACAGAGGTAGATTTGCGTGTCATCAAAATAGAAATGATACTGAAAGCTGTGAGACTCTATGAGCTGTCCCAGGGAGAAGGTGTAGGTGGAGAAGAGTAGAGTTTCTAGAACTGAACATTGAAGACCACCAACAGACAGGGGGCAAGATGAGGAAGTGGTATGGGAGAGGGAGACACTAAATGTCTGGTGTGTTAGATATTAAGAGATCCAGTAAAGGGCCAAATCTGTGATTTGAAGATATTAGATAATGTCAGAAGAGGGAATGGTCCACAGTGTCAAAGGCGGAAGACAGGTCCAGGAGGTGGAGGATAAGGTAGTGTCGCTTGCTCTTGGCAGTTAGTAGGTCATTGGTGATTTTAGTAAGGGCAGTTTTGGTTGAGTGATGTTGTCGGAAGACAGCTTGTAACCAGTCAATGAGTGAGAGGAGGGAGGACAATTCAAGATGGACATGATGTTCTAGCAGTTTTAAGGCATAAGGGAGAAGTGATATGCGCCGATCGATAGCTAGACTCAGAGGATGGGTCGATGGAGGGCTTTTTGAGGATGGGTGTGATCGAGGAATATTTAAAGGATGAGGCGAAAACATCGGTTAAAATTGAAGAGATGTATTAGGGTTGGGATGAAGGCTGTGGTGAGGTTGGAGATGAGGTTGAACCAGAGCAGGTCAAGCGTGCAGATGGTGTGATGTGATCTTGACAGAAGAGAGGAGACCAGATCTTCTGTCATGGTGGAGAAACTTGGGAAGAAGAGGGCTGAGCAATTATAAGGAGTGGCTCTGTGGACTGCAGGTTAAAGCTTTCTCTGATGTTATAAATCTTCTGCTTAAAGAAAGAGGTAAAGTTTTCAGCACAGATAAGAGGAGAGGGAGAAGGTGCTGGGAGACGGAGGAGAGAACTGAAATTACTGAATAGTTGAATAAGGTTGTCATTTGGGTTTGTGGCAGTGAGCGTGGACTTGAAGTTGGCGAGGGACTGCTTGTACGCAACAAAGTGCTGGGTTCACCTTTTGTCTCATCAGTCCATAGAGTATTCTCCCAAAGTCTTGGGAACCATCAACAAATTTTCTAGCAAAACTTAGGCAAGCCTTTACTAACCATTACTGGGGAGGCATAAACCACCTGACAGGTTCCCTTTAAGGTTGATCCCCTTGGTTTTATTATAGTTTTAAGCTATAAACACGCGTACACCTCTTTATGAATCAAGACAGTCGGATGAAAGGCCTTCACCTCTTTGGTGTGCTTCAACACAAATCCCACCCCAGTACTTGCCAAAGTAAGACTTGTGGTGTAGCAAATGCTGCTGCTCGTCATGAATTTGACAAGCAGCGGTCTCTACGTAGCGCCCTAGCTCTGCAGACTTTGTCCGAGCTGGGTGAATATCATGCGAGTACTCCAACTGTTGTAGAATTTGAAAGCAGCCAATTTCTGCCAAAATGATGCAACTTTTCAAAGCTTTTTATGAGAATTGATGAATCAGGCACTATGTGTTAAATTAAATGGCAGCAATCAAATCTGATATAGCTATCTCATTAGAAAATGTTTAAAAGTATTACTCTTGAATTGGTAAAAAGAAAAAAACAAATGTGAAAAGAAAAATTGGCCTTGAAGAAAAGTGGTTAAAGAAAATGCTTAAGCTCTCCGATTTTACACAGACTACTTGTAAAACGTCACACTATCATACATGCAATTTCTCGATTAACTAAGGAAACCAATAATACATCAATACCTGTGGTTATAATTACTTTTTTTGCACTCTAGAGAAATGCAAAGTTCAAAATGTGCAACAATGTTTCATTTGAATAGGAACTGGCTATGGGGAATTATAAGAGAGGAAAAAACAGCATGAGACAAAGAAATGTAAATGCATAAACACATTAACTTTGCACAAGAAAACATCTTTGTACAAAATAGAACAATTGAGAAAGATGGTAATTGCAGTTTGCTGCTTACACTGAATGCTTAAAAAAAAAAAAAAAACCATTTCAAAAGTAGTTTCATCACTAAATTATTAAACTATAAAACTGATAAATAGGCGTACAAGCCTTACTCTGATAATTGGAGCATATATGAAACATAGAAATGAATGTCGGTAACCCATAATTGCGTTTGTAAATCTGTAGATCAACTTGATCTTCCACACTAGAGCTGGGTGTGCAGGGGCCTGGCAGGCTGATTAGTTTCAATAGCTAAGACAGACCTTTTTCCCTGCCATCTTCTATTATATAATCACGAATGGGATTTTTGCCCCTTTTGAGTCCGCTCACGCTGCGAGTCAATGTCGTCATGTGGATACGCCCGAAGCATTGGCCGCGCAGCGGCCATTGCGAGCAGTTCTAAGGCGACTCGCTATGCCCGCGCAGCGGGCATGGCGAGTCGCCTTAGCAGCGCGAAGCATTGGCCGCGAAGCGGCCATTGCGAGTCAGAGAGTCAGAGAGTCGCTCTGCTAGAATCCCGATGCATGTGCATCGGGCACCCAGCTAGTAATTAATAAAAAGACAATAAAGATAGTCTTTGCTGTGAAAATCAGCTACTCACACAGCCCCCTTGACACACAGTACTGTAAGTCGTGTTTACATAGGAAAGTGTCCCGTGTCAAACACAAGTTGAAGTGGAGGTGCTGAAAAGTGAGGTCAATATTTTTAGATCATGGCAAAGTGTCAGTTCCCGCATCGTGACGGATATACTCCTCATGGATTTTAACTGTCACAGTTCTGTGCCAATGTTGTCACCGACAGTGGAGTGACAAGGGAAGAGGTGCAGGTACCCATGCCAGCGGGCCCCCCCCCCCTGAGATTTGTGATTGGTCAGGTCAGTCTGATTGACCAATCACAGCATGATAGCATAGAGAAGTGCTAAATATCGGCACAGCTGACAACTGAGCTCCTGCAGTAATAGCCAGGGCCAAGGTGCACACGGCCCAGGGCTGATTAACCCTCTACATGCTGCGATCTTGGATTTTCAAAGGTTACAAGAGGGAATGCATTCACTCTCTAACCTTCATTAGGCCCTCGTGATACAATTATAGGGAACCAATGGTTACCATGTACCTGGAGGTCAAACAATGACTTCCTGGTGTGCCAGGTCTAATGGCCTGTTAGACCAGATTACACTGACAAATATTCTGTCACTGTAGTCTGGCTGGTCTCATGTTTTGCAATATATGTCTGTTAGAATACAACAAAAAAAGTTATACCCTTTGGTATCACTGCATCTGGAATGACCCCTCTATGAATCTGTCCCACTATTTAACCCCTGCAATGAACACTGTAAAAATATAGTTTTTCTTTATACCTGTGGTGTAACTCCTGTGGTGTTCATGTCTTTGTAAAAAGTTCAATAAAATGTAAAAATTGCTATATACTAATACTCAACATACTACAGTACTTGTGCAATTCCTACCCACCCCCATTTGTTTACATTGATTACCGTATATACTCGTGTATAAGCCGAGTTTTTCAGCCCAAAATTTGGGCTGAAAAGTCTCCCCCTCGGCTTATACACGAGTCAATGCGGGGGGGGGCTGTGTCCCGGGGCTGTGGAGGCTGCAGGAGGTGGGAGGGGGGCTGCTGTATGAGCGGCCCCGTCACGTGGGGCCGCTCATTAAATATGCACTGCTTCCCCCTGTCAATCAGCGGCAGGGGCAAGCAGTGCATATAGCCCCCAAATGCTGGCACTCGCCCCCCCTTGTAAGGGCCCCCCCCCCCCCCGATGGTTATATTACCATTCCGGACTTCTGATCCGCGCCGCTCCTCGGTGCTTCATCCTCGCTGCTCCGTCCGTCTTCTACATCCGGGATCTCCGGCCGTCGCAGGCATATGACGTCATCGCGCGGCCGGGGATCCCGGATGTAGAAGACGGACGGACGGAGCAGCGAGGAGCGGCGCGGATCAGAAGTCCGGAATGGTAAGAGAAGCGGGGGGGGGGCCCTTGCAAGGGGGGGCGAGTGCCAGCATTTGTGGGCTGCTGGGGACCCCCAGGGGGCCGTTGTGTACTCCCAGGGGGCCGCTGGGGACCCCCAGGGGGCCGCTGTGTACCCCCTGGGGGCTGCTGTGTACGCCCTGGGGGCTGCTGGGTACGCCCTGGGGGCTGCTGGGTACCTCCTGGGGGCTGCTATATGTACCACTGGGGCTGCTGTATACTACCACTGGGGCTGCTGTATACTACCACCACTGGGGCTGCTGTATACTACCACCACTGGGGCTGCTGTATACTACCACCACTGGGGCTGCTGTATACTACCACCACTGGGGCTGCTGTATACTACCACCACTGGGGCTGCTGTATACTACCACCACTGGGGCTGCTGTATACTACCACCACTGGGGCTGCTGTATACTACCACCACTGGGGCTGCTGTATACTACCACCACTGGGGCTGCTGTATACTACCACCACTGGGGCTGCTGTATACTACCACCACTGGGGCTGCTGTATACTACCACCACTGGGGCTGCTGTATACTACCACCACTGGGGCTGCTGTATACTACCACCACTGGGGCTGCTGTATACTACCACCACTGGGGCTGCTGTATACTACCACTGGGGCTGCTATATACTACCACTGGGGCTGCTGTATACTACCACTGGGGCTGCTGTATACTACCACTGGGGCTGCTATATACTACCACTGGGGCTGCTGTATACTACCACTGGGGCTGCTGTATACTACCACTGGGGCTGCTGTATACTACCACTGGGGCTGCTATATACTACCACTGGGGAGGCCTGTATACCACTGGGGGGGGCCTGTATACCACACTGCTGGGGGCTGTGTACCTGTGCTGGGGTCCACCCTCGGCTTATACACGAGTCAATAGGTTTTTCCAGATTTTTGGGGCAAAAGTAGGGGGGTCGGCTTATACACGGGTCGGCTTATACACAAGTATATACGGTATATAGTTACTTGTGTAAACCTTTAAAAGTGATCTGACTTTTACAACAAAGTATATTGCTACTGTTTAAAATACGTTTAAATTAATTTTTAAAATACTAGTTTATAACAAATTGTTTATGCAACCCCTTTGTATAGTAGAAAAAAACTAAAAACATTTGAACAAAAAGTGGAATAAAATGCGATCAAAAAGATAAATATTAAAAAAATGGTACCCATGGAAACGTCATCAGAAATATTAAAAAACTAGAACTCTCAGAATACAGTGATGTAAAAACAATACTTGCTCTATAAAATTATTTTTAGTGTGTTAAAGTAGCAAGTAAAAAAAAAAAAAAAAAAAATGTGTTATCGCTGAGTTTGTACTGACCTGAAGAAAAAAAATATGTCATCAATATTACCAAACAGTGATCCACAAAGAAAAAACTCCAAATAATCTCTTAATTGTTGCTTTTTGGTCCTTACACCTACCAAAAACTGGAATAAAAAGCGACCATAAAATATTATTGTGTCCCCCGAAAATGGTACCAAGAAAAACATCAACTCGTCCTACGAAAAAAACAAGGACAGGGCAGAGTCAAGGGTTACTCCAAGGCAACGGACTTCTGGTACAGGGCAAAGTGTGATGTCATTTATTGTGATAGATAGATCTGGTAAGGAAGGTGTGCGAGATGGGAGAAAGATGATGAGTTCGGTTTTGTCTACATTGAGTTTTAGGAAGTGAGAGGAGAAGACAGAGGATATGCTGATAGACACTCCGCGATTCTGGACAGGAGAGAGGCGACATCTGGGCCAGAGAGATAGATCTGAGTGTAATCAGCGTACAGGTGATACTAGAAGCCATGAGATTTTATGACTTGTCCCAGACCAAGGGTATAGATTGAAAAGAGGAGGGGCCCCAGAACAAATCCTTGAGTGGCGCCAACAGAAAGGGGATGGGGTGAGGTGGTTGCATGGAAGTGGGAGACGCTAAATGTGCGGTTCGAAAGGTAGGAAAAGATCCAGGAGAGGGCAAGGACAGTGTTGCCAATGGAAGAGAGGATCTGTAATAGGAGGCAGTGATAAACCGTGTCGAATGCAGAGGACAGGTCTAGAACGAGGAGGACAGAGAACAGTCTGTTAGCTTTTGCCATAAGTTGTTAGTAATTTGGGTCAGGGCAGTTTCAGTGGAGTGGTGAGGGCGGAAGCCGGATTGAAGGTTGTCAAAGAGAAAGTTGGATGAGAGGTGGGATGAGAGTACAGTGCGGACATGCTTTTCGAGAAGTTTGGGAGCAAACGGGAGCAGGTATATGGGCCGGTAGCTGGATGTAGAAGTGGGGTCGAAAGACGGCTTCTTTAAGATAGGTGTAATTGTTCCATGTTTGAAAGGAAAGGTACCAGAAGTTAGTGATAGTTTGAAGAGGTGGGTTAGGGCTGTGGTAGTGAGGTTGGGGAGGAAGTGGGATGGGGTGGGGTCCAGTGCACAAGTGATGAGGTGCCATCTGGAGAGGAGGTGTGCAAGTTCTCCTTCAGTGATGAAGGGGGGGAGAGTTAATGGGGGTGAGGTGTGGTCTGGTATACATGGGGGTTATGGTGGTTGGATAGCAAAGACTTGTCTGATCTGTTCAATCTTGGTGAAGTGTGTTGCAAAGTCTTCTGCGGAGATAAAAAGTAGGAGAGGGCAGATGGAGCAGAGGAGGGAGTTGAGATGTTAAGATCGCTGCTCATTTCTGGAAAACTCCTATGGTGTCAAATCATCACTATACCCAATAAATTCCCAAAGGGGTGCAATTTCCAAACTGGGGTCACTTTATTTACACAATAATGTACAGCAAGTGATTATAATAAACTTTGAAATATACTTTATACTATTAATCTGAAAGAAAAACAAACATTCATTCAAACACCTTCCACAAGATGTCCCCACTAGACTGTGTCTGGAGCTCATTCTCAACGAGATCCGTCTTCACTTTTCACACAGACTGAATATGGCCAGATAGCCATATAAAGGAGGGGGTGTGATCTACACATTATCCATGTCTAATGTGGCCACGGCTGATCTGTTTTGTCAGTTTACTTCATACAAGGTCAGAGCTGTCGGCACAAAGCTTCTGGCTGAGTGATCTTATCTGACTCTTCTCCATTCACATCAGCTCTCCTCTTCAGTACAGTTGATAACATGGGGCAGAGATGTGAATGGATGATGCAGATAAGATCTCACAGGACCTGTGTGCACTTCTGACAGCTTGAGCGCACAATATATGAAACCTGGAAAATTGATAAACTGAATAATGTTTAGGCCCTGCCCCCCACCCCACCCAGTCAGATTTAGAATCAGCCTAGGGGGACATTTGGAATGATTTTAAATGGCTTTCTATCAGAATTCTCCTATTAAGTATATTTGAAACGTTATTACAATCACTTGCTACACATTATTATGAAATAAAAACTTTAAACGGCAGTTACCCTTTAAGGCAGATGTAGGGAACGCTAGGCCTTGAGAGCCGCACAGTGTGCAGGTTTTCTACATTTCCTCAGCATTGCACAGAGGTTGGAATCATCACCAGTAAAGTTGAATCAATTATCACCTGTGCAATACTAATGAAATCCTGAAAACATGCACTGCGACCAGCTCTGGAGGCCTGGAGTTCCCTACCCCTGCTTTAAGGGATCTGTATAAGGAGTTCGGCATCTATTTTAGGAAACCCTGTACTCCATAAGTCAAATGGTGCTCCCTCCCGAGTCTCGCCGTGTGGCCAAAGAGTACTGTTCAGTCATATATAGGGTATTGTTACATTCACAATAAATTGTAAAATAACTACAGTATATACTCGCGTATAAGCCGAGTTTTTCAGCCCAAAAATTGGGCTGAAAAGTCCCCCCCTCGGCTCATACACAAGTCATAGGGCACAGGCCGCCCGCCCGCCACCCCCATCAGTATACAGGTGCCCCCCCCCCCCACCCATCAGTATACAGGGCCCCCCCCCCCTTGCTGCCGCAAACCTGTAAAGTAATAGATCATTATACTTATCCCTGTGGCCGTCCCCGCCGCCGGCATCGCGCTCCTCCGGCTTCATCCGGCTTCTTCCTCCGGTGGGCGCAGGCAATGACGTCATTGTCTGTGCGCCAGAGGAGGAAGCCGGAAGAAGCCGGAAGGGGCATGAAGACCCAGAGGAGCGCGGTGCAGAGCAGCGGCAGCGGCCACAGGGATAAGTATAATGATTTATTACTTTACAGGTTTGCAGCAGAACAGGGGGCCCTGTATACTGATGGGGGGGGCGCCTGCATACTGATGGGGGTGGCGGGCGGGCGGCCTGTATACCTCTGGGGCTGCTGCTGTACATACCTCTGGGGCTGCTGCTGTACATACCTCTGGGGCTGCTGCTGTACATACCTCTGGGGATGCTGCTGTATATACCTCTGGGGATGCTGCTGTATATACCTCTGGGGCTACTGCTGTATATACCTCTGGGGCTGCTGCTGTATACACCACTAGGGCTGCGGCTGTAACACTGCTGGGGCCTGTATACTCCACTGGGGAGGCTACTGTATATACCACTGGGGCTGCTGCTGTATACTACCACTGGGGAGGCTCCTGTATACCACTCTGCTGGGGGCTGTATACCACACTGCTGGTGGCTGTATACCTGTGCTGGGGTCCACCCTCGGCTTATACACGAGTCAATAGGTTTTCCCAGGTTTTGGGGGCAAAAGTAGGGGGGTCGGCTTATACACGAGTATATACGGTATGTGGCCATTTTAATATATTTAAACATGTAAAATCTAGGGATAAAACAACATTTTTAGTAGCAAACATAAAAATATTTTTTCTTCACTGCCCAAAGGTATAACCGTTTTTGAATCAGTGATGTCAATATTCTCACTGCATCACCAGATGAATTTATTTCATGGGTGCAGTTTGTAAAATATAGTCACTAATGGGGGAGATCTGCTGTTCTGGCCCATCAGGGCCTCTGCCAATGTGACGTCACTGCAAACTATGCAGCTAAATCTGAAATCAGATATGGTGCTCCTACCCCTCTGAACTTTGCACTATGCCCATCAAGTAGTTTCTGACCTCAAATGGGGTATTGCTGTACTCCGAATAATTGACATAATACATTTTGTGGTTCATTTTTTCCTTTTACGCTTATGCAAAATAAAAATTTGAGCCTTCGGCATCAATTTAGTTGGAAGAAACATAATATTTCATTTTCACAGACAAATATTATAAAATTCTATTAAGCACCAATGGGTTCAAGATACTCACCACACCACTACATAAATTTCCTGAGGGGTGTAGTTTCAAAAATGGTGACACTTCTGGAGAGTTTCTGCTGTTTTGGAACCACATGGAGTCCACAATTATTCCAAAATGTTTGTGATGCTCCTTTCCTTCTGAGCCCGGTTGTACGCTCAAACAGTAATTTTCCATCACATTTAGGGTATCGCATTCTCAGGAAATATTGCACAATAAATTTTATGATGCAACGGGCATGTCCATCCGGTTGATTGGGGAAAGAGCTGTAGTGACAGTGGGAGGCTTCACAAAAGTTCTCAAATTAAAGAGGAATGCCCTAAAAAAGGCCTGTTGGGTCGCTGACAGCTTGTAATAAACACCCTTGCTAGGATCCTGCATCATGCAGGATGTTAAGTTGCAGGCTGATAGCCTTGCCATTCGTCCTGGAGTTGACCTGTTAGCCTGATAAGGACTATTTTTGTGTGGAGTTCTGACAAGAGCAAGGCCTGTTTTTTTGGCATCGTGGATGGGTAGGCCTAATTTTATTTTTCCCCTTCCCATGTTTAGTGCCAGTTGTGCTTCCCCCAACTGGATAAAGCCCTAAATAGAGCGTGCCCTTAATGGACTGTGCCTCATTATCTTCATGACCTTTTCCTTATTTTAATGGACACTGCTGATCCTTGTGGAGCTAACTTATTTACTGTGTATATTTATACATGGAGTGTATGTTAGACTTATTATGAACTAGCTGTACAGCCCAGCATTGCCCGGGTGTAGTGCCCATATATGGTTGTTATGCTCATATATGGTAGTATTGTCCATATATGGCAATAACGCCCATATATGGTATGTAAGTGTGCAAGTATCATGGCCTGGCCCCTACAAGTAGCCAAGTCCATTCATAGCCTCACCCCTCCCACTAGCACCTCCCCTTTCATAGTGCCACCCACATATAGACCCGCCCCTCCATAGCTCCACCTTTGTCAAGGAGGAGGGGATGTGTAAAATCAGGCTGTGGAGTGGGCATAGCTAATGCCACATACACACATACATACATACCTACCTACACTTAGTCTTTGCAAAGTCTATTTTTAAAATGATCAGTGTTTGCGTAAAATAAATCTGAAAAATTACATGTGCTTTTTTTTTTTTAATTTGCAACGGTACAATTTAACTTCACTCCTTGTGTGGTAGACGGTTTAAAGTATAAGGTGCTTTGATACTTCTCTACAGATGTTGGGGAACAAGCCGCTGGACTCTGGCCTGAAGGTGTCAGGTATGGAAATGCAAGACACTACACACACTCCTGTAGAACAGGGTAGAGCAACTACAGTCCATAAGAGTCACAAACAGTGTATGTTTTCAGCATTTACTTAGCATTGCACAAGGTATTCGAATCATCACCTGTGCAAGTGATTGAATTATCACCTGTGAAATGCTAAGGAAATCCTTAAATTTGCACTGTTTCAGGCCTTGAGAACTGGAGAGTCCCACCCTTGCCCTGAAAGTCTCAGCGGAGGTAGCCATGGGGCAAGAGAAATCCTCGACGCTTTCCACCACAACTGCAGCTCACCCAGGACCCTCTTACAAGGAAATGGGGGTGTCATGTTCACAGAAAACATCCCCCATATACTGTGAGAGAAGACATGTAGGCACTTGTGACAGTGTGAGAAGTGGGGCTGTCACAAAAATTACTGCAGCTCAGACTTGATCACACAGAAGCTATTCTACACGTTTGCATTCAACTTCCTGACATCACTGCTCCTCACACACGCCATATCACGATACAGGCGAGATATATCCACTACATCTACATAATGGAGACCATTATAGCGTTCACACACTGCAGCAGCTTGCTCTCACTGACAATCAGCGGTGACGTAAGACAGTTCATCTGTGGTCACAGCCGAGTTAGTGTGGTAACCCTGACAGTTGTTACCATGGTGATCTCAGATGAAGTGTTTGACATCACAGCTCACAGCTGAGGTTGAGTGTGAAGCTGGAGTCACACTGGGTGACAGACATGCGAGTCTCACAGTCACTTGCATCAACCTTCACGGCCATCTGCTGTCTGCACAGAAGCTTGCAGCTCTATAGAATTACATGCAGCTGCAAACTCCTGTCATAGCGATGTAGGTATGCTGTGTGTGCTTCGGAGGATTTCATGCTGTGTGGATTATCATCAGAACTGGGTATATTTGGGCTTAATACATTGGTGAAAATGGGTTGTGTGTGTTTTATTGAAAATAAACCTTTTTTTTGCTTGACAGCGTTTAAGCTCATTTGAAGATTTTTTTCTATGTGCTTGATTGTGTCACTCATTGATTTGAAAGAGGTCCGGAAGTTCGGCAAACTGTTCGCTGGCCTATTTGTTAAACACATGCCCGTTTGGCTAACCGAACTGAATCCAGACTTCAAAAGGTTCACTCATCTCTCATAGCAGCCAGGATCAGCTAATAACCCTTGTCGATGTCATGACAAACTTCCTGTAAATGCTGGCCAAGACCTACCGTTCAGAGGAGATGATCATTTGTGCAGTTTAGAGCTGTGCTGATCCACGGCTCTGTACAGCACAAGCGACTGGACAGTTTCAGCTTCTTATCCAAAAAATGGACTAATAAAAACAATAAAACGTTTTTAAAAAATATGAACAAAAAAAAAGGTCAAATCACCCGCCTTTTATTCCATTGAAAAATAAAATAAAAATACACATACCTTATATAATGGAGTATAAGCATAGTTTTTCAGCACATTTTTTATGCTGAAAAAGCACCCCATGGCTTATACTCGAGTGTGAAGTGCTGTAGGGGAGGATTCGGCTTTGGGGGTGGTAGGTGGAGGCTGGAGCAAGGATGAAGAGGCTATACACAAGGATGGGGAGCTATATACAATAATGGGGGCTGTGTGCCAGGATGGGGGTTAGGTCGCAGGTTGGGGGTTATATATCAAGATCGTGGCTGCTGCATTTCACTCCCTGGCCTTATATTCGAGTCAATACGTTTTTCCAGTTTTCGTGTAAAATTAGGGGCCTCAGCATATACTTGAGTATATACAGTATTTGGTGTTGGCATGTTCAGAAATGCCTTATCAATCAAAACATAAAATTAATCAAATCGGTAAATGACAGTTTTTTGGTCACCACTACATATCAATAAAATGCAATAAGCAGCAATTAAAACATTGAATATATGCCAAAATGCTATAATTAAAAACAACCTCAGGAAGCAAAAAATAAGCCCCCCCCATGCAAAAAAATGAGAACATTACAGGTCCCAGAAAGTGGCAAGAAATGCACAATTTTTTTTGTCTCTTGTGGGGGGGGGGGAGGCACATTTCTGAATTTATTTTCACCACTTGAATCATTGCATGCAGCAATGATTACCTTTTATGCGGCCCTCGGGCAGATTCCTGGGGAACCCAGTACTTGGGCTGGCGGACACGTTTTGCCAACTTCCTGCCCTTTTTTTATTTAAAGAATTCTTTGTTTATTCTTTTTTATGATCATAGCAAGACAGAATAAATCAAAATATGAAATCTTAGTCGCTAGATAGGTCTCTCGCATCCTGTACAGTAATCAAGAAGATCAGGTATCAACATTATCAGGTCAGAAATACTCATGTAATAACCTGGAAGTGTAGCAAACACCATATACAATTCACAATACAATTATTCACATATACGGGCGATACAAAATAGCACCGAGCTCAATATAAGCTGAGTAGTCTATCAATGGAATTGAGAGAGGAAAGCAAAAGAGAAAGAAAAGTGGAAAAGAAAAAAAGAAAATGGGGGGAAGGGGAATGCACATCAAATGCAGGGATATCCAACCTCATGTTCTAAGTCTACTAGCAGAGTTATATTCAACTAGATATTTCCTGACCGTAGGTAATTTTTGTAGGTCTCTGTCTTTTGGAACTGGAGGAAGCTAAACCACGTATCCCAGAATCTTGTGTAGGAGTCGTGAATTGCTGACGTCAGGTCCTCCATGTGCATGAGGTCATTCACCTTCTGGATCCATGTCGCAGTCAAGGGACATGACGTTGTCTTCCACAAGAGTGGGATTCCTGCCCTTTAAATCCAGCGCTCTCCAGTAATCTCTATGCCCCAGCCTCAGCCGCCCTAGTGACGTATATGCTCCAGCCTATCGTGATGTGTAGGGCTCTAGCAAACCTGGGAAAGCAGTTGACAAGCCCATGATCAAGATCACCTAACATCACAGCCACGAAAAAGAGAAGCAGCCCCAGCCGCCATAGTAGGGGTGCGTTCATTGTTTAACCAAATATAGAAGGGTAATTTTCAAGTCGATAATTCTGTGCAGCCCTGAAAAATGGTAGAAATTTGCAAATGGCCCTCGGCAGAATAAAGTTCCCAACCCCTGACTTAAATAATTAAAAAAAAAAAAATCTATCCATCTTTGGTATTTATTAACACAGTCACACTACAGGGCCAGTTTGACTATATAGTGAACATGATAAATTACAAAATTGAAAAAATTGTGGAACTGCACTTTTTAGCAATTTCATTGGATTTGGTATTTTTTGTTTCCGGTCCACTACATAGTAAAAACAAATGACGTAATTCAAAAGTAAAACTTACCCAGCAAAAAACAAGCCTTAGGCTAGGGTTACACTTAGCAGGTCACTTACTTTTGCTAGATGCAGTAACTGCAGAGGCAAGCCTGCAGTAATAGACAGTGTTAACGTCGGGTGCTCAGAGCTAACGCTGCTTCATAGTAACCTGATGTGTACCATGGATGCAGCCACACAGGAAGCCCCAGGAACTGCGCTTTAGAAGATCGCACGGGAAAAAGTGCTCAGCAACGTTTTCCCTGTGCGCTCTGCTAAAGCGCAGTTCCTGGGGCTTCCTGTGTGGCTGCATCCATGGTACACATCAGGTTACTATGAAGCAGCGTTAGCTCTGAGCACCCGACGTTAACGCTGTTCGTTACTGCAAGCTTGCCTCTGCAGTTACTGCATCCAGCAAACGTAAGTGACCTGCTAAGTGTGGCCCTAGCCCTTATACGGCTATATTGCCAGAAAAGTAAAAAAAGTTATGGCTCTTTGAATAAGGGGAAAAAAAATAAATCGAAATCACCTGAGGTTGAAGGGGTTAGGTGGTTCATTATAATGTATCAAAGCTAAGTCAGGACTGAAGAGAGGAGATTGGGGTCACTAATGACTGTACATCCTTTAAAAATGGCTTTGTATTGATGGCATGTAGATTCCTGTATGTGTAGTATGTAGAAGTGTCCTGAGTGGAGCAGCAAATATACACAGAAAAAGAAGGAAGGTTGTGACTCGAGAATGGGAGCGGAGTTGTCAGAAAAGTCATACACAGAGCAAAGTTCATAGAAGTCCAAGTCCAGAGTATTTGTCTTCTTGCATAGGAAAATTAAGAAGCTACGAACATGTAAAATGCCTATTCAGAAATGAAGAGGACTTGAACTCTAGTGCCCCCTATTGAAAGTAGCAATCCTAAAAGTCTCTATCAACTTTTAACCTTAACAAGACATGCCATATGACTTTGCATAAAAGCTAAACTAGAATATCATTTTGCAGACACAATGTTTCGGGATATTGCCCCTCCTAAGTGTCGAAATATGATATACGTTTTGGTTGTATGAGAGGCTCAGACTGGGATTAAGGGCTAAAATTTGCTCTTTTGTAGAGAGACATGGAGGGCATATTAATGTAAAGAGTTTTATATGCCATGTATAGAGCTTCTCATACAACCAAATCAGATCTCATACTTTGACTGACGAGGGGCAATATCACAAAACACCAGGTGTGAAATTTGATATTTTGGTTTAGCCTTTTATTTTAAGTCATATGACAAGGCTCATTAAAGAGTCCATGTTGACTTTTAGGAATTGCCATTTCCAATAGGTGGAGCTAGAGTTCAATTCTCTTCCTCTCTGAAGAGGTAATTTGAATGTAAATTTCCCTGGAAATCATTGCATGGCGTATAAGCTCTTTATGCTACAATAACAGCCATGTCTCTCTGCGCAATTAGAAACATTACCCCTTAGATCCCAATGAGATACAAAACGTCGGCATTTTCGTGGTGAAAGGTTGACTTAAAAGCATAATCAGCCACGTGAGTGATATACCATTTGATTTGGTAAAAAAGCCTTCAATATAATAGTTTTTTAGTATAAACAAAGGAGGACTAAGTGAGCAGGCTGCATTCTTCCAATGACAGAAGCAACCAGGAGCAAAATTCTTTATAAACTCTCATGCATCATAGGGTGCCCCTCAACTAAAAGGTAATACTCATACAAACATACATGACCTGTTAGGCTTAATAGACAAAATGGGTTAATAATTGTGAAATATCACAATTGCAGGCATAAGTACTTAAGGGTGCCTTACATGGTCGACATGACCCAGTCGACGCGTTTTGACTGCACTAAGCAGTCTTACTCATGACTCGGTTTCATAGAGGTTTTAGGGGCCTTCACACTGCGCACGATCCGGTCGGGGCTGTCCGGGATGACCCGACAGCCGCGGACCGGATCAGCAGACAGGACTGGAGGGCTAATATGGTCCTGAACCTGTTAGCGGCAGCAGCTGCGGTCGCTGGAGCACCGCGGGACCGAAAGGCATATAAGCCCTCCAGTCCTGTCTGCTGATCCGGTCCGCGGCTGTCAGGGTCATCCTGGACAGCCCCGGACCAGATCGTGCTGCAGTGTGAAGGCACCCTAAAACCTCTATGAAACAGAGTAATGAGTAAGACTGCTTAGTGCAGTGAAACGCGTCGACTGGGTCATGTCGACCATGTAAATTTTTCTTTTGTGTGCACTTTACTTTCTCTTGAAACTAAAATGAAAAGAAAAATCCAGTCTAGGTGGATGAGCATAGAGCAACTATGCACAATATTCGCATTGGGGTGTGGTCTCTCAGAGAAAATGACTGGCATGCATAAATATATGGTGGAACAGAACTCAAAATAGTATTTTCAAAGCTGTGGTCATTTAGGAGGCATCACAGTATGTTCAAAATGTTTATATCTTTCCATCCCCCAAAGAAACAAGGAAGCTCTGAATAGGCTTCCCAACGAAAGGTGACCCTATAATATATTAAATCCATTTGGGTAGACGCTGATGGGAATTAATAAACTGAGGTAGTAGATGTCTTCATCAAACATCTCTACGTCTTATAAAACTCATGTAAATCAGGATATAATATTTATTACCTTTAGGGTTTTCTTAACTATTCTCTTGAAGTTTTAATACAGTTTTATTTTATAGGCTTAATCAAGACTCTAGAAACGCTTAGGCCCCCTACTAGCGGATCAAGCAGGTACGATTTACAGAGCAGGATACCCTTGATGTTAAATCCACAGAGACAGAAATTATGTGAAGAGGAAAATAAATGTACCTTCACTAAGCCTTTTAACTTCCACAATCCAAAGCAAAGAGCTGCTAAAAGGAAGGGGTTTGATTAAAGGCTTTGGTTAGTACTACACGGATGAATACAACCTCAATTTGAAGCCAGACCAAGTATAGTTCATACGGCAGATAAAACATTTTTCTCCAAACATCTGCTAAGGCATTCTAGAGAAAATGACGCATGATATCCATCTACTGAAGTTAATAATAACTCAGCTAAAGAAGAAAAAAAAAAAAAACTCATATTATTTATTATATTATTATTATTATTAATAATAAGATAAACAAAAAAGTACTAAAACATCAGTTGGAATGAGTCTATGACGCACCTTTTTTAGCAAGTTATCTTCATCAGTATTTTGATACTTGAAAGTAGACACTGGGATTAAATATTTGACAGGTAGCCATATATTTCAAAGATTTTATGGTATGTCATACGGACAGTGCCTTGAAAAAGTAATCATAGCCTGTGAACTTTTTATAGAATTCAGGGATGCATGTCTTGTCAAGGACTGATCTGTTGTTTTTCTGGAATGTTTGGTAAAGCATCATGCATGATTTATCATTGCTTGGACTACATAGTCTCATGCACGACAGTCCGATATGCCCCTTCCTTTGATTGGCACCTCGATGTCAACGTACATTGTCTATTTACAGGCTGTTGGGAGTGGGGGCAGCTCTCACAGCATGGATAAAACTAAAAATCCGGATTTAAAACCGCTGCACCCAGCAATCTAAGTGATACATCACTCGATTCAGGATCTCTTTGCATACATCATGCTGCTCTCAGATGAGGTAGGAAAAACCTGCTGAAAGATTTCCTTTAATTAGAGCTCTGAATGCTTGGGATGTCAGTTTAGGTGGATAAACATATCTCAGTAGGGGAGATGCCGATGAGTAAGGAGTACGCCGATGAGTAAGGACCTCGTCCGAAATGCGTCCGGCGGGATGCAATTGTTTTTAAAGATGTTCAACTAAAGCTGCTGTAAATATGGTCCAGTGGCCCTGGAAAATACTTTCTTTCTTCCATATCTTAGTAGGTTTGCAGTTGTGTCATACTACTTCCTTCAATGAATGATACATTGAACAGTGCTTTGTGAGATGTTCAGGGAAAGTCACAATTTACAGATTTATATTTTATAAATATTTTGAAAACCATGCATCATTTCCTTTGCACTTCAAAAAATACCTGCTACTTTAAGTTTATGTATCACATAAAGTCCCAATAAAAGCTATTTCAGTTCGTGAATGTAACATGGAAATAAATGTGGAAAAGTTGAATATTTTATCTATGCACTGAATAAGATTAATGTTGGCAGAACCTACCATTTTGGTGGCACCAGTAGATTACACTGGGGAACAATTTGAAAAGATTTTCTGTTGAGTTAGGTTTTTGAGCTGATTTATACTAAAATTGCCATGCTGATTCCAAAAGTTTTTTTCTAGCACGTCAAGTTTTTCCTCCACAACTTACCTGCCAGAGAAGCACAATTGCACTGATATCTGTAATAAGACTTGTTATCTGATTACAATTCAACTCATATAGAGCAACGTGGCAACTTGTAAGTGTAGTCACAACTGAGACAGTGTGGTGAGAGGTGTGTGCAGCTCCCAATACGTCATAATTATCAATATCTTGAAGAAAAAAAAACAACACTTTTTAGGTACAGTAGTTTACATATTTTTGAGAAGACAAAAATCCTATAGTTAAAAAACTTGACGTGATAGAGAAAACCTGAGATCATTTCTGGATTCAGCATCCAAAAATGAATTAAGAACAGTTGTCTGACCTAACTCCTAAAAAATTGTGTTCTCCAGTGTTATCGTAATAATTTGGGAGTATACTCACAGACTGTTGTTAGGTTAAAGCCTTCAGTCCTCATCAACGACCAGTGTGTAACCCTTCTCATTAGAGACAACTTTCGTTTAAAAAATGTTGGCTTAATGTAACTTACTTTAAATTACAAAATGCCTTTGGGCCCCCACATACATTATAGTTAAGTTAGCAGAACCCACTGATCTTGGCCAACAGTCTAATGCAGGGGTCTCAAACTCCAGGCCTCGAGGGCCGCACACAGTGCAGGTTTTCAGGATTTCCTTAGAATTTGACAGTTGGCAATTTGATTACCAACTGTCAAATGCTATGGAAATCCTGAAAACCTGGGCTGTGTGCGGCCCTCGAGGCCTGGAGTTTGAGACCCCTGGTCTAATGTATACAGTGCCTACAAGTAGTCTTCAACCCCCTGCAGATTTAGCTGGTTGACACATGCGGAATTAACTTGGCATTGACATTTGGACTGTAGATCAACCTTGAAGTGGGAAATGCACTGCAGCCAAAAAGATTTTTTTAATTTTTTTTTTTTTGTTAAAGCGTTAAAAGTTAATTCAGAGGGTCATTTATTATTCAACCCCTCAAACCACCAGCATTCTGTTTGGTCCCCTTAAAGTATTAAGAAGTAGTTCAGGCACAAAGAACAATTAGCTTCACATGTGTGTATTAATTATCTCTTTTGCCAGCCTTTTCTGACTATTTAAGACCCTCCCCAAACTTGTGAACAGCACTCATACATAGTCAACATGGGAAAAACAAAGGAGCATTCCAAGGCCATCAGAGACAAGATCGTGGAGGGTCACAAGGCTGGCAAGGGGTACAAAACCCTTTCCAAGGAGTTGGGCCTACCTGTCTCCACTGCTGGGAGCATCATCCGGAAGTGGAAGGCTTATGGAACTACTGTTAGCCTTCCACTGCCTGGACAGCCTTTGAAAGTTTTCTCCCGTGCCCAGGCCAGGCTTGTCCGAAGAGTCAAGGCTAACCCAAGGACAACAAGGAAGGAGCTCCAGGAAGATCTCATGGCAGTGGGGACATTGGTTTCAGTCAATACCATAAGTAACGTACTCCACCGCAATGGTCTCCGTTCCAGACGAGCCCGTAAGGTACCTTTACTTTCAAAGCGTCATGTCAAGGCTCGTCTACAGTTTGCTCATGATCACTTGGAGGACTCTGACACAGATTGGTTCAAGGTTCTATGGTCTGATGAGACCAAGATCGAGATCTTTGGTGCCAACCACACACGTGACGTTTAGAGACTGAATGGCACTGCATACGACCCCAAGAATACCATCCCTACAGTCAAGCATGGTGGTGGCAGCATCATGCTGTGGGGATGTTTCTCAGCCAAGGGGCCTGGCCATCTGGTCCGCATCCATGGGAAGATGGATAGCACGGCCTACCTGGAGATTTTGGCCAAGAACCTCCGCTCCTCCATCAAGGATCTTAAGATGGGTCGTAATTTCATCTTCCAACAAGACAACGACCCAAAGCACACAGCCAAGAAAACCAAGGCCTGGTTCAAGAGGGAAAAAATCAAGGTGATGGAGTGGCCTAGTCAGTCTCCTGACCTTAACCCAATTGAAAACTTGTGGAAGGAGCTCAAGATTAAAGTCCACATGAGACACCCAAAGAACCTAGATAACTTGGAGAAGATCTGCATGGAGGAGTGGGCTAAGATAACTCCAGAGACCTGTGCCGGCCTGATCAGATCTTATAAAAGACGATTATTAGCTGTAATTGCAAACAAGGGTTATTCCACAAAATATTAAACCTAGGGGTTGAATAATAATGATTGACCCACACTTTTATGTTTAAAATGTATTAAAATTCAACTGAGCAACATAACTTTTTAGTTTGTAAGATTTATGCTTCTGTTAATAAATCCTACTCTCGTTTGCAGTTTGAAGGCTCTAACTTATTTGCATCTTATCAAACCACCTAAATCTGCAGGGGGTTGAAGACTACTTGTAGGCACTGTACAAGGGCACCACTTAGCTGACCTCAAACTTCCTCTATATGAGAAGACTCAGGAGAGAGAACGAACAGCCAAACTATCGGTCAGCAGGCAGCTAATTTGCATGAGGGCTTCTGGTTTTTTTCATACCATATTTTAATGTCTACATCTCATATTTCAAATTACAGTAGGGTTAGAGGCAAGCCTAACACCTCACACTTATGTAAGGCTTTGTTCAAATATAGGTTTGTATTTATGCTTGTATGATGAATGGGGAACAAAAAAAAATAAAAATAATTCAGTTATTTGAATGGGTTTAATATTTCCTAAAACTAAATCAACTTACACTCATTCTGTCTGGATTTTGTAATCTATTTTCTGGAAAAATTCCATGCAAATATAAAAATCTTCCTGATCTTAACAAATGGATATCCTTTATATAGCTCGAAAACAGATCATAACACATGGGCATTATTTTTTTAAAATAATCTGTTACTTATTTTTAGTTCTTATTTTTTAAAGCACCGATGCAAACTGATATAAAACAGAAAACAATTAAAAATATAAACTTTGGGTTCATTTTGGTGTCTACATCAAATTTAATTTTTTTTGTACTGAATATGTTAGGGACCTTTCACATCAGCGTTTTTTGAAATTCTAGGCAGATGCGGTGAAAAAACCGCATCTGCCGCGATTACCGCATACCGGCTGCACTTGCAGCACGGTTGCGGTAAACGTCATACAAGGTATAGGCGGACTTGCGGCAGGTGCGGCAAGTGCGGTTTTGGCACTTGCGGCAGGTGCGGGCGCGAAAAAAACCGCGGCGGGCAGCATTTTTTTTCGCGGCAGCACCTGCCGCAAGTGCCAAAACCGCACTTGCCGCACCTGCCGCAAGTCTGCCTATACCTTGTATGGCGTTTACTGCAACCGTGCCGCAAGTGCAGCCGGCATGCGGTAATCGTGGCAAATGCGTTTTTGTCACCGCATCTGCCGCGAATTTCAAAAAATGCTGATGTGAAAGGGCCCTTAGAGACGGATTGCAAAAGGATCTGTGAGCAAATCCTTTGTTACTTGTTATTAGGTTTCTATTACTTAGTGTACTGTCACACTTAGCGATGCACCAGCGATCCTGACAACGATCCAACCTGGTGGGGGATTGCAGTAGCGTTGCTACGTGATTGCTGGTGAGATGTCAAACAGTCAGATCTCACCAGCGATGCAGCCACGATACGGCGGTCGTTGGGAATTGTCACTCTCGGGCGTAGTATTGAGATCGTTGGTCGTTGTACCTGTCAAACACAGCGATGCACGCTGCCCAGCAGAAGCACAACGACCAAAAAATGGTCCAGAACACTTGTGACTCAGCAGCCATCTCGCTTAGTGTGACGGGGGCTTTAGATTCCACCAAGCAATAATAATAGAATACTAATGAGCTGCTCACTAACCTATTACATATCAAAAAGGAAAGAAATAACTAAAAAACATTAGTTAAGGAAGCGCAGTACTTTAAAGACCATAACAGATTTCATGGACGTCGTACAAACATATGCCAAAATTTCAATGTGAACACATCACAAGTGAGCTGTCATAATAAAAAATAGATTGGTCCACATACTGTATGAACGTTAACAAGGTGTCCTGTTCTATATAAAGGAAATCCATGCTTAACACTGAGTAAGTGGTAAATCATTATTAATGGAAATTAACTTCCAGCATTTTGAGCCCTGTTCATGTTTCTGGGGCGCACAGCATTTTTCACAATACTTCCAATTCACTTAATGACAAAGAAGCATTAACAAAATGTGAATGAGAGATGAAAGATGACCTCTCACATTTCTGTGCAGATAGGTATCGTTCTAACATCAGATATCTTGATGACCTCCTCTACACGACTTCTCAGTCTTGGAAGTGAAGTTTCATTAGAAAGGACACATTTAGTATTCCTAGAGGAAGAAGAGATGTACCAAATCCCCAAAGTAAGAATGTGTAGACAGCACAAAACAGATTAGTAATACAAAACTTATCAACACCGGCAGGCCCAGGAAAAGTGGGGAAATATCGGATTCCGATGTGTGAAGACTAATAGACAAACACATAGAATTGTCTATACACATCGATTTCTCCCTCTTGCGCTCTTGTTAAGACATTTTCCTAGACCTATCTAGATGTATATATAGTAATTTATTTATTTTTTTAACAACTGAACATAAAGAGGTCTTCCAAAATGATTTGTAATTCTTGCAAACCTGAATCTTGAAACTTATCCTCTTCAATAAAATAATATATAGGAATAAAACTGAAAATAGTAGGAAGGAAAGGAAAAAAACAAATGAAAGAAAGGGTCTAGATGCAGAAAAATGCAGTAAATAATGGGAAGAAGTTGTCATCTTGTACCGTGTTTCCCCGAAAGTAAGGCCCCCCCGATTGTAAGGCCGCCTGGGGGTAAAGGGGGGGCCTGCCAATGTAAGGCCTCCCCCGATTATAAAGGCCTTACAACCGGGGGGGCCAATGTAAGGCCGCTAGCGGAGGGGGGGGGGGAGCGGGAGCGGGTCGCACGTCACGTGCGCCCGCTCATTACATATGCACTGCATCCCCCTGTCAATCAGCGACAGGGGGAGCAGTGCATTATACAGTATATATGGGCCCCCTATTGCTGGCACACTCCCCCCTGTTATGAGGCCCCCACCGCTGCTGCTGCTGAAGACATCTTACCCTCCACGGTCTTCTTGCAGCAGCCAGCGGCGCGTCCGTCGGTCCTCTGTACTCGGCGGTCTTCCGGATCATGTGACCGGCCCGTCGCAGTCGCGATGACGTCATGCGCTGCGACGGGTCACATGATCCGGAAGACCGACGGACGCGCCGCTGGCTGCTGCAAGAAGACCATGGAGGGTAAGATGTCTTCAGCAGCAGCAGCGGTGGGGGCCTCATAACAGGGGGGAGTGTGCCAGCAATAGGGGGCCCATATATACTGTATAATGCACTGCTCCCCCTGTCGCTGATTGACAGGGGGATGCAGTGCATATGTAATGAGCGGGCGCACGTGACGTGCGACCCGCTCCCGCAGTGTCCCAGCAGGAGGGGGCCTGTAGGCCACACTGCTGGGGCACCCAATGTAAGGCCCCCCCCCCGAAAGTAAGGCCGGGGGCCACTTTTGGCCCCCAAAAGAATGTAAGACAGGGCCTTACTTTCGGGGAAACACGGTAGTTGCCACTATGGTCACTAGGTAAATCATATGTACAGAAACAAATATTGAAGGATCCAATGCAGAATGTACTAGAAATACAGCAAAACATTTAATGAACATGCTTCGTTAGGCACAGACATCTCTGCCAATCATACTTGGCATATTGTCCGGCATTTAAACTTTACACCAATGAGGAGCGAGAGCAGCGGGGTGCAAGACTTACAACTCTCTTCCTATTCCTTGTCCACTGCTTGCCACCTGTCTCTCACTCAGCGTTCTGCGGAGGGGAAGCGCCATGTGTGCGCAGCCAGCAGAAGCCCCTATCTTTATAATGAGAGCGCACGGTGCTGCGCTTGACTGCGCATGACCGTGCGCTCCCATTCACTCCCATATGTGATTTGTACGCAGGCGGATGCCTGCGCACAAATCACACAGTCTCGTCCGCACCAGGGACGCGACATGTTGCATTCCTGGTGCGGACGAGAGTGTGTGATTTGTGCGCAGGCATCCGCCTGCGTACAAATCACATATGGGAGTGCACGGTCATGCGCAGTTAAGCGCAGCACCGTGTGCTCTCATTATAAAGATAGGGGCTTCTGCTGGCTGCGCACACATGGCGCATCCCCTCCGCAGAACGCTGCGGAGGGGAACGCCAATGTGAACCCAGCCTAACAGGTCATTCTTATTTAAGCGGCCTGCCTCCACTGCCAATGATTTACCTGGGGTGGTGAATGTGCAGAAAGATCCTAATTAGTGATGAGTGACAACTACCACGCTTGGGTTCTCAGTACTTGTAACAAGCAGCTGGATGCTTGGGTGGGTGTGACTCTAGTATAAAGGAAGTCAATGAGGAACTCGAGCATTTGTCTAGAAGATTTCTTGGAAAAATGATTGCCTTTCCCATTGGCTTCCATTATACTTCGGTACTTGTGTCGCACCCATCCAAGATTCTAACTGCTCTTTACAAGTGTCGAGCACCCAAGTATGGTAGTGCTCACTCATCACCCATCCTTATGAAATTGTGAGAGCAGCTTTATCAATCTGCACCATCACCTCTGAGTGAACATTTCTAGGCAATGACAACACTTTTGCAAACTCTCCGGTTGGGGGAAGCAGGAAACAAGCAAGAGTGACCTGTCAGTCACAGGGCAGAATCAGACAGAACATGAGGACAGACAGGAGAGCTGTAAATTCAGTGTCACACATCACTTGTGCCTTACTATAATAAAAGGTTTACATTGGAATTCTCTAAAACGGATAATTTTACTAGCACGGTATGGATTTAATCAGCATTCAAGTACATGATGCCTTGTCATTCAAACCGCACATCCAAGCCCTTGCCACCTCCTGCCGCCTACAACTCAAAAATATTTCCAGAATCCATCCCTCCCTCAACCAGGGGCTGGCTGGGCCTCTGGCCCCGGGTGGCAGTTCCGGTCTGCCGGCCCTGAGCAGAGATGGAGGGGGGGTGCTTTTTGAGGAACGGGGGGGGGGAGGTGTGCTATCAGAATTTTTTGAGGACCGGTTAGCATGTCCGACGCCATCTGCTGTATCACCGCGCCAGCCGCAGAACGCCGCCCGCAGCCGGCCCGTTTCTGTGGGGTGCGGCCCTAGACGTGGGCTACACCACCAGCCCAGGGGGCATTTCCCCCCCTGCCACCTGGGCCAGTCCGCCCCTGCCTTCAACCCTTAATCTGCTAAACTACTAATGCATGCCCTCATCATCTCCCGCCTCGACTACTGCAACCTCTTACTCTGTGGCCTTCCTGCTAACACTCTTGCACCACTTCAATCTGTCCTTAACTCTGCTGCCCGACTAATCCACCTATCTCCTCGCTATTCCTCAACTTCTCCACTCTGCAACTCCCTCCACTGGCTTCCAATTCACCAGCGTATCCAATTCAAACTACTAACATTGACTTACAAAGCCATCCACAATCTGTCCCCCCATATATCTCTGAACTAATCTCCCGATATCATCCAACTTGTGTGATCTTCGATCCTCCCAAGACCTCCTTCTTTCCTCCACACTTGTACATTCCTCATCTAACCGCCTGTAAGACTTCGCCCGAGCATCCCCCCATCCTCTGGAACTCTGCACCCCATCACGTCTGATTGTCCCGTACACTCAGAACCTTCAAGCGGAACCTGAAAACCCATTTCTTCAGGATAGCCTACAACCTGCAATGACCACAATGCCGCCTCCACTGTACCGGCACTCCAGCACCACCCGAGCAGACCCGACCTACTGTTTCTCTCCCCATTGCCCTGTAGAAAGTAAGCCCGCAAGGGCAGGGTACTCTCTCCCCTCTGTATCAGTCTGTCACTTTGTTCATTGTATTTTTAACTTGTCTGTATGTAACCCTCATGTACAGCACCATGGAATGAATGGTGCTATACAAATTAATAATAATAATGATGTAGAAGTATGAAGAATTAGTGCGATTAGGTATCACTGCTAGGACAACTCTGTAAATGTCAAGGTCCAGCATGTCAGCGCTGTGTGATCTCACCAGGGCTAGGTACAATCATGGAGGAGTTACTGCAGATGGTGTGCAGTAGACACACGATGTAGTAGTCCTTATGTAGGGTACACAGATCTTAAAAGAGAACCTGTCATCAGGTGTTTAATCCTGTAACTAGAGGCATGAGAGTAAACTCATGCCATTAGTTATGGGGATAAAATCCTGATCACAGTTCTCTAAGTGCTGTGTATCCTACTTAAGGACCACTACATGGTATGTCTGCTGCACACAATCAGAAGTAACTCCTCCATGATTGTACCCAGCGCTGGTGAGATTATGCAACGCTGACATGCTGGACCTTGAAATTCACAGAGTTTTCCTAGCAGTGATACCTAATTGCACTAATTGTGGGTACAACTATGCTAGAGGGGTTCCTGCTGATGGCACAGTGCAGGGGACACATGATGTCTTACTGCTTCTGTAGAACAAAGCGTGATCCTCTCGGGCTCGGAGTAGAGGATACAAGTACTAAATACCTTGCAGCGAACCAAACAAGCTCATCAGGTGGCTCCTCCTCTACCTACCACAGATTGTCCTCCCAGAGCATGGTACTGCAGTGCATAAAAGCCAGTCAAGTAGGCGAAGTCATAAGAAAAGCTTTGGAGGTTATTTAGATGCAAGTTTTCTATAGAACCAAAGCCAAAAGGCTGAATAAAAAGCAAATATCTTTCAACAATGGATGGAATAAGCAGAAAAAAAAATGTGAATGTTTACTCTTTCAGCCTAATAACATATTAAACAGGAAATACAATTAAATATGTGCAGAGAAGCTGCCAATAGCATCTGATTTTACCTTTCAATTTTCAAACCCTATAGCCAGATAGAAAAATAGCTGCCATCCAATGTAAGAGATAAAAGACGGCACTCACCAAGTATAGTGTAGCTCCTGTACAGGGTAGGTTATTTATATGGATGCTCCTAAATAAAATGCGAATGGTTGGTGATAATTTCCTGTTTGTGGCACATTACTATATGGGAGAGGGACGTCGTTTCCAGATGGGTGGCTATCATGGCGCCCATTTTGAAGTTGGCCATTTTGGATCCAGCTTTATTTTTTTCAATGGGAAAAGGGTCATGTCACACATCAAACTCATTGAGAATTTCATAAGAAAAACAATTATGTGCTTGGTTTTAACATAGCTTTATTCTTTTATGAGTTATTTACAAGTTTATGACCACTTATAAAATGTGTTCAAAGTGTTGCTCATTGTGTTGGATTGTCAATGCAACCCTCTTCTCCCACTCTGACACACTGATAGCAACACCACAGAAGAAATGCTAGCAAAGGCTTCCTGCATCAGTTGTTTCAGATGCTGCACATCTCATATCTTCACAGCATAGACAATTGCCTTCAGATGAGTGATGAGCCAAACCTTTTTGTGAATGGTGAAAACAAACAAAACCACCGCTACTGATCAGATACTAACCCACAATGGATAGATCCCTCCAAGACTGTTGGAACACCAAAACTGATGGTATGGTGTGGTATATGGGGTACAAAGAGAGTGGGGCCAATCTTCATCAATGGAAACCTCAATGCCACTGGATATCTGAAATTGCTAGATGCTTCAGATATCCAGTGGTATTGAGGTTTCCATTGATGAAGAATGGCCCCACTATCTTTGTACCCCATATACCACACCATACCATCAATTTTGGTGTTCCAACAGTCTTTGAGGGATCTATCCACTGTGGGTTAGTGTCAGACTAATAGCAGTGGCTTTGTATGTTAACTTTCCCATTCACAAAAAAAATTGCCTCATCGCTCATCTGTATGCAATTTTCTATGCTGTGAAAATACGAGATGTGCAGCATCTGAAACAACGGATGCTGGAAGCCTGTGCTAGCATTTCTTCTGCAGTGTTGCTATCAGTGTGTCAAGAGTGGAGAAGAGGTTTGCATTGACAATCCAACACAATGGCCAGCACTTTGAACACTTTTTATAGGTCGTCATAAACTTGTAAATAACCCAGGAAAGAATAAAGTTACGTTTAAAACCAAGCACACCATTGTTTTTCTTATGAAATTCTCAATACGTTTGATGTGTCATAGGACCCTCTTCCCATTGTGTGATATATATATATATGTGTAAGATGGTGGCCCGTTCTAAACACATCGGGTATGCTAGAATACCTTGTAGACAGGAGTGAAGGACGTCACATGACTGAAGGGCTTAATAGACAGGAGTAAGGAGTGAGGAGGCTGAGGGGATGGAGAAGGCTGAGGGGATGGAGGAGGCTGAGGTGATGGAGGAGGCTGAGGTGATGGAGGAGGCTGAGGGATGGAGGGCTGAGGGGATGGAGGAGGCTGAGGGGATGGAGGAGGCTGAGGGGATGGAGGAGGCTGAGGGGATGGGGGAGGCTGAGGGGATGGAGGAGGCTGTGGGGATGGAGGAGGCTGTGGGGCTGGAGGAGGCTGTGGGGCTGGTGGAGACTGTGGGGCTGGAGGAGGTGTGGGCTGGAGGAGGCTGAGAGGATGGAGGAGGCTGTGGGGTTGGAGGAGGCTGTGGGGTTGGAGGAGGCTGAGGGGATGGAGGAGGCTGAGGGGATGGAGGAGGCTGAGGGGATGGAGGAGGCTGAGGGGATGGAGGAGGCTGAGGGGATGGAGGAGGCTGTGGGGATGGAGGAGGCTGTGGGGCTGGTGGAGACTGTGGGGCTGGAGGAGGCTGTGGGGCTGGAGGAGGCTGAGAGGATGGAGGAGGCTGTGGGGTTGGAGGAGGCTGTGGGGTTGGAGGAGGCTGAGGGGATAGAGGAGGCTGAGGGATAGAGGAGGCTGAGGGGATAGAGGAGGCTGAGGGGATGGAGGAGGCTGAGGGGATGGAGGAGGCTGTAAGGATGGAGGAGGCTGTAGAGGATGGAGGAGGCGTGAGGATGGAGGAGGCTAGTGAGGATGGAGGAGGCTGAGGGGATGGGAGGCTGAGGGGATGGAGGAGGCTGAGGGGATGGAGGAGGCTGAGGGGATGGAGAGGCTGAGGGGATGGAGGAGGCTGAGGGGATGAGAGGAGGCTGTAAGGGGATGAAGGAGGCTGAGGGATGGAGGAGGCTAGGAGGATGGAGGAGGCTGTGAGGATGGAGGAGGCTGTGAGGATGGAGGAGGCTGTGAGGATGGAGGAGGCTTGAGGGATGGAAGAGGCTGAGGGGATGAAGAGGCTGAGGGGATGTAAGAGGCTGAGGGGATGTAAGAGGCTGAGGGGATGTAAGAGGCTGAGGGGATGGGGAGGCTGAGGGGATGGGGAGGCTGAGGGATGGAGCAAGCTGTGAGGATGGAGAGCTGCAAGAATTGGGTTTGCATTCAAACCGTGCGCCAAGCCGCAGTACTCTTCTGATTGGTCGCTGCGGCCGCTGCTCGCCGCGGACCTCTGTGCCGCAGGTAGTCGCGGCTGAGCTCCGGTCAGCGGCGAGCCAGCTGGGAGATGACCGGCTGACGCCGGTAACTTGGGTCTAAACGATAGGAACACTAACAGATAATTTCGAACATGATTTATTATGTTTTGCTTCATATCTTATTGAATACATGTGTTTTTTAATTGGTGCAATGATGTAATCTCTTCTCAAGATTTGCATAAACGAAGAAGAATTATGTGGATTCAGTGTAGGATCTGTTGAAGTGTGCGATACACACGAAACAGCTGTTATCCTTGATTGCTGAGCTGTTTTGCCCTGCACCTGCTTTTTTAATGGACACTGAATAAAAGGATTTTTTTTAAGTGAAATAAGGTGAGTGACGCTTATTCTTCTTCACATATGCTATAAAGAATACTTTACGCTACAAGTATGCACCACCTTACACTAGAACATCCATCTGTCCGCTGAAAACTATCAAAATTCTGAGCCAAATACCTTGAACACACCAAGATGAATTAATTGGTGCTTACCATTCCTGTTTGTGTTTCACTTGAAAAAAGGTCAATATTATTATCAGGGGAGACGGAGGATTATAGATTGGACTAATCTCCACCCTTAAAGGGTGAACCCGTCTTTGTCTTGCCTTCACCCTCTGCACATTCCTGTTCATTAATGCAAAGCAGGATTTTTGGTGTCTTCCTTGATCTTACTTAGTGAAGTATCTTTCCCGGCTTTTGTCCAAACACCCAATGGTCTCTAGGAGTAAGTGGGAGTCGCAGTTGGGGTCTATTACGGATGATCAGTGGGATTCGATTTTGCAGAATGTTCCCAATTTATCCCTCAGTGAGCCTGCGCGCCTCTCGCAGCTTTACGTTCTTTATAGGGTCTACCGGACCCCTAAGTGGCTCTTTGATAGGGGGTTGCGGCCAGATTCCACTTGCCCCAAGTGCCAGATGGACGACGCAGATATTCTCCATATGCTATGGACATGCCCAATTATACGCATATTCTGGAACAAAGTGTTTACTATCATTCACTCAGCTATGGGACAGAGTGTTCCATCGGACCCACTCATTTGTGTACTGGGGTGTACTGAACCACTGTATGGTGATGACCACTCTTTACTAGCAATTTCCAGAATGCTCTATACTGCTCGTAAGCTGATCGCTCTTTATTGGATATCTGATCGATCCCCTTCCCGCAGGGAGTATATAAACAGGATTAATCTCAATGTTCGCAGGGAGAAAGCCATTTACTCCAAGCGAGGGAAGGAGAGGGTTTTTTCTAATATTTGGAGTGGCTGGCTGGATTCCCCGAGACTGGCCTCTCCTGATTTGTAGTGATCTACCCGGAAGGTGACTCGTGCCTGATTCTTGAATGTTACTTTACCTGGTTTCGTATTTACCTACGTCTGGCTGCCTAAGGGAGGATGGGATCGCCTTGGGAGGGGGAGGGAAGGGGAGGGGGTCTGTTCTTTTCTTTTTTCTTTTACTAGCTCTGTTTTTGTTGATTTATTATAACTGTAGTAGTTTTTCTTTTTTCTTTTGGATGCCATGGGCTATGTTTCACTTTATTGGCATTGTCATGCTACCTGTAATGTTCGTTTATGTTGATAAAACAATAAATACTACCTGATCAAAAAAAAGAAGTATCTTTCCCGAAAAAAGCCCAAAGAGCCTATACTTTGTTTTTCTGTCGTTTTACTTCTGCTTTCATATTATTTTTTTTGCCTTTTATAATGCCTATAAAAGGTGAATTTTCCTTATCGACTATAAAGGTCCACTATAAGTCAGTGAAATCGGATTTTTCTGGGACACAAAAATTCAGTCCTTTCTGTAAGGCTATGTGCACACGGTGGGCGGGTTTGTGGCGGCGTCGGCTGGGCGGACCCGCCAGGAAGCTCCGGAGCCGTCCACCGGCTTCCTGGCGGGTATGTGCGGCGGGTGCCAGGCGGGTGACGGGCGGGTTAGCGGCGGCGGTGTTGCGGCGGCTGGAAGCAGTACATGATTCTGCTTGCAGCCGCTGCAGAACCGGCCGGATTATAGAACAAGCTCATTCTTTGCTAACCCGCTGGGAACCCAGCGGGTTAGCAACGGATGAGCATGTGTAAACCGCCGCTGTGTGCACAGCGGGTGTCGGTTTACATAGGTTTCAATGTTAATCCAAACGCCGGTTTGGATTAACATAAATTTACATGAAATTTATGTAAACCGACCGGCGGTTTACACACCTAATCCGGCCCTAACCCGACCAGTGCGCACATACCCTAACACATCTCTCATGTCATTAGTTAAAGCTTTTCTGTTAGATTGAAGATTTTCAGGGCATTCAAATTTTTAGCCACAAGTCCCTGAAGGACACCTGTTTCTTTTACCCTGTTCTTTTTCTGCTTGTTGTGTCCTCTTCCCCGTTTGATCCTCTTCCTAAAGGGGCACTGACACCTTTTCCTCTTGCGTCTATAGTTTTTTTTTTGGCAGGTGGTTCTTCTGCACTGCTGTAAAAGGACTCAACATCTGAATCGTCATTAACTAAAGCCTTAAGGCTATGTGCCCATTGGACGTTTTGTGGGCTGTTTTTGAGCGTTTTCCGTCTGCGTTTTCTGCTGAGTTGTATGTTAATTTATGTTAATCCTAACCACCGGTTGGATTAACATGCTAGTCAATGGATTTTAGAAAACGCTGTGTACATTAGAACGTTTTTTTTTTTGTCTCCTTTCCACTTTCTTCACCGGTTTGCCACCGGTTTTCAAAGATAGAGCAAGTGACTTCTTTTGAGCGTTTTCCAGCGGTTCCAGCTTACAAGTGCACAAAAAAACAAACAGTCTTAAAAACGCTAAGAAAAACCGCCAGAAAACCGCCGACAAAACACTGTATAAACACTATAAAACCGCTCAAAAAACGCTAAAAAAATGATGGACACTGCTGAGGTCAGAAAACTCAGTTTCTGCAATTCTCCACCGATTTTCTGACGGTCTGCAATGATGCAGAACCGTCCAGTGGGCACATACCCTAAATTTATTAGGGGTATTCGGTTTAGGGACCCTTTTTTTCTGAGGGGTATTCCTTTTATTTTGCTCCAGGTAAATTAACTCAGACTTATTTATCTCGTAAAAACTTTTCTTTCTTCTTGTTTTTAATTCTTGTCTGTAGTGGGATGTTTTTTTGTCTAATTTGGATACAAAAATTGAACCACTGATTTTTTTTTAAAAGTCTTGACTGCATTTCACTTCTCAACTCAATTAAGTCAGCAGTGATATTTCCTCATGGTTACTTTCATTTTACTTTAAGACTAAAGCCCCTGTCTCACATAACGATATCGTTAGAGAGATCGCTGTAACTGTGACGTTACAACGATCTCTCCAGCGATATCGTTCTGTGTGACACTTTGCAGTGATCAGGCCCCTGCTGTGAAATTGCTGATCATTGCAAAGTGCTGTGGGTCATTTTTTGATCGCTGGTTTCCCGCTGGTCAGCACGCATCGCTGCGTGTGACCGCGGGAAACCAGCGATCTGTGACCTCACAGGGCTGGTTACTATGGTAAACACCGGGTATCCAGGCAGCACGCACTGCCTAGATACCCAGCGTTTACCATGGTTACCAGTGTCCTCCCTGCTTAGAGCTGCCTGTAAGCAGGGAGAATGCTGGTAACTATGATAAACAGCGGGTATCTAGGCAGCGCATGCTGCCTAGATACCGCGCTGTTTATCATAGTTGCCAGCGTTCTCCCTGCTTAGCGCTGCCTATAAGGCAGCGCTAAGCAGGGAGTGATGTGGGAGGTGGCTCCCATGGCCTGATCGCTGGGGAGATCTGCCTGTTTGACAGCTCCCCAGCGATCAGGTAACGAGGCTCCAGCGATGACGGCAGGTCGTTATCGCTCTCGGTATCGTTGGAGCGATCGTTGTGTGACTGGACCTTAACTTTAATAGTTGTTCAGAACAGTCTATTTGTATTTCTTTCCACTGTTCAACAAAATTGGTGTTAATATTAGTAAGGGCAATATTCTTAATGATCCTGAGTCCCCTCAGAACTCTTTTGCACGCAACATAACTTTCTCAAGGATTGAACTGTCCAAATAAACGAATTTCCTTCTCAGCCCAGTTTGTAATCCTTTGTTTTAACCCCTAATTGCCCAAAATCGTGGTGGTATCTCTGAGGTTGAAATCATTAAAAAACGACTCCACATCCTCCCTCCCTGCAGTCAGGCTACATGTTGAGCTTTCAGGTGACCCACTGGTCGGAGTATTGGGCTCTGTATTCATGATGAGGCTAAGGCAAACAGTGTTTACAGTCCAGTGTGCATTACGGCTATGATATCCAACAACAAAGCCAGGAAACCAGGCACTAAAGCGTTTTACACCTCCTTCAGACCAGCCAGGTCCTGCCTAATGAGCCCCAGGGGTCACCAGCATACGGTGTTGCTCGTCTCCAAATAGTAAAGTCACTGACATCCAATATAAGAGATAAAAGGCAGAACTCACCAAGTATAGTGTAGCTCTTGTTTATTCAACCCGAAGGTCTCATCACTGTAGGGGTGGAAGTGGAGGCAGTGAATGATGGCACGCCGTATCGCAGGTTCTGTGTTTCAATGGGTCTTGTGTTTTACTGTTTGGAGATGAGCATCACCGTATGCTGGTGAGTCCCAAGGCTCATTAGGCAGGACCTGGCTGGTCTGAAGGAGGTGTAAAACTTTTAATGCCTAGCTTCCTGGCTCTATTGTTAGAAAAATAGGTGCTCATTACTGAAATGTATGAAAACTCCCCTTCACCCCTATTAAGGCTTCCTTCACATGTCCGTGTTTCTAGTACGTTTGATAGTAATTTTTTTTTTCACGTAAACCGTACATGACCATCATAACCCATGGCACTGCTCACATGTCCGTGTTTTTGTATGGAATCTGTCTGTGTAAACCACATGGCGACATGTTTGTTTTTTTTCCAGCAGCATGAATGGCAAGTCTATGCATCTGTCAAAAACACATACAAGGAGAGGTGGCTTGGGCATGGAGCTGTGAGCACACATCTCTCCTGAGCTCCAGCGTGCCTGAGGCCTCTGCAGCAATTATATAGCCACCATCAGCTCCACTCACCCACTGATCATGAAGGGCAAGGTCGGGCTCCGCTCCCAGGCCCCCAGGGAGCTCACAGCAGGTCCTGCAGGCACAGGAATCACCAGGTACATGTCGATGCCTGGAAGGAAGGCAGCTCCTTCAGCCATGGTGGAGGGGGGAGGTGCCTCCTCCTCCATGCAGCAGCACACACACAGAACTGGGACCTCGAGTGCACAGAGGAATGGGGCCACAGCAGAGAAGGCACAGGAGAGAGGACGAGTGACTGCTGCACCAGGGACTGGCCGCTCACCACAGAAGCTGACAGGAGGGAACCAGACACAGAGCAAAGGAGAGGTGAGAGCTGTACCCTGTCCCTCCACCCCTGGACAGAGGACATCACAGGCTGAGCTGGCTGGGGAGCTGTCTCCCCCTATACTGCACCCTTATCAGGCTCAGGAAACTGCAGTGGGCCCCCCACTACTACCCCCAGGGAGACATGAGAGAGGGGCTCCTTCCAGCTTAGTGCCCCAGGACATTGTGCCCACCATCACTACATCTCATGGCCTCCCCACACAGGCTCCTGTTAGGTCCCTGGGCTCTGATGACTGTATAACTGCCTCTGAGCTGAAAGCGCAGCTGAGTGCCTTCCCTACAAAGGCTGACATGGAGTGCTATATACAGCGTCTGGAGGCAGTGTGCAGGAGTGAAGTGGGGTCCCTTAAGGAAGACGTGTACCACCTTACCACCACTGTCTCTGCATTAGAAGCTAAAGTGGAGTCGCTTTCCTCACAATTGCAAAGTCAGCAACAACTTCTGGACCTACACTCAGAGACTTTCAATGTGGTTCTAGATATGCTAGAGGACTCTGAGAACAGGAACCGGAGGAATAATATCAGGCTCCGTGGGATCCCTGAGTCCGTAGCCCCACGTGACCTTTCCTCAGCCCTCCATGGCATTTTCAATTCTCTCTTAGGGAGGTCACCCACTGAACACATTGAAATTGACAGAGCCCATCGCTCGCTCGGCCCAAAGAACCCCGATACATCTAAGCCGAGGGACGTCATTTGTAGGATTCACTACTTCCAAATTAAGGATGACATCATGCGTAAGGCGAGGGACCACGATGTTATTGACTTTAATGGGTCTGATGTCCTTCTCTTGTCTGACCTCTCACGCTTCACCCTGGCTAAACGGAGGGCTCTGCGCCCCCTCCTGGAGGTGTTGCGGGAAAATGAGATCCCCTACAACTGGGGTTATCCATTTCAATTACAAGTACGCAGTGACAAAGGACTGATAATTTTGAGATCCCTGTCAGATCTCCAGAACTTCACCGCTCAACTGGGCCTACCCATGGTCACATTGGGAGACTGGCCTCGCCTTACTGCGTCTGACCTATGGGGCCCACGCCGTACTGGAGGACCCCCCGCCGGGTCGCCGAGAAAGAAGAAACGGGGCTCCCGCCGTAGACGTGCCTCCGTTACTCATGCTGATGACACTTGATCACCTAATTCAGACCTTATGATCACTACTGTCCTTTTTCTCTTTTTGCTTTCTTGCCGCCTACATTGTCCCTCAATGTTGCCGGGCTCCCACAGGGGGCTTGGTCGTGACTTTGCTTTAGTCTGTTTATTATGGATGGATTAGAGCCGAATGTTTCGTAGTTGTGACATTTCTATTTATGAATGTCCACCTACTTCAATTGACTCCTTATGTACTGTGCTCAACTGTTGCACTACCGCATTAATGTGCTAATGTTATTCTATGTTGGCTAACGCCGCTCTTTCTCCTGAAATGTGACTTTTGATGATACCCCTTCGGGGGCTTGTTGTGACTCTGCTGATTTCGACAAATGTACTTGGCCCATGATCCGCTGTTATGTTCGTTAACAATGTTTATGTTACCAGGGTCATGGGCCTATTGGGTAGAGTTGGATTTTTTCTTTTTTGCTGCAGGGGTTCGGCTGGTTGCTCTCTGCTGAATCACCTCCCCACTAGGGTGTGTCTCTGACACTACTTCTCAGAGTTTTCTCTGATATTGTCCTGTACCCTTGAGGCCTAGTGGCTTCCTGGTTTTTCTCTTTCTTTTTGGTCGGAACCTTGTCTTCCGGCTGAACTACTCTCTTTCCTTGGTGCTTTTCTTTCTCTGTTTCTATCTCTCCCCACCCCTCCTACTCCTTTCCGACCCGATTGTACCACCCGCAGGCCCGATAGTTCCTATGGCATCCCTACAACTCTGCTCGCTTAATGTCAGGGGGTTTAATGTCCCAGAAAAGCGATCGAAGGTTTTATACGGTATGCATAAGAAACGGGTTGACATACTTCTGCTGCAGGAGACACATTTCCGATCAGACAGAATCCCTAAGCTTAACCATGGATACTACACACAGTGGTTCCATGGAAGTAACTCTGACTCCAAGTCTAAAGGAGTCAGCATTGCATTGCACAAGTCTTTACAGGCTCAGGTAGTTGCCTCTAAAGCTGATTCTAATGGTTGATTTGTGTTTTTGAAGCTTAAAATTTGCCCATGATTTGTTCACCATAGCTAACATTTATCTTCCCAATCAAGACCAGGTCTGAGCGTGCAGAAAGTACCTACAGGACCTCTCGGCCTTTGCGGAAGGCTATGTGATTATGGGAGGGGACTTCAATATGGTGTTGGACCGCGCTGTGGATTCCTCTTCGGGCAGGTCGGCGGTGTCCCTCTCACAGCTGGAGAGATTACAGCGGGCCCTGACAGACTCAAGGTTGGTAGATGTATGGAGGTTACTACACCCCACTACCCGGGATTATACCTACTTCTCCACAGTTCATAATTCCTATAGTAGATTGGATTATTTTTTGGTCAGCCACGGGCTCCTGTCTCTTGACCCAAAGTCTGACATCGACACGATGTTGTGGTCAGACCATGCCCCAGTTTTGCTCTCCCTTCGGCTGCCGAGCCTTTCTCCGAGAGAATGGACCTGGTCCATAAACCCTGGTCTCCTTGGAGATCTAACGTGTCAGGCGGCCGTGCGAACAGCAATCTCGGACTTTCTAGATTTTCACAAACATGACCCCACGGCCATCCAATACCAATGGGAGGCTTTGAAAGGAGTTATACGGGGAGTATTCATACAACAGGGGGCCCGGCTGAAGAGAGAGAGGGAGACTAACATTGTGGGTTTGTTGACTTGTATCCAAACTCTGGAGTTGGATCATAAACGGACTAGAGATGCTGGGGTGCTGGCTGATCTCCTCCGGGCACGCTGTGAGTTGAGTGCCTTGTTGGACACGACGTTAGCACGACAGAGGGACCGCTTTCATAAATTTCTGTACAAGTACTCTGATAAACCCGGGAGAGCTCTGGCGAGGTTTTTGCACCCCCGTGCCCCCACCACTTATATCCCTACCATAAGGTCTGCTGCGGGTGAACTGGTCCATTTTCCAGAGGAGATTGTGGACTCATTCAGAGCATATTATGACTCTCTCTACAATTTAAGCGGCCCGTTGTCTGATATGTCCCCTTCCGAGTTTCAAGCACGGGTGGACGACTACATCCGGGATACTGAGCTCCCGCCTATGTCGGTGGAGGAGTCTGAGGCCCTGGAGAGTCCCCTCTCGGAACAGGAGGTTTTAGACACAATAAAATCTTTGGCTAATGGTAAAAGCCCTGGTCCTGACGGATTCTCCGCTGCCTTCTATAAGTTATATGCGAATTCCCTGGTCCCCTTCATGACCAAACTGTTTAACTCCATCTCGGCCAGCTGCCCCTTTGCCCCCCAAATGCTGATGGCCACAATCACCGTGATTCCTAAACCGGGAAAAGATCCCCTATTATGTGCAAGCTATAGGCCCATATCCCTCATTAATGTGGATGTGAAGGTGTTCGCGAAAGTGTTAGCTGGTAGAATGAACCCTATTCTCCCTGGGTCCATCCATAGTGATCAGGTGGGCTTTGTGCCACACAGATAGGCCAAGGATAACACGGTGAAGACATTGCTTCTAACTTCGTACATGCGCACGGGGAAGGTACCAGCATGCTTATTATCTATTGACGCTGAGAAGGCGTTTGATCGCCTAGGCTGGACCTTTCTACGTGCCTCCCTGAAGCAACTGGGAGTGGGATCTACCATGTTAGAGAGGATTTTTGCTCTGTATCATAAGCCTACGGCCCGTCTTAGAGTGAATGGCACCCTTTCCCCGCCCATTGACATAAGAAACGGGACCCGTCAGGGTTGCCCCCTCTCCCCCTTACTTTATATCCTTGCGATGGAGCATCTGGCAGTGGCATTACGGAAGACACCTGATATTGAGGGTCTACGGATTGGCCAACATGAGTTTAAGATATCCCTGTATGCGGATGATTTATTGCTATACATTGCCAACCCGACTGTGGCTTTCCCTGTACTCCTCAGGGAGTTCCGTAGGTTCGGGGAGGTCTCAAATTTTAGAGTCAACTACTCCAAGACGGAAGCGCTCAATATCTCCCTGCCTGATGATCTAGTCTCTCGGCTCCAGGCGTCCTTCTCTTTTAAGTGGCAGACCGCTGCCTTAAAATATTTAGGAGTCTTAATACCCGCTGACATTAGCGCAACATATGCTCTGAACTATGTCCCGCTCCTGCAGAAAACTATCTCAGACCTTAAACGGTATAGCAGACCTCAGCTATCTTGGTTCGGTCGGGTGGGAGTGATCAAAATGGATATTTTACCCCGATTCCTCTATCTCTTTCAGACAGCTCCAGTGCAGGTTCCGGATTGCTTTTTCAGGCGCCTGCAATCGGCTATCAATAGCTTTATTTGGGGTACTAGGAAACCACGGACTCTGTTCTCAGTACTAGTGAGACCCAAGACTAAAGGGGGGGTAGGCCTTCCTGATTTTAAACGTTATTATCGGGCAGTCTTGCTCTCTAGGATTGTCGACTGGAGGTTCAGTGATGCTCATAAACAGTGGGTGCTCTTGGAGAAACTTTTATCGCCCTCTTCTTTATACTGGTTGCCTTGGCTGGGGGGGACCGGACGCCCACCTGTGTCGAGTTTTGCTCCACTCACACAGATTGTTTTGAAGTTTTGGGATAGATCCTATGTGAAATTACACCTGACCTCTCGACTGAGCAGACTGAGTCCCCTTTTTGACAATCCGGCCTTTCCCCCAGCAATGAATAGGTCTACGTATCTGTGTTGGTCACGACTTGATGGGGTGGGACTGGGTCAGGTGAGGGATAAGCTTGTGGGCTCTCCAGCGTGCGGGGGTTACGGGGCCCTGGTCTTACGACACCGCTGTCCTGGCTAGAGTTTCTGCAATTGCGAAGCTTTCTCTCCAGTGAGCCGATGGGGGCGCTGACGCCATTTGAGTCCCTGATGCTCCCTACCAAGGGTCCCTCTCACGTGGTTTCGGTGCTCTATGGCCTGGTCTTGAATTCACTTCCCCCTACCACACTTGGATTTATGGAGGCTTGGGAGAGGGACCTGGGGATCACCTTTTCTGAGGCGGATAGTTTGAAAATCTTTACTCTTGCACATAAGATGACAATGTCCAGTCAGGCGCAGGAGAGGAATTATAAATTACTGACACGCTGGTACAGGTGTCCCACCCTTCTCCACAGGATTAACCCCGAGATCTCGGACGCCTGCTGGAGATGTGGCTCTGCCACGGGCTCTATGCTTCATATTTGGTGGTCCTGTGGTCCCCTGCAACCCTTCTGGAACTGTTTTCGATGCCTTTCATTTGATGACTGGGGTCCGTCATGAACCATCTCCCCAAATGGCCCTACTGGCCCTGATACCCAGTTCGATAGTTTCCGTCAAAAAGGGGATTCTGAGATTCTGCCTAATAGCTGCCAGAGCAGTTATTCCCCGTCATTGGAGGTCCACTGAGGTCCCCTCCATGGTGGAATGGATAGCTGAAATGGATAGATTACATCGTCTGGAGTCACTGGTGGCGGGTGATGGTGATGCCGCATATGAACAGGGACGCACCTGGTTCCTCTGGCAGTCCTTCAAGGAGAGCACAGGGTTCCTTAGTTGGCTGCGTACATATTCGTAATTGTCAACTCATGGGCGTTTAAATTGCTGGGTCTCCCCTACCCCCCCTCTCCTTCCTTACTCCCCTTCTCCCCTACCCCTTTTTTCTCTCTTTCTCGCCTCTTATTTCCACAATTGCCTTTTCATAGGTTCTGTATTCTATATATAAGGTCCTTGTCCAGAGGTGATTCCTAAGATGGGAAACATGTACCCTTTAGGTGCTAGTGTCCTTATTGGACTACTCCTGTGCTGCTCTCTTCGGGAAGTAATGTATCTCTGTATTAAGCCCTGGACATTGTACTGGTTCTTTCTATTGTTTTTACTGTTGAAAATCTCAATAAATATATTTACTGAAAAAAAAAAAAAAAAACACATACAACACACGAACGGCATTGGTGTGCCATCCATTTTACAATTGACAAGTAAAGATGATTTATGATTTCTACAGGTACTGTTTTTTTCATGTACATGTTTAAACTTGGATGTGTATAGTAGGCCTAACATTGTTCTTTCCAGGATCCTTTGAATGTGTATGAATTCATACAAATTAAGACCTCAGACGAGATCCACAGATATGGCCCTTTCTTACCTACTGACATCACGGCAGCCAACTGATCATCTTTACACAGAAAGTTATCAAAACCACTTATAAAAAAGGCTTTAACAAATGACAGATTGAAGATAAGTAGCAAGCAACAGAGAAATTGGAGTTCACTGAACCACGGTATTCCGCTTCCATGAACCGTGAACAATATCAATAACTCTGCTTCTAAAGCTTTATTATTTGATAAAAAATGACAAGCCATGGTCGTGGGTGAAATCATTAAACCAAATTGATGATGTCATTTGTGATGTAATGACAAAGCACTTTCAATAATAATTACTGCCAACAGTGTCTTTAGAATTGTTCTGCTGATAAATGGTTTCATAAGTGCTCTCCAGCACCCACACACAAGTTTTGACGCTGCTCACTAACCGATGCAAACGCGCTAAACGTATATTTTACACTATGTAAATATTAACCAAACAACAATCCAATAAGTGAGAAGTCAAGAGGCAATGAAAAATTAGGGCGCCCGCTACAATGCCTTCGCTTTGAACTCCAACTTAAGAAATGTCAGCAAAACATAATTAAGACAAAATGGGATCATTAGCTTTTATGACTGCAGAGTTTTCCAATCAATTCATAGCCATGATTTTGACTAATACAATATAATATTCACAAAATGATTGATTGATAATATCAATAAGACGTGTGTTAAAAAGAACTCAGCCAAGTAAGAATGAAACCAAGGTCAAAACTGCATAAAGAAGACAAAGTGGGCTTGTAACAAACTACAATGAGCACAAAAAAAAGGAACAAATCAATACATTTCTCTGACTCTCACTGCCTAATCCTCTGCCATCAATAGTTATGATAAGGAAGCTAAAGGAGGAATATTTACAGGCCATTTTCTCTAAACTGGCTCTGATTTGTGGGTAATAAATCTCTTACTAACTTCTACGTTAAGGTTTTCATCAGAGAATGCAATGTAGATAATTGCATAATGCACAGGAGGAGACATAAATGCTGGAAATTATAAACTAAGCCATGCAGAAACCTTCCACAGCGCTTTAATGTGCAATAACATGGTTCACATTTGTACAGATTTCTAACGATGCCATATCCATTTGCAGAGATATTTCAGCGGAGGGGCTGTCATTTGAAATAGTTGCATTTTAAACTGTAGTAACTACTCCACAAAATGAAATGTAGGAATTGGATTTATTCCCCTGTTATCCAATAAATCCCACTTATTCTCCATCAGTTTTAAAGACATTCCTATCAGCATGATAGTAAAACTGCAGGCCCAATTCATTAAAAGGGTTGTCTGGTCTAAATCCACAAGTCTGCAAGCACTTTAGGGTGTCACTATAGATCACTGAGGATTCTTCTACGTCAGATCCGGGGACAGCAGTCATGTGGCCGCGAGCATAAAATATGCATGCTCCTGGCCACATACCGGCTAGATAGGCATGGCCACGCTCAATGCAAACGTATTGAGCAAGGCCACGCCCTTCTAGCCAGAGTCTGGTCAGAAGTATCAATATCGCAAATTCATGGCCATGTGACTGATGTTTCCGAGACGCCTAAATCCTCACAGCGTACAGTGCATGTGATTTGAGGATGTACAAGTCTGCAGTCACATATAGTGACTGCAGACTTGTGGATTTAGACTGAACATCTCCTTTAAAGAGGACCTGTCACCAACTATACATGGTGATCTAATCACAGCACTGAATGCAGCATGTCTGCTGCATTCAGGCAAGGGTCCCCCAGCCCTTAAGTTCCCCTGTACCCGAGATAATACACTTTGAAAACTTACATAGTGGAGCCAAATAGGAGGTGGCTTGTAGCTGGAGCCAAAGGGCAGTTTTACACCCCCTGTATGTTTAATCCACCCACCGCTGCCTCCCTGATGCCAAATCATTGTCTCCCTCGCCTGCTGCATAGTACACAGAGCTTATTAACAGTGCTGGCCGCTTTGCTCCACCTCCTACAGTGATGTCACCGTCTTTCCCCGCCGTGCTCGATGGTTAACATGGAGCAGGGCAGGGAAAGGCGGTGATGTACAGCAGGAGGCCGGCCGCTTAAATTAACATGGTATAGATATGATGCCACCACAACATAAAATTTTAATAATTAGCAGACATTAATCTACGTGTGCCAAATTCTATACTGAAACACTGCAACGTGCCCTGGATGCAGCTGCACCTCCTACACTTAAAACAACTCGGCACCGACAGCGGCAACCCTGGCACACGCTGCAAACACTTTTTCCAGCGGTGTTCCAGGTGCGCAGAACGCATGTGGAGAAAATCCAAACTCGCCGAAGACTTCATCCATTATAAGTTTATGCTGAAAACATACAACACCGCCCTTCACCTCTCCAAACAAGCTTACCACAACACCCTTATCACATCACTAGCCAACAATCCTAAACGATTATTTGACACTTTCCACTCCCCTCCTCAGTCCAGGAGTACAGGCCCCAACCACCAGCCTCACAGCTGACGATCTGGCCAACTATATTAAAGAACAAAATTGACCTCATACGACGGGAAATTTCTTCACAGCCTCAGAACATCATTCGTTCTCCTCCCACATGCCCTTCATCCAGCTCACTTTCGGTCTTTGATCCGGTCACAGAGGAAGAAGTCATCAGACTCCTTGCATCTTCTCGCTCTACTACCTGCACCAGCGACCCTATTCTCTCACATCTCCTTCAATCCCTTTCCCCAGCTGTCACATCTCACCTGACTAAAATATTTAATCTTTCCCTCTCATCAGGTCTTTTCCCCGTCTCCTTCAAACATGCCAGCATTCACCCATTATTAAAAAAAAACATCCCTCAACCAGAACTCTGCTGCTAACTACAGACCTGTCTCTAACCTCCCCTTCATCTCTAAACTCCTGGAACGCTTGGTCCACTCCCGTATTATCCGCTATCTCTCTGACAATTCTCTTCTTGACCCTCTACAATCCGGCTTCCGCTCTTACATTCTACAGAAACTGCCCTCACTTAAAGTCTCTAATGATCTACTAACAGCTAAAACTAATGGTCACTACTCCCTACTGATCCTCCTGGATCTCTCCACTGCATTCGATACTGTGAATCACCAGCTCCTTCTCTCTATGCTCTGCTCTATTGGAGGTAAGGACACTGCTCTCTCCCAGTTCTCCTCCTACCTCTCTGACTGCTCCTTCTCTGTATCTTTTGCCGGCTCTTCTTCCTCTCCTCTTCCCCTTACGTTTGGAGTTTCTCAGGGTTCAGTCCTAGGTCCCCTCCTCTTCTCTTTATACACTGCTCCGATTGGACAAACCATCAGTAGATTTGGTTTTCAGTACCATCTCTATGCTGATAACACCCAGTTATACACCCTGTTCTCCTGACATCACCTCCACGTTACTACAAAATACCAGTGAATGTCCCTCTGCTGTCTCTAACATCATGTCTTCTCTCTACCTTAAACTGAACTTGTCAAAAACTGAACTTCTTGTGTTTCCCCCCAATCGACTAATCTTCTGAAACCTAATATCATTTTTGTATGTGGTTCTACTATTACTCCTCAGCAGCACACCAGCTTCCTTGGGGATAGATTTGACCCACATCTCTCCTTTACTCCCCACATCCGGTCACTCGCTCATGTCACCTACACCTCAAAAACATCTCTAGAATTCGACCTTTACTTACTGTTGACTCTGCAAAAAAAAAACCTCTAATTGTCGCCCTTATTCATTCTCGTCTGGATTACTGCAATTCTCTACTAATTGGTCTCCCTCTTAAACTCCCTCCTCTCCAATCCACCTGAATGCAGCAGCCAGGATTATTATCCTCTCCAAGCGCTTCACCGATGCCTCTATCCTGTGCCACTCATTGAACTGGCTGCCCATCTGCTATAGAATACAATATAAAATTATCACTCTGACCCACAAAGCCCTCCACAGTTCTGCACCGCCCTACATCTCCTCCCTAATCTCTATCTATCGCCTACACGTGCCCTCTGTTCCGCAAGTGACCAAGACTGGCATCATCTACAATCCGAACCTCCCACTTCTGTCTCCAGGACTTCTCATGAGCTGCACCAATTGTCTTGAACAGATTACCATTAACAATTCAATTAATTCAAAATATCTATACCTTTAATCGAGCGTTAAAAACACATCTCTTTAGACTGGCCCATACCACCTCACCTCATCTATGTAAATATTCCCATTCTGTCCTTCTCCAAATCTGGCCTCTTGTATCATCTTTCTACACCCCCATGCACTATATATCACTTTATCTGTATTTGTACAGATCCTGGCCAGTGACAGGTTCATGCAGCATTGTGTGAATCCCCTATTTATTATATTGAAAGCTGGACCACATATGACAGCATTTGTTACATTACCTTTTGTGTCCCCTATTTCCTCATAGATTGTAAGTTTGCGAGCAGGGACCTCACTCCTAATGGGCTCAGTGATGTATTTATTAACTTTTCATGTCTTATGGTTTGTATTGTAGTATATTTGTATTGTCTCATATTGTACTGTGTTCTATTATATATTATTGCATCATATACCCTCTGAATTGTAAAGTGCTGCGGAATATGTTGGCGCTATGTAAATAAAAATTATTATTATACCTAATTATTATAATATGTTAAAATTAATAATTGAGCAATATTAACTTTCAACCTATTGGTTCGACCCTCCACAATAGTCACACTCATGTGGCTCGTCAAACAAATAAATTGCCCACTCCCTGTTTAGGTCATGCATCTGTAGCTTGGGGCATTATAGTCAATTGTCAGTGAACTTATCTTGATGAGGCGTTTGTAATTTTTTAATCTTCTTAGCTTCTCTCAGCTGGTTTATAACAATGGACCACATCAAAGCTCAGTGAACTTTGATATTGTTAGAAATCAGACGACAAGAACTCAAATAAGTACAAACAGAAGAGTCGTCCTTCATAACAAGCTCTCTGACATTCTCAGATAACTCACTCTAAATTCAGCAATTGGCAAAGAAACAGTTGGTAATAACCAAACAGTGCAACATTTTGAATGAAAATTAACTGCGATTTTTTTTTAGCTCCAAATATATGAATTTAAAAAAAATTAATGAAATAACTCCAAAAGGTGTCCATATTTAAAACGAATAAATACACTGGATTCATAAGCTCTCTATTTTCTTGTTCATAAAATGCTCATTTTAATATTAAACTGTAAAACTTTCAAGGGTTGTATAGCCATTGTAATAGCTATCTAATAATGTATATAGTATGCATTGCAAAATCTGGTAACAAATCCTCAAATAATAAAGATGAATATACTCAACTTTGCCTGGAAAATTATAGTAATCATGGAATTTGTTTAGGTGCCATAAGTGGAGCTATATTGAAAAGAATTTTTTGCTTCTTCTCTTACCCAAAGTATCAATGATAACTTTTCATTTAAGACCTCCAATACATGTACAATCCTGTTTGCAACTCAGAAGTCTTCAGCCTTTAGTGTTAACGTTTTGTATTATTTTGTCCCATTAAATATTTAACTTAGTATTTTCCAAGGTTATGACCACAGACCCCCGTCTACAAGTTGGATCACTATCAGTATAGGAGATGAAAGACCACAAAGAATGGTCTCTCTCTCTGCAGTCAGACAGGAATCGAAAACAGAACGTGAAGTCATCAGAGAACACCTCAAGCGACAGATTTGGACCTCATTTGTTGCTTGTTGACAGGATGAAATGTTCCAGTTTTCAGCAAGGGGGGAGATATACAAACACAGATCAAGGGAGATAAAGCTCAGGCGCTCTCTCGCCATGTTACAATGATTCAATTGGGAGTATTCCAAGAGTTGGCCAGCTGCAGAGCCATACTAGCAGCCGTAATTCCAAAATATATATCCCATATGCTCTCAGACCACAAAATTTCAAAATTAATATACACCTAAATCAATACCTTATTCTCAGCACAAAGGCATGACTGGTGCTAGTGAAAATGACTGTCTTTATTTCAAGGCCAGGTCAATGTGAAGAGTGTCTCTAAAATGACTGTAGAGTCCGGAAAAGAGAAAGGAAGGTAAATGGTAAATTCAAACCAGACTTCCCTCTGCCTCATAGGGATACATTAAAATTCATCACTTAACTAAGATCTACATGTGATGCATATTACAACCAGCTCACAACGTTTCTGTCTGTCAATAACTAACCCCAACCCCAGCTCCACCAAATCTCACGTTAGACTTGTGTTGATGCCAAATGTTAAACAGAATGGCTCTTATGATGTCCTTGATATCATTTGGTTCTCCTTATATAGGTCTTAAAGGTTTCAGACTGAAGCCAAATACAATTACGGCCAGAGGCTATAACTACTAGCACATGACAGACACTTAAATAGGCTAAAGTGGAGTATTTCCCATCAAACAACAGAAGGACGCTCAAAATTGGGATATAAAAGCCAGATAATAAGTACAGCTCTGCTTGGAAAACACTGCCCTATAATGTTCAAGATGGTCCTCGTAAGCAAAGGGGCACGATACTATTAGTTGCATACGACTTTTAATACGTGTCCTTTGGTCTCTCGTTCAGTATCAGAGCTGTAAAACAAAGTCTTCACATCCCAGAACCGTCACTTAGCATTTGGCAGGTAAAAGTGTCATTAGCTGGAATCAGAGAAATTATGTTAACACATTTCTAAATTTCTTATAAAAAGATGTTTCCATTACAGCAAAATACTGAAAGGTGTCTAAGTGGTGACTATCCTATTGCTTTTTCTAATTTTCTCTTCATGTTCAGCCGCAGTGTTATGCGCAAGCTTGTGTTAATTCATGCACACAGAAATAAATAGTTCACAGCGGGATGCTGGAGTGACTAGTGGGCAGACATCTGACCCTTCAGTAGGTGAAAATGGACTCAAGATAGGCCTCTGAAAGGAGAAAATCACACTTTGATAGCCCCACGAGGGCTTCAAGACTTTAAATTGTAAACATATTTAGTTATAGAAGTGGAGAAATGACAGGTAACTGGAATTAAGAGTCTGAAAACAGTGGCAGCAGCCAAGTAAATCTCAACGGCCACTTCTTGCAGTCTGAAATATTCCTCTAGCAAATGGTCAATGCATGACTGAGGAAGACAAATCTATTACAGTCAAAGTTTAAGGCGAACAGCACGCAAGAATATCACCCTAAGAAGACCCATTGATGAGGCGATTACTTTTCAGAAGAGCAAAGCAAGGCACATTAATTTACAAAAAGAGGGACACGAGTTAAGGTAGAGAGCTGCATTAATGTAGCACTATACATACTGTAAATCAAACCTCTAGGATAGTCACCAATAATTGCAGTGAAGTGTTAGTACAGGATAGCACCTGCATTAGTCCACTCTACTAAAGGGTTACTCCATGGAGAGAAGAAAAATTCTTCTACTGTCTCTGCTCTCAGAAACTATAAAGATGAGACCTGTAGTGCTGTTCCTCTTCCTCACATTACCTGTATTTCAGTGTGACAAGAGCTGCCTCTTTCTGTTTCCACCCCCGCTGCAGGACAATACATCACACATGGGGGGGTGCTCTGCTCCATGTTGTCATTAACAGCCAGGCCCCTGATAATATATGTTTGGTGACATCATCCAATTAACAGGTATAATAGTAAGACAGATGATGTAATAATTAATAGTGCAAAATCAGATCTGTACGTTTAAACCAAGCAGATAAGACATCAATATCCAATACACTTCACGATTGAGAAGTGCACATCTCCTATCTCTACCTCTAGGTAAGGGATTACTGTAACTCCTAAATCAAAAAATGAAAGCATTTAAATTACCTCCATGTATTTGCAGAAAAAGAAAATTTTAAACATTGGAAGGGTTCATTGCTTCACTACTATTGGCACCTATAGTATTTTTGTTTATTCTCTGGCATTATGTCCTTGTATTGCCACCTTTTTTTTAACAATGGGCTATTAAAGGGTGTTAAACATTTATTGGATGTGTTGGAATTTCATTTTTGACTTTGCACTTATGGATGAATTCTTGTCCTGTGCACGGCTTTAAACAGGTGAGCCAGAGTGTTTCTATATATTTGGATCTGTATTGTAAGCCCCTAATAATATCAGCTTCCCCGCAGTCCAAGAACAGGGGGCATAACAACGCTCCACCACTCTTGCTGCTCTTGGTAGCAGATATCATCAGGGGGTTGACTATTACAAAACAGCATGGAGCAGGCTTCCTGATGAGGGAGGCAAGCCCATTTAGGGGAAAGCCAAGTTCAGACCAGCAGTGCAACCATGCCACCGCTCTGAATAGTCGATCTTCATAAGTGAAGATGTGCCCGTGTAAAGCATGAATCCGAAGCGTGAAAGTGGTGCAAACCTGCATCTTGAGAACAGTCCTTTTAAAAGAATTTAAAAAAAGACAGATTTCATAGATACGTGATTCACAACATGAATGATTATTTAAAAATGATAAATCAAATATCTTTAACCCCTAAGTGTCCGAATAATGGACATACCACATTATAAGCAGGTGTCAGTTCTTATGTTCTCACATCATGATGTGCTATGTCTGTCATGGATTTAAACTATCACTGTGTGAAAACACAGTGACAGCTCCATGGCAGCAGCTGTCACTGACAGCTGACAGGCATTGGGAGAGATACAGGGACCAATTACAGCAGTCTCCGCTCTCTGATTGCTGTGACCGGTCAGTCAATCTGACTGTCTGATAACATCATTTGATAGTCTGAAGGTGCTGAAACATCAGCACTTTCCCGCATGATGACTGCAGGAACTCAACTTAACTGACAGCGGTTCTTCTGCGGTAACAGCTAAGGCTGGCACATGTCACGCCTTGCTGATTAACCCTTTACATGCTGCAATCAATAGTGATCGCAGCATTTAAACGGTGTGGGAAGGGGCTCCCTCTCTCATTCCCTTTGACGCCACTGTGACCAAATCACAGCGGGCCGATGGTTGTCATGGCACCCAGAGGTCAAACAATGACCTCCTGGTTTGCTATGTATAGTGGCCTGTTTGATGCTGCCTATGGCTGGGGCCAACAGGCATTCTTGTCAGTGTAATCTGACAAGTATTGCAATACATGAGACCTATTTATTTCACTGCATGTGACCAGTGATCAGAAGAATAAAAGTTAAAGTCCCATAGAGGGACTAAGAACAATAAAAAAAAAAAATAATTGCTAAAAGTATTTTTAAAAAATCCACAAGATAAAGAGCAAAAAAAAAAAAAAAATGTACAGGAATAAATCAGAATATTTATGCAAAATCAAAAATAAACTAATAAAAGGTAAACACATTCGATATCACCACATTCAGAGTGACACAATCTACAAAACTGGCACAATATGTTACCCCTAAACATTTTCATCATAACTCTGAAATAAGACTGGACAAAAACGCAATAAAAAAAATACCAATGAAAATAAAGATGGAAAATGTAAATTCTAGGGCTAACACAACATTTTAGTGGTAAAAACTTCATTATTTTTCTTCACCGCCCGATGATATAACTTTTTTTAAGCATATGTGACGTCAATATGCACACTGCCCCACAAGATGATTTCATTATCAAGTATAGTATACTAGAAATAGGCCCTATGCTATTGCATCGGGAGTGCGGTGAAATGAATATGTGCCGTAAAAATAGCCGCTGGATAGTACAGTCCTCTCTCCAGAAAGTACGCTGTTGTTGCGGGATTTATAGGTTGTATATGGTGGCTCAGTGGTTAGCACTGTATACGGTGGCTCAGTGGATGGCACTGTATACGGTGGCTCAGTGGATGGCACTGTATACGGAGGCTCAGTGGATGGCACTGTATACGGTGGCTCAGTGGTTAGCACTGTATACGGTGGCTCAGTGGTTAGCACTGTATACGGTGGCTCAGTGGTTAGCACTGTATACGGTGGCTCAGTGGTTAGCACTGTATACGGTGGCTCAGTGGTTAGCACTGTATACGGTGGCTCAGTGGTTAGCACTGTATACGGTGGCTCAGTGGATAGCACTGTATACGGTGGCTCAGTGGTTAGCACTGTATACGGTGGCTCAGTGGTTAGCACTGTATATGGTGCTCAGTGGTTAGCACTGTATATGGTGGCTCAGTGGATAGAACTGTATAAGTTGGCTCAGTGGTTAGCACTGTATACGGTGGCTCAGTGGTTAGCACTGTATACGGTGTCTCAGTGGTTAGCAATGTGTGGTGGCTCAGTGGTGAGTACTGTATGGTGGCTCAGTGGCCTCTCCTCCTTCTGTCCTCTCTGGCCTCCATTCTCTCAGCCTCTCCCCTCCTGTGGCCTCCCTTTCCTTCCTCCTCTGGCATCTCCTCACCTTCGGCAGCTCCCTCAGCGTCCCATCCTCTCTTTCCTGGTGGCCTCCTCTCTGGAAGCCCCGCTCCCGGCGACAGGCGGCCATATTGGAGCACCCAGAGTGGGTGTACAGGCAACTTCAGCAGGATGTGACGTAACATACCGTTACATCGTGACTGAAGTTGCCTTAGGGTTTTATTATAATAGATAAAGAGGGATCACTTATTGGGGATTCTGCTGTTCTGACACTTTAGAGGCTGTAAAGCAGCCAAACCAAAGAAACAAACAAAAATGAGCAGATACCCCAAAATAAGTAAATAAATAATTGCAATAATGCATAAATATAAGGTACTTGGTAACATTTGGATCAAAAAATGTAAAAGCTATTCCACAACGTCAAGGTGACAACATGACATACACAGCTGGGGGCTGCAGCTCGCAACCGTGTGCTTTATTTGTGCCAAGGATATGTGTATATGTATACATACACACACTCACATATATGCAAATAAACATATGCACACCCTTTTGCACTTTTTTCAATTATTTATGTATCTTTACACACATATGATGACAAGTTCGTTGCCATACACTAATATGTATGACAACCAATCACAGACACCGGCACAATGGGTGGGGGTGCAGTCTGACAGGGATCTTTTCCCATCGCATAAGCTTGATTTGATCACTTGGTAATGTATTTCGTAGGCTAGCGGGATGCCGATAGCAGAATGGTTTTATAATAAAGCCACTATGCTTTGTATTGATAACATGCAGACCATGCTTCAGACCTCTACTGTCCTATGCAGAACAATGTTTTAGATCGCTCATGTTCATTGGATGGGCACTAAAGACTGGTATATGACATATCTGTACTGAAAAGGAACTTTCCTAAATATTTTGGAGAAATAAGTGTAACTATGTTATATCCAGTAAATATACAAACTATTTACTAGATGCCATAATTCTGTGATCTATGAATGCTCTGACTAACTGCATACCTACCAAGTTTTCTGTATAACATCTTCAAGCTTGTATGTTACTTTTTATCCTGCACAATTGTGTCTCACTTTGTCTATCCAGCATACTTTTTCTAAAGAAAATAAAAAAAGATTTTTCAAAGCATCTTAAACTCCACATTTTTCCTCTTGTTTTAATTATAATGGGACAGGACTAATGCAGCAGCTCTCTGCAGGGTCTGACAATGCTGATAACATGTAAACTACAAACGGAACAATAATGATTTAATGTGTTTTAAGAGGTCTGCCTAGGCACTATTTAAGGGTATTATTAGTATCATACTGAAAAATGACCTGACAGTGTCCCTTTAGGGCAGAGGTCCCCAACCCCAGGCCTCAAGGCCCACCAACAGTGCAGGTTTTCAGGATCTCCTTAGTATTGCACAGGGGTTGGAATCATGACCTGTGCAGATGATCACATTAGCACCTGTGCAATACTAAGGAAATCCTGAAAACCTGCACTGTTGGCGGGCCTTGAGGCCTGGAGTTGGGGACCTCTGCTTTAGGGTACCTTTACACGTGGCAACTTTTCTAGGAATTTCACTGGCAACTTACTGATTGCAGTGAAATCATGGACACATTGTTCAATCTTGCTGTGTACAAATGGAACAATGTCTCCATGATTTCACTGCAACCACTAAGTTGCCAGTGAAATTCCTAGAAAAGTTGCTGCGTGTAAAAGGTACCTTTAAGGGATTTTAAGCTGCGACTGACCGATGACTTGTACTATACAGAGCAGTGCATTAGCAATGCTCTGTATAGCAGAAATTAAGCTCACCTGTGAATGCGGGCTTGCTGAACTGGTTAGAAGTCACTGGAAGATCTCTGAGCAAGCCGTAGATAGAGCCACTTGTTGGCTTATCAGACCAACCAAAATGTGCAGGGAATGATGCGGGCTCAGCGTGTGAGCCCGCATCAAAGGCAGGGACACGACCTATTGTGTACCAGTATATCATAGGTTGTGAAGAGGTTAAGGGCATAAAAATCACAAGTTTAAAAATTGTGACATTTTCAAACTTCTTTGCAAATTTTTCGATATTTTCATAAATATCGAACAAATTTTACCACTAAGATGAAGCGCAACATTTTTGAAAAAGAAAACATATTTCAGAATTACAGGGATATGTTGACGAATTTAAGAGTTATATGCTCATAAATTGATGCTGGTCAGAATGGAGAAATGAGGCTCTGTCATTAACGTACAAAGTGGCTCAGTCCTTATGGGGTTTATAACAAAGTAAAATAAATCTCCAGGTAGAGATCTACATTCATGTTGAATACAATATTGGAACGCAACCTGGTTGAGAGGACAGATACCTGGAGAGTCCTGGTGCTTATAGGTTGGGTTCAGTTGCACAGGTTATTTTCTCATTGATTTTGACACTTCGTTTTGTATAATGTCATGTGTGATTGCAAGAATCAATTAAGGAAATAGAGGAAAAATAGGACTCAAAAGTTTACTAGTAAAAGTTTAATGCGGACCATGCACTCCGGAAAACATTAGCAACCCGGCTATAATCCACTATGAAGACAAAATGGTTCAATGCTAAGACAGTACATTACTAGGGGGGGATCCTGGATCATTTGTGGAATGAAGATATAACTCCTTTATTGTGTGATATTATACCTGAATATGTAATGTAGACTAAAAGATGAAAAGCAGTTTATACAATTTAATCCTCAATAATTGTAGAAATTATAGCTGACTTTCTAGAAAGCAAAAAATGGCTCATAAAATTATGTAGCTGAATAATGTAAAATAAAAAAAATAAAATGTGGGTAAGAGAAGATTATGTAGAGAAGTAAACAACACCCGATCAGAATTGCAGGTTTTTACATTTGGACTAAATCTTTGTCGTAGCCTAGAAATGCAACAATAAGTCTAAAGATACACGGTATATGAGGCAGAAGGCGCATATCGCCAGTAAACAGTATGCACACAGCATAAACAAGCATTATTCCTTTCTCCTTCTATTAAGCATCTTTCCTATAAAGCTTGTAGCCCGAAACAATTGAAAAGACTTCATCTCTATGTTTCCATGACGATCATAAACATGGACAATGAAAAGCGAGCAAATGGCCTTGTGATTTACTGATATATTGACCCTTTTAAAAAAAGAAGGTGAGGCAAAAGGCCAAGCTAGAAACAGCATTCTTCATGCAGCTTTTGTGAAGCTCGAATGTAATCGATTCATTGAATTTTGTAGGAAAAAAAAAAATAATAAAGAAAAAATACCCTCCTCAATCAAGGCAAAACAAAAGGGTGTGCAACTAAAGATTCTACAATGGCGACAAGATATCTATATTCAACAAGGCATACACCAAGTTATGAAATGCAACACAATAGGGAATCTGTACCCAAACGCAGAGGACTTGTCACACATGCGACCACCCAATTATTATTACGGAATTCCTATAATAAAAGTTATAAAATAAGAAAAGAGCCCGAAAGAGTGTAAAATACAACTTACTATAACAATCCCTTTAATACGCTTTGATTCCTGCAGCGTTTGGGATACGACGCCAATGATGGAGAAGCCGGTCCCCCTTCTGGTGACATTAAGCTCGCAGCATGTCTCCCAAAAATCTCCTGATCGGAATGACATCAACCCAACCTCCCGGTAGGAAGGACACAATTAACCTTCGCTTCCCAACTGCTCAACTACAACCTGGATGACATGAATCTGACGCAGCCATGTTTTTCTTCAGAGGGGGGCGCTATTGTTTCTTTAGATGTTATGAACATTGTTGAGAAATGAAATGAAATGTAAAACCCATAAGAATATTAGGTTTAACTTTAAAAATAAACACCCGATTCCAAAGCTGAAGATTAACCACTAATAATAAAAAGCTTAAGCAAAAGCATAGCGGGACAGAAAAAAAATACATCAAATTGTGCACAAAGGACGACAATGCCTGAATTTTATCACTCAAAAAAAGGAATGTTAAAGAGATTTATATTTTTCTTCCATTATCCCCAGGAAAACGTTGACCCGCACCTACGGAAGACAAAATGACACCTCATGCCTATCTTTTGTATGTAGCCTCATGTTAATCTGGAAAGAATGCACTAAATTTATCATCTAGAAAGGCTTAGCAAAGATTTCCTTAAAACATTCAATCCCCCTACTGGCAAGGTAGTCCGTTTAAAGGCTTGGGAGAGAAAGCTTGTCTTGAATTTACACAGTGCAATCCATTCACTTTCCAGACCGTCTTTAAGAAGGCAATTGTTATGTTGCAGAAAAAAAAAAATCATTACCATAAGCTGATTACAAAGAAAAACATTTTTCGAACTAACCGGATTCTTAAAAGTCTAAAAGTACAGTAATTACCATTGCTGGTGCCAGGCGATCTGTAATGCATGGCCTGGCTGAGGAGGGGTCACTTCTTCAGAGCAATATAAATCATTCCAGCCATTGGCATGATGAAAATTGTTCTTATAATAGCTACTGATCATTATTTACAGGACAGTGATGCATTTCTCAGGTCGCATATGTAAGGCAGATGGAGAACAGTGAAATGTCCCCGGCAAGTTACAATTCCAAAGTAAGAAAAATATACAGAAATAGTCAGGCGGGTTGAAGGACGTCGGTGACATTGACTCTACTCCCTCCAGATGATAGAAATGGCAGGCTACTCGTGGATCCATATAGTATGTATTAAATTTAATAGAAGACCGGGTAATACCAAATTAACAATCACTGCCAGCACAGGCCCTTACAGCAACCAAGCAATTAAAATTTAGTTAATTAGTAAGGGTATGTATGTTTTTTTCTGCGAGGTTGTCGGGAAAACAATGCAGTATATCACCGTCCAAATAAAGGAAACGAGATCTCTGAGATCTCAGGCACACACTGCTTATTTTTACCTCGCAGATATCAAGTATTTTCATATCTGCAGCATGAAAGAGAAAGAGAGAAAAAGAAAAAGAAAGAACGAGAGAGACAGAAAAAGAAAGACAGAAAGAGAGAGAGAAAAGGATAGATATCTTGGAAGCACAAACCTGACTTGAGAGCTGCCAGAGAAACGCAGCAAAAGCTTATAGAAAACATAAGCCAGAGGATTCTGAGTACATACTCAGGCTCAGGTTTTTCTGCAGAAAAAAAAACTTCGCAAAAATGCTCTATGTGAACACAGGCTTAGTGTCTGACTCTCCAGACTTGGCATTTTCAGGGCCAGGTGTTGCTCTCCTGCACAGAGGCGCTATATCAGGACTTATACGCAAGCGCTAACCATCAGATTTCTTATAGAACAAGTAGTGCCAGATTTTCATAGGCCCTAAATGAGCTGCTTGAAAATTTGGCTCTAATAATTTCTATGGGATTTCCTAAAAATGACTGAATAATCAGAACTCCCATATGAATAAATGGAAATGGCATAAGTGAATGGCATTGGCCACCTCTCCACTGACTATTGTGGTGTGGGTCTTGTCTTCAAGCTACACTGTGTGCAGATTATTAGGCAAGTTGTATTGTAGAGGATCAATTTTATTAATGATCAACAACTATGTTCTCAATCAATCCAACAGACTCAAATACCAAATCTTAATATTTTTGAAAGTTGAAATGTTTTTTTTTAGATTTGGTGGATATCTGTTTGTGCAGGTTACTATTACTGTGCAGAATTATTAGGCAACTTAATAAAAACCAAATATATTCCCATCTCACTTGTTTATTTCTAAATTTTGTGCAGTTATATTGGTTTACCTGGTGAGAATAAACATTTCTGACATGCAAAAATACAAAAAAATTAGTGACCAATATAACCACCTTTCTATATGATGACACTCAACAGCCTTCCATCCATAGATTTTGTCAGTTGCTTGATCTGCTTACGATCAACATTGCGTGCAGCAGCCACCACAGCCTCCCAGACACTGTTCCGAGAGGTGTACTGTTTTCCCTCCCTGTAGATCTCATATTTCAGGAGGGACCACAGATTCTCTATGGGGTTCAGCTCAGGTTAACAAGGGGGCTATGTCATAATTTTTTCTTCTTTTAGACCTTTACTGGCCAGCCACACTGGAGTAGTTGGATGCATGTGATTGAGCATTGTCCTGCATGAAAATCATGTTTTTCTTGAATGATACCGACTTCTTCCTGTACCACTGCTTGAAGAAGTTGTCTTCCAGAAAATGGCAGTAGGTCCAGGAGTTGAGCTTCACTCCATCCTCAACCCGAAAAGGTCCCACAAGTTCATCTTTGATGATACCAGCCCATACCAGTACCCCACATCCACCTTGCTGGCATCTGAGTCAGAGTGGAGCTCTCTCCCCTTTGCTGATCCAGCCTCTGTCCCATCAAGAGTCACTCTCATTTCATCAGTCCTTTGAAAAATCAGTCTTAAGATATTTCTTGGCCCAGTCTTGACGTTTTATCTTTTGTTTCTTGTTCAAAGGTGGCCGTTGTTCAGCCTTCCTTACCTTGGCCATGTCCCCGAGTATAGCACACCTTGTGCTTTTTGATACTCCAGTAATGTTGCAGCTCTGAAATATGGCAAAACTGGTGGCAAATGGCATTTTGGCAGCTTCACGCTTGATTTTCCTCCCTTCACGGGCAATTATTTTGCGCCTTTTTTGCCCAACACGCTTCTTGCAACCCTGTTGGCTATTTGCCATGAAACGCTTGATTGTTCGGTGATCACGCTTCAAAAGTTTGGCAATTTCAAGACTGCTGCATCCCTCTGCAAGACCTCTGACAATTTTGGACTTTTCAGAGCCCGTCAAATCTCTCTTCTGACCCATTTTGTTTAAGGAAAGGCATTTGCCTAATAATTAAGCAGAACTTATATAGGGTGTTGATGTCATTACACCACACCCCTCCTCATTACAGAGATGCACATCAACTACCTGATTTACTTAATTGGTAGTTGGCTCTCAAGCCTATACAGCTTGGAGTAGAACAACATGCATAAAAAGTATCATGTGATCAAAATATTCATTTGCCTCATAATTCTGCACAGTGTAGATGTACATCTCAGAGGATGAAACTCGAATTTATCGGACATATATGGCAGACCCAGCAAAAATCCAATGAAGATGAAGAACTATTTGGGGGAGAAAAGCGCACACACAGAGAGTACATTATCGTCTGGTAAAGATCATGAAATGCGTGAATATGTGCTCATCTGGCAGTGTTGTATGGAGGCATGATACCTGTAGACACATGTAACAGTAGCCCCTTGGCTGGAGGAGGAGAACTTCTTCCATATTAATAGAGGTTCAGGAGGACGATGTCATGTTGAACAGGCTGTGGTAAATGGAAAGCCTTGTGTTCCAAATATTCATTTTTTTAACGTTTTCAAAAGCAGCAGGTCATCACCGAAACGCATTGGTACAATAAGGAACCATTTTTGAACTCTAAAGGCTTCTCATTTACCACAGCGCAACACATTAAGCCTGTTTTAACATTCACAACTACATTCCAAAGTCAACAGTAGTTTTTTGGTGTTCCAGCAGGAGGCCAATGCATTTAGAAAGACAGAATAAAGCATTAGTTAAAAATATACCAAACTAAACCATCATTGCAAGTCTACAACTTTTCATTAGATTTCATGCAATCGTTTATATAAGCACGTCACCACTTACGTCACTCAGACAATAGGTATCTAGCCGTAAAGGTCAAGATCTAGGATCCTGCCGGGAATGTCTGGTCACTAAAAACGACACAGAAAAGACTTGGAACAAAAGAGTACTGGAGAACAAGCTACTGATTAAAGAATAATAAGTCAACATTTATTAAAGAAAAATAAAGTGAATGTGTTCTGCGCAGCAGATAATTAATGGAAGTGCATGAGTCCTAATCACAATAATTCATATCACAAATTAAACCATTAACTCCATTAATGAGTCAGGAGTAAAGAACACATTACTGCAATTGGCATTTAGGTACATCATTATTTCATGAAAGGAACATTATGGTTATGTAAATCTGTACCACAACACAAAAACACATGTACAACTGCTAAACAAAGGGGAGGCCGGAGCCATAACTCACTGTCAGCAGAAGAGAATGGCGGATTTCTATATGAAATGACGGAAGCAGACATTGTTAATGAGCATTTCATTATAATACATAATAAAGATGTAGGGCCCATGCTTAACTCTGATTATACAGAGGAGCACTGAGGAGTTTTATACTGAAAGTCTCAGAATTAGCATGTTCTGCAACAGTGGGGAAAAAGTATTTAGTCAGCCACCAATTGTGCAAGTTCTCCCACTTAGAAAGAGGAGGTCGGCCTGTAATTGACATCATAGGGAGACCTCAGCTATGAGAGACAAAATGAGCAAACAAATCCTGAAAATTACATTGTCTGATTTGGAAAGAAATTATCCACCTAGATTTGAAAAAATTAAGTATTTGGTCATCTACAAACAAGCAAGATTTCTGGCTCTCACAGACCTGTAACTTCTTCTTTAAGACGCTCCTCTGTCCTACATTAATTACCTGTAGTACTGGCACCTGTTTGAACTTATCAGTATAAAAGACACCTGTTCGCAACCTCAAACTCCATACTATTGGTGAAGATCAAAGAGCTGTCGATGGACACAAACAAAATTGTAGCCCTGCACCAAAGGCATTTTGTCTCTCAAAGTTGAGGTCTACCTACGATGTCAATTACAGGCGCCTCTCATCTTTTTAACCCCTTCACGACTCCTGACATAAAACGTTATGGGCCGGTAAGGGGTTTGATGTGAGCTCCCGTGTGGAGCTCACATCAACCACCCGACATCTCGGCTTATCTCATCAGCTGAGATGTCGGGCTAACAGCACCGCTCGGTGCTGTTACCCCTTTTGATCACGCTGTCAATCACGGACAGAGGGATCCAAAGGGGTAGCGGCGGGGATTGCACTGTTCCCCGCCTGCACAGGAGATCCAGCGATAATATCACAGCATCTCCGGCACTCACATGACAGCCCAGGGTCCTAGCTTGACCCAGGAAGCTGTCACGGAGCACTTCCGAGCCGTGGCTGGCAGGCGCTGCCAACCAGACACAGTCTGTGATTCTGAGAGATACAGATGAGCTGCACATCATCGGTATCTTTTAGAAGCAATCGGACTATGCAGAAGGGTACCTCTCTATGGGGCAGTGTAAAACTAAGAATCAATTAAAAAAATAAAGTTTTTAAAAACATGTAAATAAATAAAAGTTCTAATCATTCCCCTTTTACCCATTCACAATAAAAGTATATATAAAAAAAAATACACGTTTGGCATCACCACGTTCAGAATCGCCCAATCCATCAACATATAAAATCAATTAAGGTACCTTTACATGCGGCAACTTTTCTAGGGATTTCACTGGCAACTCACTGGTTGCAGCGAAATCATGGAGACATTGTTCCATTTGTACACAGCAACAAGATAGAACAATGTGTCCATGATTTCACTGCAACCAGTAAGTTGCCAGTGAAATTCCTAGAAAAGTTGGCGCATGTAAGGCTGCTTTCACATTCCAAAACGGATACAATCGGATCCGAAATCGGACCCCATGTTCCCTATGGGAATTGGATGGGATCGGATGTGCCACTATTGGCATCCGATTTTGGCACCAGCCGATCCCATCCAATGTAATCACGGGCACAAAATCGCAGCCTGCTATGATTTTGTGTCGTGACTCACATCGGACAGCCTCGGATCACTGCTGATCCGAGGCTGATCCTAGTGCCCACAACATGGGAGCCTATGGACATGTCGGCTCCGTATCCCCTGTCTTTCCCTGCTGCTGCCTCCTCCATCTTCTGCCCTCTCCTATTCTATATGCTGTGCCCCTGCTATTCTTTGCTGTGCCCCCTCTTCTCTATCCTCATCTATCCCTATCCTGTCCCCTGTCCTCTCCATGTGTGTAAAAAAATTAAAAAAAACTCTTCCGGGAGTATACATCACCTGTCACCGGCTCCAACGCTGCACACGATCAGGACTGAAGAGCCTGTGATGATGTAAGAGACCCGGTCAGCTGACGAGTCATGTGACTGACATCATCACAGGTCCTTCAGTCTTGATCGTGTGCAGCGTTGGAGCCGGTGAGAGGTGATGTATCCTCCTCTATTTTTTTTACACACAGGGAGAGGACAGGGAAGAGGACAGGGGACAGGATAGGGATAGAGGATGATAGAATAGCGGGAGCACAGCAAAGAATAGCGGGGGACAGAGTAGCATAGGAGAGGGAAGAAGATGGAGGAGGCAGGAGTAGGGAGAGACAGGGTACCGCAGGATCCACACGGATCCTGCAGATCGGATGGCTATTTGCCATCCGATTGCAGGGATCCGTATGGATCCGTGCCTGTCCGTGGGGTCCCCCTTCAAAGTCGGATCCCACAGACAGGCACAAAATCGTTATGTGAAACCAGCCTAAGGGTAAGTGCCCACAGGACGTTTTTGCTGAGTTTTTCCTGCGGTTTCTGCAGCAGAAAACCATTGGTTTTATGGTAATTTATGCTAATTTGTTCCTGCGGTTTTGATTCCCAGCAAAACCAATGTATTTCACAGAAACGCTGTGCCCACACATTGGTTTTGCAAGTGTCAAGAACTGTCAAATACCTGCGTTTTTGGTGCAGATGGGAAAGAATTGACTTGTAAATTATTTTCCTGCGTTTTTGCTAAAGTCAATGGAAAAAAACGCAGGAAAACTGAAACTAAAAAACGCACATAAAACGCAGACAAGATCATAGCTAATCTCCTGTCAAGGACTCTAGGATCCTCAGGTTTTGCTGCATTCAGGACTGGTTTAAAAACATCCTGTGGGCACATACCCTAAAGGTACCCTTAATGTGAGCCGTAAACTGCGTAATAGAAAAAAGAGGTCCAAACGACAAAATAAAAATTTTTTGGTCGCCACAAAATTGTTACAAAATGCAATAACAGGTGATCAAAACAGCACATCCACCCAAAAATGGTATCATTAGAAACGTCAGCTCAAGACGCAAAAAATAAGCCGCCACACAGCCCCAGATCCTGAAAAATGAGGACGCTACGGGTCGCAGAACATAGCACAAAAATTGCATTTTTTTTCTTCATCCAAACTTCAGAATTTTTTTTCACCACTTAGATACCAGTAAAAGTATACATGTTTGCTATCTACAAACTCGTAGCGACCTGTGGCATCACACCATCATGTCGTTTTATCATATAGTGAGCATGGCGACTAAAAAACCCAAAACACAAATGTTTAATTGCACTTTTTTTTTTTTGCACTTTCACTGCATATGGTAAAATAAATAATTGCATCTGAAACTACAACTCGTCACACAAAAAACAAGCCATCATATGTCTACATTGATGGAAAAAAAAAAAGTTATGGCTCTTGGAAGCAGGGGAGCAAAAAACGAAAATGAAAAACGAAAAATTCACCGGCCATGAAGAAGTTAGATGTCTGTCTATCAAGCATTGCTCCCACCCAGCCAGAATCCTGTGCCACACTGATGAGGGGCAACAACCCCGAAACAGCTGTCTGTGGTTGGATACCTAGTCCATGGTAAACCCCTGGCCATATCTTCAAGCTCGCAAGAGCTGGATAGTGACTTAAGGGCTACTAATACCCTGGGCTAGGTCCTTCCCTGGTGGGATAACTGGCTGGTGTCCATGTTGTAGACTCTTAACCGAGACTCCATGGACTTCATCTGCATATTCAAATTCTAGGGAGCAATGCACCTTGGGTTTCACTGTGTGTGAGTGCTTTAACTGGTGCACGCAGTGTTATCCTCCACTGGTCTCCACAAGGTCAGTGGGTGCTTTGTCATGAAGAAGTTAAGTGGGAGAACTTGCACAACTGGTGGCTGACTAAATATTTTTTTCCCCACTGTATATGAACAACTTGGAGCAGAAGATTTAATCTTCCCTAACAGGAAATTATCATTGGTGGCCATGTTATATATACAATGGAAATGTCACGGTCACCATTTTACATGCCTTCTAGCTCAGATCAGATCGTCCTCCTTCCCATCGCAAGAAGATTCAGTGCTGAAGTTGCTGTGATCACAGGTTTTGGTGAATAATACACAGCTTATCATGAAGTATGTGTTAGGGTGGCTTCACATTAGCGTTCCCCTCCGCAGCGTTCTGCGGAGGGGATCCGCAATGTGAATGCAGCACCGCAAGCCCCTATGTTTAGAATGGGAGCGTACGGTGCTGCGCTTGACTGCGCATGACCGTGCGCACCCATTCACTGCCATATGTGATCTGTGCGCAGGCAGATGCCTGCACACAAATCACACACTCTCGCCCGCACCAGGGACGCAACACTGCGGAGGGGAACGCTAATGTGAAGCCACCCTTACTAAAGGTAATCACAATCAGGACTGTGGAGTCGTGGATTTGGAGCCAGTATAAAATGGACGGACTCCTAAAATATATATTAAAAAGGGAACAGTAGTTCAATGCAGATTATTATTATAAATTATGTTCTATATAAATATCTTGATTATTGTACCATAATAATGAATAGCCTGATGTTCACATTGTACTACAATAAATTAATTACTTAAACATGAGCCATGTATGAGAAAATTGGAGTTGGAGTCAGAGTCAGGGAAACGGAGGGGTCGGAGTCAGTGGTTTGGCTTACCGAATCCACAGCCCTGATCACAATGTTCAGCTATTTAGTGGTTTCTCTTTTATCTATCTGGGCAATTATTTCTCTCAGAAGTAAAGGGCTATAATTATTCAGGTCTCCTCCCCTGTCTAAGGGTACCTTTGTACGCCACAACTACGGGGGACATTTTTGACGGCGATAGGTCGCCCTGGAATTATTGCCGTCAAATTGCCTCCCAATTGCGCCGTTTAATTGGGGAATTTGGCGGCGATATGTCGCCTCGCTACAGTTGCCCAATTTCAGAGCACGCACTGAAATCAGGCGACCGTGGCGAGGTGACATATCGCCTCCAAATTCCCCAATTACACGGCGCAATTGGGAGGCAATTTGATGGCAATAACTCCAGGGCGACATATCGCCGTCAAAAATGTCTCCCGTGGTTGCGGCGTACAAAGGTACCCTTAGGCAGGGGAGGAGACCTGAATAATTAAAGCCCTAAACGATATTGGAAGGATAAATCGTTGGATCGTTCAGCAAACATTTGAGATCCTGACCTCAACTCTATCGTTCGTCGCTCTGGGAAGCAGCAACATCGTTCATTGTGACACCTTTTTGAACAATATATCGTTCATATTTCTCCTATTCCTGCCGCTTTTTAACATCGTTCAATTGTTCTTCTCCAAGTAGCTGGAGTGTTGCCAAATTTAAGATCGGTAACGATATCCTTACGTGTGACAACGTACTAATCATGTCGAAAGGATCACGGTCACGTGACATAGCTAACGATATTGTTCACCTATATCCTAGCATGTGATGGTACCTTAATGTTTAAGCAGGCCAGAAGGGAATAAAGCTAATAAACAGCACACTTATTATTTAACAGAGTTTTCCAGGATGAGAAGAAAAGTCTGCAGTCACTATGTGGCATTATGTAATATGCATACTGTCACGATTTCCTTGTATTCCACAAATGAGTGGCCAGTCACGTGACCACACGTATGTGATATATATACATGTTACATGCAAACTAAACTCTCCTGTGCTTTTCTCAATAGAACCACCTTTTATTCTTAGTCAAGAAAGTGCCTCTAAAGGGTTAGTTCCAAAATCTTAATGTGGTTTTAAAATAATGTACACACTTCTGCTCTAATTTGCACGCATCTACTCACAAAGGAGGCACTATCCAGCCTTCAGTTGTCATTGGAATCATCCTGTATTAATTCCAGTGTTTCTGGATGATTATTCTCTCTAGCTGCCATTGCGACAGCATAGATCTTCTCTGGATACCTGTCTGGAACTGCTCGTGTGGGATGATGATATGGGAACCCACTAAACCTCTAATTTTACATTGAAGAAAGCTCATACTAGGAAGCTGTGGAGCTGTAGAAAAGCTCCTGCACGAAACAGTGACTGTTGTCCTTCCTCTGTCACCCCCTCCCTGCACTTTGTAAACCACCGCACTGGATTAAAGAAGCTTGGAAAGAATTACCCGGTGAGTGCTGTTCTTCCTTGTGATGCAAGCTGTGTTCTGATGCTATGAACTGAACAACACCGGCTATGCCTGACCTGCACCAATTAGTGCATTGCTCAGCCACCAGGCTTGGCCTGTGCTCGGGTTTTCCTTCTTATCGATAAGTCATACTAGGAAGAATTGGTTTGCATGCAAGAAGGGAAGCAAAAAAACAAAACAAAAAACAATGTACTACATGATGGTGCTGTTAATAGAGGGGTTGAAAGGAGAAATAAATTGCAGAGATTAGTTGACCGGTGTTTGATTTTTGCTGCTGAAAGATGCATATGACAGATGATCATCTTCTGCTACAGGCATAAACTAAGTAGCATTTGGAGTTTCACAAAACTGATGTGTCGGCAGCAGTCAACCACGATTCTACTCTGCTGTTATGTAGGAATGTAGGAGAGTTGAGTTCTGCTAGGACCAGCTAATAATGGAAACACCTTAACAACTTAAGTAGATAGCAGAAAATGAAATTTGTCAGGCAAGCTATTTTACTGAGTAAGAGTACACAGAAGCACTCAAGAAAGGAGGACGTAGTCTTCTGCACAATAGTGAAGCCATTGCTACTGAGGAATATAGTTTTAACAAAAAAGAAAAGGTCTACCCATTCAGCAATGTGATGCTGGACGCACAACAAGGCAGATAGTAACGAACACTAAGACACAAGTTTACAAGAAAGAAGTTTAGGTGGGTAGCTTAGTCTGTAAATTAAAGAGGACCTTTCACCAATTTTTACCTTATACACCAGGCTGTGCCAAACATCCGAATCGGACTCCTCAATTTCCCTGAATCCAACTCAGATTCCACCCAAAATGGACACCGACTCCAATTCCACAGTTCATTCTTGCACATCATAGCAGGAATGTTTATAAAAACATTTTTGCGTCCATTTTGCTGTGACGGTACTAAAATTATTGGCATCTAACGTGCTAATTGTTTGGCCATTCAACTGGGCTTTCCATTTTTCTGTCCTGTAGTTGTGTACTTTAATCCCACTATGATGCTGTCCAACCATTAATAGGTAGAATAGGTAAGAAATTGTAGAAGCTCACAGGTCAGCTCAAAATGAAAAGCCCGTTGAGGTCAGGAACTGTGCCAGGGTGGCCATGTTATCATGCCTACATACCAAAGTGGATTGAAAAAAACAAACAAAAAAACTAATTTGAACTGAAATGCTGCCACTGGGCTACATATGTATATTGGAGTGCCACCTCAGTTTTTTCTTTTTATCTATGGCAATGTCTGGATAGTTGCTTTAGGAGCCTTGCACTCATCTTTGCTATTATAGTCGTGGTGCTGTTCTACTTTTTATATACGGTAGATGGATATAACTATAGAACGTATATATACATATACTCTACATAGCTCACATTTACATAAAACACGTAATGCTTTTGCTGCACATTTTGTATATGAGGGTTGTATAAACTGTTTATATTATTTCCTGTTTAAGCTGTTTGTTTATAAGGGAGAGGCTTCGTATATGATAATATACCTGATAAAGGAGTCAATCTGACCCAGAGAACATACACCCATGTCATCACTGTGCGGCAACGCCTGGGAATCACCGCCTGTTTTCCTGTTTGGTTTATAGATCATTTACTCTACTCTAGAAAGCAGCAAATGTCACAAATTTTGGTCAGATCAACAGCTTGCCTTGGTTTGGTTGAGGGCTTGTAACAAATAACTATGGATTGCTACAGATTTACAGCTAATCCCTCACCAGATTTCACAAAACAAACTGCATTCATCACTAAATAGATCTCGCAGACAAGGATGCTATATTTATTTTGTACCACAATGGTTGCATAATCCTTTATGAAAAATGTATTCTATTTCCTTGTGATAGACTGATTAATAGTTCCTCAGTGTCCCTCCTCCCTCCTGCTGCGAAGATCTCTCACTGATCAGTACAAGCTGCAACCGTCAGCCGAGTAGGGTGGGCAGAGACTGAATACACTTGGACTCATAAGCCATTTCATTTAATGGCTGAACTCGTCTTAATATAAGAATCAAGCTAGGTTCCACACTGTGCATTTTTTATCTCTTTATTTGTCATTTTCAGCAACAAAACTGGATCTGCTTTTTCAAAAAGCGCCTAAAAAAAAAAAAGAAAAAAAAAAAAAAAAAGCATCATCCGCTTTTGATTTGTTTTTACTTGCTGAATTTGTTTCCCTATTATCAATGGATTCAAAGGAAAAAACAAAGGAGAAAAAAAAATTAATAATGGCCATGCTCATTCTTTTTCTGGATGTGTTTTGTGGCCCAAAAATAGACCAGTAAAAAACAGCATGCGAACAGCATTTTTAATAACTCATTGACTTTGCTGGGCATCACAGAAAGTGATCTGTTTTCCATGCAAAAACAAATCACAAATAAGGATCAAAATCGCACTGTGTGAACTTAGAACGGCAGTATAAGGCTGACAGGTACGGTACTCACAAAACAAGGACACTAGTCTGTTCCGGTGTAAACGTTCTAGTTCATATTGTAAGCAGTGCGTATCGTGCAGTTTGGTGACAGATCCACTTCAACACTGCCTTAAATCAAAGCGTTAAGTATACCCTGTAGATATCTATTCTAAAGCCACATACTGTCTATGGTATGCAAGATGAGAAATGCAAAGCATAACCCTTTCCCCCCACGCTCTGCTGCTTGATACCGGCCACCAGTCATCATCATTTATCCCTTAGAGCTCGGCACATTCCTGCTTAATGAGCCAGGAGCGTCCCCTGTGTAACCAGCACTATAATGAGCTTAGTCTGCCTGGTAATACAGACAACTGTTCCACCGATGCCTCCTCCCTTCCCCACACAAACAAGGAATACACAATGTAAAAAGACGTAACACTGATGTGCCTCATAATTAAGAGTTTGGCTTTAGGTTCAAAGAAAGAAAAAAACATATTGTACATGGAAAGAGAAGAACGACTGCAGTAAATGGAAGCGAGTGGTAGTCGTATCACAAACAGGGGCAGGGTATTATAACTAAATGATAGGAGACTCGAGAGACTTATGATCATTATAAGCAATTAATTAAGTTTAGTCTATAGTAGCTCTTATAACCACTGCCTGATTTATTGCATTAGGCAATCATACAGACAGTCGGACTTGTGTGCTAAGGAAAAAAAAAAAAACGCTATACTGAGTAATGATTTCTTATGGACGACCACATTCAACATACACAGGCAACATGCTGATCATGTCATCGGCTGTTCTGTAAGATGTATGTGAATGTTCCCTGCTACGATGGGCCTCGGGGGACACTGATCAATTACTAGGTTATATTCTTTCATGTCTTATCCCATGACTATAGCCAACCTCATAGAATGTAAGCCCACAGGGTCCCTCTTCCCTCTGTACCAGTCTGTCACTGTTCATTTGTTTACTGTAAACTATATCTATCATTTTGTATGTAGCCCCTTCTCATGTACAGCACCATGGAATTCAATCTAAAAATTAATAATAATAATAATAATAACCTGGCTGACATTGCAGGTATGACTACACCACTAAGAAATACCTATAAATCACTCCTAAAGTCTGCAAACATATGCATGTGTATACATTTTATTAGATACAAAAAAAATATTTATACAATTAGAGAAAAAAAAAATGCTAAAAATGACTATACTGTAGGATCAATATACACAGGTGGAAGAAAAGAGCAGAGCGGTGTGTGCACTATACAGAATGAGTGGCCGACAACTCAAGACCTCTGGGACAGCCGACTATGAAGACGAAGAACAAACAGCCGATCTAATGCAACTTGTAAAACATGGAACAGGTTATTTGTACCTGACAAATGTAATGTGGGGCTCAAAAAAAAGATCTCAGGATGCCTCATACTGTTCAGCACTGTGGTTCTCATAGGGGAATAATCATACAAGAATCACATCACAAAATAATAATCCGTAGGGTGCTACAGCCGTATCCATATCCAGTGGTGTAACTTCAATCTCATGGGCCCCGCGATGCAAAAGCTCCAACAGGGCCCCAAATTACTGTAAACCTTAAATAGCATTAGTCTTTTTCTATAGGCCAAAGGGACTTTAGAGGCCCCCTAGACTCCAGGGCCCGGGTGCGATTGCAATCCCTGCACCTATTGTAGTTACACTCCTGTAGGACTGTCAGCAAAACAGTAACATATATATAAAAGCTATACAATAAATACAAATATATATTGTTCTATATGTTTATTATGCTTCATATTTGACACTGGTGATTATACACCCTTTTTGTGGTGTATATATACACGGTGTATTATTGTTTTGCATTGCTTCTTTTACAGACATTTACATCTTTAGGAAACCTACAAGATGTAACAGATTAGAGAGAAATTGGATCCTGCTCTATAATGGCAGCATTTACCAGAGAGGCCATCCATCTGACGTTAGGAGAGTGCCATCTAGTGGAGAAAGAACAGCGGCTCTCCCACTCATCTCAAGAACAAACCCGAAAATAAATGAACAAAGCAATAGACAAGAGAGAGAAATCCTAAAAATACTGTTCTGCCTGCACAATAAACCCCGTAATATTATTGAGGAGACAAGTAAATACACGGATTATATGTATATATATGTATATTTATTTAGATCGGTTTACATTTAATTATTTCCTACCGTGTTTCCCCGAAAGTAAGGCCCCCCCGATTGTAAGGCCGCCTAGGGGTAAAGGGGGGGCCTGCTAATGTAAGGCCTCCCCCGATTATAAGGCCTTACAACCGGGGGGGCCAATGTAAGGCCCCTAGCGGAGGGGGGGGGGGGGAGCGGGAGCGGGTCGCACGTCACGTGCGCCCGCTCATTACATATGCACTGCATCCCCCTGTCAATCAGCGACAGGGGGAGCAGTGCATTATACGGTATATATGGGCCCCCTCCTGCTGGCACACTACCCCCCTGTTCTGAGGCCCCCACCGCTGCTGCTGCTGCAGACATCTTACCCTCCAGGGTCTTCTTGCAGCAGCCAGCGCGTCCGTCCTCTGTCCTCGGCTGTCTCCCGGATCATGTGACCCGTCGCAGCGCATGACGTCATCGCGACTGCGACCGGCCGGTCACATGATTCGGGAGACAGCCGAGGACAGAGGACCGACGCGCTGGCTGCTGCAAGAAGACCCTGGAGGGTAAGATGTCTGCAGCAGCAGCAGCAGCGGTGGGGGCCTCAGAACAGGGGGGTAGTGTGCCAGCAGGAGGGGGCCCATATATACCGTATAATGCACTGCTCCCCCTGTCGCTGATTGACAGGGGGATGCAGTGCATATGTAATGAGCGGGCGCACGTGACGTGCGACCCGCTCCCGCAGTCTCCCAGCAGGAGGGGGCCTGTAGGCCACACTGCTGGGGCACCCAATGTAAGACCCCCCCCCCCCGAAAGTAAGACCGGGGGTCACTTTTGGCCCCCCAAAAAAATGTAAGACAGGGCTTTGTGGCTAAATGTGAATAACCAAGGCCCTAGATAAGGGCTTTGTGGCTAAATGTGAATAACCAAGGCCCTAGATAATTCCTTTAACTTATAGTGGAAATCTATTCCAGAATTCGATTTCCGATCCATGTAAAGCTGTAGACGACCCAAACGTACTGAAAGGCATCTGCCTCCTTATCAAGAGGTGTCCATACCCTGCAGATCTCTGTAAGATGGGTTTTAGTAAACTCCCCACATGTAATTCAGTGTCTTATTATTAAAGGAGTATTATAGAAAACTAAGGTATTCACCCACCCCCAATAAAACAATTCTATAATTGCTGACGTTTGGAACAGGCGTCCCATATTACCTGTTAGAAGCTGATGGTGTCCATGAATGACCATCAGCCTATTCACTTCTATGGGTCTGTGTAAGCAGTAGGGACCTGTGTGACCAGTGAACGGAGGGGATGTCTATGCACATTAAAGCTCTATTTTAGGACCCTAGTATGGTGGCAGTGCCAGTGACTGGACCCCCATAATCATACAAGGACCACTTACACGGTTGGTAAGTGATTTGGCTTGGGTAGCAGTTCTCATTTAAGAGACCTAACTGTATGGAAATGTATAGGCAATGCCCCATGGAAAACCATATGTGAAGTAGATAATAGTAGCCAAACTACAGCCTATTTGTGGACAGTATTGTTTTGGGGTCTTGCTGCTCATCAATGTAGAGTGAGGACAGATTGGCTGAATGACATGCCTTAAGATGCATTTACACCAATATAACTGGCAACAAGTGTGCTTAAGGGCCACGTCACACGGTTCAATCCACTGAACGATATTGTTAGCGATCACATGCACACGCGATCGCTAACAATATCGTTCACATCGTTGGTGAGCTGTAACACAGGTAGACTCATTAATGATGTGGACCAGCGAGAACGCTGGTAACCATGGTAAACATCGGGTTACTAGGCTCCGCGTGGCACTTAGTAACCCGATGTTTACCATGGATACGAGCTCCCAGCATAGGCTGCGAGGTGCTGGGAGCTCGTTCATCGTTGCTCTGCGTGTCCACTGGCCGACCAAAGATAGATTTGTGAACATGTTCACAAATCTGCAATCAAACGATTTTTCAAAGAAAAATCGTTTGATTACACACAGCAACGCACAAACAATATCGCTTAAGCGATCAAAAAAGCAGATCACTTAAACGCTATCGTTCAGTACATTGATGCGTGTGATGTGGCCCTTAGAACAATCATTTCTGATAAACTAGCAGTGTGAACAGGGTGATGAAAACCTGATGAAGGAGTAAATCATTCGAGTGAAATGATCATTGGGCAGCGGAAATGTAACACTGTACATGATGATGTACCGCCAAGATCAAACAGGACTAGTACTGCCGAGAACAGTGGCAGCCTACATGCACTGAACAATGTGCACAGATCAGCCGGTGTGCACTGCTTACTTACAGAGAAGAGTGTCAGTCGACGTGTACTGCACAATGTGCACAATCCCCGGTGTGCACTGCTTACTTTGGTCTGCCTCAATAACACAGGCATTAAAACAGGTGCTGATCGGTAAAGGTTTCCTGATCTGCAGATGTACCGTGCCGTCAGTTGGTCTGTGTGAACGGACCCTTAGACACCGCTCAGGGGGAGGCTCTGCAAGCAGGAGATCCAACACATAGCTGAGTTTTGGGAATAATATTCATAACCTGACCATAAATAAAATGGAATATGAAGGAAGAGAAAAAATTGGTCTGAGTAAGGGAAAGGGAGAAGGGAAGGAGAGAAAAGGTTACATATGGGATAAACAATCACAACAACAACAGAAAACAAAAATTTGAGCTACTATGTAATAATCCAGGCCCAATCAGACACAACTGGTCTAGAACCTACTCTAGGTTGATGGTCCCCTGGGGCCAGACACTCCCCTCCTTTACTCACACAGTGGGAGAGAGACCTAAATATTTCCTTCACAGAAGATCAGAGGACCCAATATTTTACGCTTACACACTGTGTTTCCATTAGCTCTAGGTTCCAGGAGACCGGCTATAAGATTGCTTCCAGACTGTACAGAGCGCCCTTGAGCCTGCACACCTTATTTCCAGAAAATGACCAACTGCTGGAGGCGTGGAAGGCGGAGGGGATGATCTTTCATATTTTCTGGCAATTTGACATTCTACAACCATTTTGGACTAAGGTGTGGGAGATTATTTCTCAGGTTACAGGTTGAACAGTTGACTCCTAGTCTGATACTACTCCAACATAGCAGTTCCCTCTTCAGGTCTATAAATCTTCCTTGCTGAAATTTTTGATTATGGCAGCGAGGGCTTGCATCCCAGAGAAGTGGAAGAGTCTTGCTGCTCCGGCCATAGATCAGTGAATCGCAAAAGTCAACAAAAATATGTATATGGAGGATCTCAGCTGATCCATATATGACTCATAACCAAAGTTCTGGGCTACTTGGAATGGGTGGATGGAGTTTCGACACTCTAGAGAGTATTGTGATCTATTGCTGGAGGCTAATCCCCCCACAAATTAACTGATATCAAGAGGCTAAGTGGTCAGGTGGGTATCCCTTCCCCTACCTTCCCCTGTTTTTCTTCCCTCCCATCCCTTTTCCCCCCTTTCTCTCTTGCCTCCCTCGGCACCCCTGCTTCTTTCCCCTTTCTTTTCTTTCTATCTAACTGTTCTCCCTTTCCTTCCTTTGCTGTCTTTTATATCTAGTTTTTCTTCTACTGTTAGCTTAAAGTTAAAAAAAATGGAAGGCCCTCCGAACCGACCATTGACCTCTACTACTGGGTCTCCGGAGGTTGAGGACAGGTGGACGATTGCCTCGGGTGGGAAATGAGCTGTATTATTTGTATTCGTTCACCTGTCTTGTTACAATTATTATGTTGACCTGGATTTCGTTGAGTCTTTATAATTGTGAGAATTATAAAAAAAAAAACTAAAGAAAACAAAAGAAGGTCATGCTGAGGAGTTATATAAAACTCTAAAAGTAAAATGTCTAGCATGAATTAGATCAGACATTAAGTTTCACTATTTACATTGTTTCTCAAATTTGTTCTGGTCATAAATTGTAACCGATATCTGATTATTTCTTTTCTTGTTTTTGATTTGAGGGAAAAACTTCATCCCGAGTATTCCATCTTTTAAGATATGAGGAATAGGTATTCATTCAAAGCCATCCACAACCTGTCCCCTCCATACATACATCTCCAACATGGTCTCCCGATACCTACCCTCACGCAACCTGCGATCCTCTCAAGAACTCCTCCTCTACTTCCCCTTCATCTCCTCTTCGCACAACCGCATACAGGACTTCTCCCGTGCATCACCCATACTCTGGAATTCGCTGTCCCACCACATCAGCATTCCCCTACCCTGTGATCCTTCAAAAGAGGTCTGAAAACCCACCTCTTCCGCCAAGCCTACAACCTGCAATGAGACCCCGGTCCACCGCACCGCCTCACAACCGACACCTCCCCCTCCTACTGTATCCTCACCCGCCCCTCAGACTGTGAGCCCTCACGGACAGGATCTTCTCCCCTATTGTATCTGTACGTTAGAATTGTCCACAGCCATTGTTACTTGTATTGTTACTATGTTACTTGTCCTAGTCTGCCCTCTTAACATGTAAAGCGCCATGGAATATTGTGGCGCTATATGAATAAATAATAATACTTCTAATTGCATGAGCAAACTCAAATGCTCCATGTGAGGATACTCTATCGATAATGTCTGATATTGAGGGTGGGATAACCTGTTTCCACTTAGCCGCTATTAATCTTTTGGTTGCCAAAAAGATATGAGAAGGAATAGATCTGGAATTCTGTGAGATGTCCGCTCCTATTGACAGTAGAGCTAAATGAGGAGATGTTTAAACTAATACCTGGTATTTTCGTGATCAAGGCATAAACCTCGGACCAAAGTTGAAGAACTTTTGGACATTCTCAAAAGATGTGATAAACGTGACCAATTTGTCTACAATTCTCCCAACAAGACTGTGAAGGGGATAGTCTCTGTAGTTTAATAGAATGCCATCTGGATATCAATGTATAATGCGATTCATGCAATGTTGTACATCTTGTTGATTTACAAGTCACATTAAAAGCCTTTGTCCAAACTTCTATTTCATATTTTTTTGTAGATCATGTTCCAAATTTATATTTGCTTCTTTAAGCAAAAGCATATCTTCTTTAAATATGGAGTATAGCTCTTTAGTAGTCCAGATGTTATTTTTTGATGGATTACACTGGGGAACACAATTTTTTAGGAGTTAGGTCAGACAACTGTTCTTAATTAATTTTGGATGCTGAATCCAGAAATGATCTCAGTTTTTCTCTATCACGTCAAGTTTTTGAACTATAGGATTTTTGTCTTCTCAAACTATGTAAACTACTGAACCTAAAAAGTGTTTTTTTTTTTTTTTTTAAATAGTACAAATATGAACAAAAATGAAATATATAAGAAATAGCCATGACAAATATGTTTTTTAAACACTATCATGTTTTTTACAAAGGATATATATATATAATATATTTGTAATCAGATAAGTCTTATTTCAGATATCAGTGCAATTGTGCTTCTCTGCAGGTAAGTTGTGGAGGAAAAACTTGACATGCTAAAAAAAACTGACTACATTTTGGAATCAGCAAGCCAATTTTAGTGTAAATCAGCTCAAAAACCTAACTCAACAGAAAATGTTTTTCAAATTGTTCCCCAGTGTTATTTATAAGACTTACTACTTCTTTGGGAAGTGTAAAAAGAGAAACTGAATTTAGTTTAATAGTAATTTATAAGATATTAAAGAATTTTGACTCTGGAAATTTGTGAGTCTCAAAAAGTTCTAGAAAAGTGACGCAATAATTTTTTTCCCACGTTAGTGATAAGGCTAGATATAGAGGTGATAACCATTTTTTCCAGATTCTTAAATTAAGGTTAGGTAACATGATCTCAAAATCTGAGAACAGTATAGAATCTAATGTGATTATTTGTTGGTTATTTTGCGTGTTTCGCCAAGTTTTTCCAAGACATTATAGTGTCTTTGATTAAAGGAGAGGTATGTGGGGAAAGAGAGGGATCAATAAGATGTTAAACTACTAAAGAAGATAAGGGAATGTTCTTGTTTAATGCTAATTCCATTCTTTCCTACTATTATGAATATTGTCAGTGAACCAGATCTGACTCTATGTTGACTACATTTACAGATTGGTAAGCTGATAAAACGGGAGCTCGATTCCTCCTTTTTTTCTTGTGTTTGAACAATATATTTTTGGCAATTGTAGGTGGTTTGTTACTTGAGACAAAGTTTCACTATCTTGACCTTTTACCTGTACAGACACGACCTTAATAAAAGGTAGGTTACTTTAATACCGGAACAGAAATGAGCTTCAGATACACTGCATATACTGTATCTTGTGGATCTGCTCCTTGGTCATGAACATTATGCAAACACACATTTAGGCAGTAACTGCACATTCAGCTTTGATTAGGTCTTTTTTTAAGCTTAAGACATGTCAGGATACAAAAGCAGAAGAGCATTGTTCTTTATTTCATTAGTTTCTCTCCTGCATCCACTCCTGACTAAAGGCCCCCGTCTCATGCTTCAATGCATCGGCAAACCGAACAACGATCCGACTTGAACTAGATCGTTAGAACAACGTTCAATAATTGCTAGTGAAGTGTCACACATATAGATCTCATTAAAGACGCAGCAACGATCACGCGACAAGCAAACGATACTTGCAGTCGATATACTGTCTACGTCCTTCAGTTCTCAATAGGCGAGGTCGTTAACGACATTGTTATCAAGGTGTCACACACACCCATGCAGCAGGTTGCTCATAGTTTGTTTAAGGTCTGGTTCACCAACCTCCCATCAATGATGTGCCCGATTATTGTTAATCATTTGTACATGCCACACTAAACGACGTCGTTTGAACGACTGCAAACTCGTTACGTTTCAACGATACCGTTAGCGATATCGTTGTGTGAGACAGGGCCTTAAGGCACAAAAAAAAAAAAAAAAAAAAAAAAAAAAAAAAAAAAACAGCTAGCGTGAATCCAGCTGTTAAGTCACATTACATTTATTATTCTTGAAATACGAAGCAAAATGTAGCCAAGATTTGGGTTACAAAGAAATTTCCTAAGTTCTTGTTGTACTCACTAATTTGTTTTCTTGCATGTAGATTTTCTTAAGCTTGGGACAACCTTTGGCAATATTCACCATCCCTTCATCAGTGATCTTGTAGCACTGCCCAAAGTGGATATCCCTCAGATCCTTACACCTGGAACCAAGCTGTGGATAAGCAAAAGACAAGAAACCACATGAAATAATAATGATGTAAAAGAAGCCGTTTTCTACCCAAGAATTTATATAACATTCACAAAAAAAAGAGTTAGGAAACAAATCACATCACTGTGGACTTTAATATTGAATCATGTATGAGATTTACATTTGTTCCACACTAGGAGACCATACTGAAAATCCATTACATTACATTCAAAGGCTTTCCAGTCATTTCTATGAATAGTACAGCAAAGTCTGCAGCAGCTTTTTATGCAATATTTATTATGCAGCGCTGAGAAGCAAATGCTGAAGAATACGCCTATAGCTGAGAACCTGACTGATAATCCACCATCCTTACTTCTTTACTCAGGAGTCACGCCAGGCACCCATAGGTTACAGGTATAGAAGGAGTGGGAGCTGAGGTCACACAACAGAGAAGTAGACTCTGATATGCATTAATAATTAGTTTCAATACTCAAAAGACTTTCATTACACTCAGGCCTACAGGAAGGCAAGCTACAGAGCAAGTATTCAACTCGGGTAGTCGGCAAGTATAAAAACATGGCCGATTACCATTAAACTTTTCTCTCACTCATGATACAGAGCGTTTCGGTACTCAGATTCAATCGGCATTGCAGTGGGCGTGACCAGCTTATTTGATGGGCATGGTGGGGCAGTCGTCCAATCATTATAATTGATCATGTGCGGGGGCTATAACTTCCCCCCCTTGCACACCCTCACAACTGGGGGTCTTACTCCAAGCCCCTCGATTCTATTATAATCAACTACACAACCGCGTGGACTTTGAAATTAACGTTTACACCTTCGGTAAAACGCTGAGCCACACCCACAGATGCCAAACCATGCCTATGATGCTAACGCCTGCTAATTTCCGGCCATTCATTGTCCAAATATGCCCTCAGATACCTCCTTCCTGTTCTCCTGCCCTCCATTGTACACATGTAACATCTTCATTGTCTATCAGTTGCCGAGTTCTCAAAGTGACCTAAATATTTATTCAATGAACTTCTGAGTTCACTAGATACATGCGGACACCAAAATAACATCTCGTCTCACCACCGGGTGAGAATAGCATGACCCATTCCCTCTATCCATAGGTCTACTCCTAGGTGTTGCTGTGATCGCCACTATAACCAAGCATTCTGCATCTGGCTGCTGTATGAGGAGGCAGAATATCCTTATATCTCTTAGACAGTGCATTTTTACCAACAGGGCTGAAGGACTGTCCCACAGAAAAAGACCAAAGCAGCGAACTGCCAAGAGAAAAGTGCACCATTTTGACAACCAGCTAGAAATTGTAGTTGTCCTTGAAGTTACAAATTGCATTACCCCTTTCAAGTCCATCACAATAGTTTGTCATGTTTTGCTGGATGTTCCTGCCATCCGTCATATTAGGCTGCTTTCACATGTTCAGTTTTTGTAAGCCAAAACCAGGAGTGGATGAAAAATACAGAAGACATCTTTTGATTATACTTTATTTCTGATTGTTCCACTCCTGGTTTTGGCTTCCAAATATTGATGTAAAATACTGACCAAATACTCAACCTGAGTACGTGGCCTAATGGAAAGACGTCACCACTTCTGAATTTTTCGTTCACTCCTGGTTTTGGCTTACAAAAAACAGATGTGAAAAACTGACCAAAAACTGAACATGTGAATGTAGCCGTATATGTCAGAGTCATAAATGAGCACAACAGCTGTGCCTTCACTGTCATTTGTTGGTGGCCGCTGTATTATACTCCAATTGAGGGTGTGGGAAAGATAGTCAGGGCTTTCACCTGTCACTTTTATGGAGGTTGGGGTATTGCCAGTTTACTGATATCATGTAGAGTCATAGCCACTTTTGGCCACATAACGTAGTGCCAATGCTAAAACACATGGCAACCTATTAACTGTAACAGAAGCTGCAGCCCATTAATATGTAATGGGTGGAGGGGTCAGATCGGTGACCTAGAGGAAAGCTCTCCTTGGAGCCACCAGGTGGATTTGAAGCTGAAGTCCATTGGACAGCATTGGGTGAAGCGACTGGTAATGTCATTTAATAAAAATATGAATGTTCTGTGACAGAACCTTCTCTTACAACTTCACTGCTTCATTCACCTCACTGTTCACAGGGCTGTGGAGTTGGAGCCGTGGAGTCTGTGCTGATTTTGGTAGAGTCGGTATCAAATGGACTAACTCCTATAATATATAATAAATTGGGTACGTACAGTAGTTCAATACAATATGTGCTGAATATTATTATGAATTATTATGTTTTATCTAAATAGCTTCATTATTGCATCATAATAATGATTAAAAGACTGATGTTCACATTGTACTACAATAAATTTATCACTTAACCATGAGTCATGGGAGTCGGCGACAAAGAAATTGAGGAATCTGAGTCGGTGGTTTGGCTTACCCACTCCACTGCCCTGCTTCCAGCTAGGTTATGGCCCCAAACCTCAACCACATAATCCTTCTGGGATAAATACACTGCTCAAAAAAGTATTTTTTACCTTGCTATAAAGTATATAGTGTAATATTAGATGTCTTTATTCTGCATAAATACATGTGAAATTAACAAAACTAAGTAAAGGCCTCATTCCCAGATCAGTGAGATGCTGAAAACCTGGCACCTCTACCATCAGCTCCTGTATAGGCTAGATGTAGATAGTGAATGGCACTGAAGAGCACAGCTCTGTGCATGGTTTTGTGGCCACTCTTGGGTTTTTGGAGCTCTGCTCACATGTTTTTTAAGAGAAATTAGTCTTTAATAACAGCACCAGCTAATAGACACTACAGAGCTGTGCTGGTCCACACCATTCACAATTTACATCAGACCACTGCCAGAGCTGACAACTCATAGTCAGATTGCCTGGTGATCCACTGATCCAATATTGATGGCTCCCCCTGAAGAAAGGTCATCACTATCATAGCACTTCAAAATAGTAATAGATTGCTATAATGCCTAATGCTGCAGACAGAACATAAAAATTAAGTTTTGGTGTGATTGTGCCAGTGTCCAAGCCAAAGGAACAAAGTATGATGCGCCTACACGTTCCAGAGATGTAATTCCAGTACTAAACAAGGTCTGCTACTAATCCGCTGCCCTTATAATACCTTCTTGGTTGTATTGCAGGCTTTAACCATTCTCAGATTTGGTACGCCATCATCAAAAGATAGTTGATGATACAATGTACAGATCCAGGTTCTACCTTACGATCATTGCTGTAAACTCTGGGTTCTCCGCCATATGACCACTGATCATACCTGCTTGATTGCTTCATCAGTGAGCCGATCCTGGTTGCCAACATGAACTTTTTGCAGTGTGGTACAATGGATGGCCATAGAGATGAGCGAGGCATCAGATAACTGCTTGCACCGGTAGCCGGTGTATTTCACCAGACCAGAACACTTGGCTGCCACCATCCCAACTCCGGCATCGGTTACATTTAGACAGTCGGAAATATTGAGTTCTGTAATGTTCCAAAACCTGGAAGCTATTCTTTCCAATATATCATCTTTAACCTGTAAAGAAAGCTGAGAATTATTCATCTACTACAATCTCAACCAATATGAAATACATGTCATATTATCAATACACTTTCTCGCCAAGATATGAGTAGCCTCGATAATTTGTTATTCATTTACTAAAACCATAGGGCTATGCTCTATACATCAGATATGTATATATCCAGGCACCAGACAAACGTAGTATGTAGTCTGATGACAGCTTTCTATGGATAAGTAAATGCACCATAAGTTGTCTTTAACATTTTCTCTGAAAACCTAAAAAACCTACTCTATTCAAAAAAAATACAATAAAAGTTAAATATATTTCCTTTTCTTCCTAATGAAAAAAGCACTTGACAGAAGTAATTTATGTTTACGCTGTTTTAACTGCTAAAAAAAAGATTTTCTTGTATAAACAAAGTCATTCTTCATCATGGTTTACAAGGAGTAATTAGCTGCGTGCACACAGCCGCCATCGCTCAGAATTGTAAGTATCTGAAATGAGATTCACATAGTGGGTGATCCCAGCCCCAGACAATACCAAGGTGTGTGGGGTACGGATTCCTCTCCCTCCATTATGGTGTTGTGATTTAAAAGTAGACATCAAATAAAATGCTTTAATATACACCTCATTAAAGGGGTTTCCCCATGAACAAAGTTAATTTTAAAGTTAATTTAATCAATAGATCTTGGAATAAGTAGTTACACAATTAAAAAAATGTTCCTGTGCTGAGATAATCTAATATGTGTCCATGGTATGTACTGTGTAATGGATGTGTCTGACCGTACAGGGACATGGTCTGATCATACCACATCTCCTGTGCTGAGATAATCTTATATATGTGTCCCTGCTATGTACTGTGTAATGGATGTGTCTGACCGTACAGGGACATGGTCTGATCATACCACATCTCCTGTGCTGAGATAATCTTATATATGTGTCCCTGCTATGTACTGTGTAATGGATGTGTCTGACCGTACAGGGACATGGTCTGATCATACCACATCTCCTGTGCTGAGATAATCTTATATATGTGTCCCTGCTTTGTACTGTGTAATGGTTGTGTCTGACTGTACAGGGACATGGTCTCTGATACGACATCTCCTGGGCAGGGGAAAAGGTAAAAAAGAATAGAGACATTACAGCATGATCATAGTGGATTCTTTTTGAGAGATTAAATATTTCCTTATGCGTTTTTAAATAAAATGTTTTACCTCAAAGAAAGAAGAATTTGCTGTCTCGTGCTGTAATGTCTGTATACTTTTAACTTTCTTCCCTGCCCGAGAGAAGTGATTTGATCAGAGCATGTCTCTGTACAGTCAGACACGGTCATTACACATAACATAGCAGGGGAGCATATATAAGATTATCTCAGCACAGGAGATGTGGTATGATCAGACCATGTATTCAGCATTAAATTATAGATTATTGCTTAACTTGATAATGGTCCAGTTGTCCATAACAACTAATCATAACAACTATATCAGAAAAACACGGTGATTTTATGCAAAAACGTATACAAATTTATTCTTCAGGTAGTTTAAAAAAAGTTTACATATAAATAAGGTTTTTTCAGACAAAGTACACAAAGTAGTGTTACATACAATTATATATTGGTGAGCATTCACTTCCATGAAGTAGAGGGATGATGATAAGTTTTGAAATCATCCTCTGTAATGCCTAACTTTGGTGTGTAACTAATCATAACAACTAATCAGAGCTCAGTTTTCACTTAACCTCAGCAGATTAAAGGGAACCTGTCACCGAAAATCACCTTCAGAACCTGTTAATACCTGTCCCTGCAGCCTTACAGTACTATCTAAGCCATCCCTATCTGACCTATGTTAGTAATATAGGAGTACAATTAAGTAGTTTTCAAACTTACAAAATCCATGACAGAGGGGCGTTCCACAAGGAGTCTGTGATGGGTAGGCGGGGTCCCCTGTGCCACGCTACCCCTGCCTCGCCGCTCTATTACACCCTAATGGGAGTCATTACAGCCTGCAGAGCGCAGGCACGATGCCATTCACTGTTATATCATAGACTAGATAGAAGCTCAATGCTATCGCATCGGGACGGCAGTGATGTTACGATGGGGGCGGGCTCTGTGGTACTCCCCCTGTCCACTCTCTCCCCTGTGCTCTCTCCTTTAACCTGTGTCCACTAGAGTGACCACAAAAAAAAAAAAAAAAAAAATCGATGTCGGAATTTTGTCTGTCTGGACCCCACAAAACGATTCCCCTTTCCAGATATTGAGATAACCAAAATTTGTGCTCGATCAAACTACGTTAACCCGTGCCACTCGTCACTCAAAGTTTGAAAAAAATCCAAATTTTTGGCCAAAAAGCTGACATATGGAGCCATACATAACTCCAGAACGGTAAGTAAAAAAAAACTCGCTTAATATTCTCAAAGGAAACTGTAATATCTCATAATTGTTTATTTAAGCAAACTGAGTTACAACAGCTTTAGCCCCAAGAACGTGACCTGGTACCACTAGGAGCATACTTCGTATATTTTGTTATTAAGTGTAGGTTTTTTTTTGTATATTTTTGAGTTTAAAGTAGAAATATAATAAAAAAATAAGTAATACTGATAAGTCTAATGACATTTTTATTTTAAAATATAAAAATGAGGTATATAATACATACAAAACAGACACAGAAAAGATACAGACGTAGTACCTACATGAGTTGATAATTTTACATAGTTATCTAATCTATTCTAGAGCTTTTGTTAAAGTAGTTTTTGAAACGTCAGAATATAATGCTCGTCATTTGCTTACAACTTGCAGGACATATTGCTTTTGTTCTTCATCTTTTGTCAGAAGGTCGTTAAAGTCGGTTATTAATTTAACGCCACGCTCAGCCATATCATTAACTACTTTTAGGGTATGTGCACACGGGGGCGGGTTTGTGGCGGCGGCGGCTGGGCGGGACCCGACAGGAAGCTCCGGAGCCGTCCACCGGCTTCCTGTCGGGTATGTGCGGCGGTAGCCGGCGGATGCACAGCGTGTTCTCGGCGGCGAATCTGCAGCGGCTGGAAGCAGCACATGATTCTGCTTGCAGCCGCTGCAGAACCGCCGTTTTTTAGAACATGATCATTCTTTGCTAACCCGCTGGGAAACCTGCGGGTTAGCAACGGATGACGCTGTGTAACCGCCGGTGTGTGCACTGCCTTGGGCGGTTTACATTAGTTTTAATGTTAATCCAAACGCCGGTTTGGATTAACATAAATTTAAATAAAACTAATGTAAACAAAACGGCGGTTTACACAGGTAAACCGCCGAAAACCCGCCCAGTGCGCACATAGCCTTAATGTTTTGACAATTTTCAATCCTTCTTGGAAGGCATTATTTTGAGGCCAGGTGTTTGGATTTTGTTTTAGGAAATCTGTTTTTATATTAAATCGGTCAAAGAATGTAAACGTTTCTTTGGTAAGTAAATTTACCAATCCTCCATCAACTACCTCTTTTAATTTTGCTTTCCTAACTTTTGGATTTACAACCCTAGCGTGCTCTGATGGTTCATCTGTGCTACTGAGCAATTTATTAGCCATTAACAACTTTTCATCGTCTGTAATGGTGGGATCAACAAACGATAATCCCACCAACTCTGCATTCAAATACCAAAAATGGTTTGAAAATTTGGTCAGGGCTATTTCTGCAATGTCGTTGTCACATTCTTTATAGTCTAACAGACTATGCAAAATACCTAAATCTTGCTTTGGCGCAAGATGAGCTTTTGGAGCATTGAACCAAGCTTTACAATAAATTTTAACTAGGAAAACAGAAATGGCACGCACAGAACTTTCTTCTTCTTTAGACATCTTAAATTGACGACGAAAAATGAACATTTTTAAGCAGTAAATAGCCTTTGCCATCCACCTAGCTTGATGAATGGCTCCTGGAGTTCTAAAACCCACAACATTGCCGTCTAGTGATCCAACAAATGCGAGAACCAACTGCAACAGCTCCCTGTAGTCATCTCTGGGGTGGCTCTCAGTTAATTTGGTTTCGAATTCAGAATTACTTGTTTTTTTTATTATACTTCTACTTTAAACTCAAATATACCAAAAAAAAAAAAAAAAAAAAAATGTATCACTTAATAACAAAATATACAAAGTATGCTCCTAGTGGTACCAGGTCACGTTCATGGGGCTAAAAGCTGTTGTAACTCAGTTTGACTTAAAATAACAATTATGTATAACATATACATTTTGAAGAACAACATTAGCTTTCTTTTGAGATATTAAGCGTGTTTTTATTATTTACCGTTCTGGAGTTATGGTTCCATATGTCAGCTTTTTGGCCAAAAATTTGGATTTTTTCAAACTTTGAGCGATGAGCAGCACGGGTTAACGTCGTTTGATCGAGCTCAAATTTTGGCTCTCTCAATATCTGGAAAGGGGAATCGTTTTAAGGGGTCCAGACTAACAAGATTCCGACATTTCCCCCCCCCCCTATGAGATCTGATCACTCTAGTGTCCACCTTGTGCACTGTCCCTCTCCCCTCATGTGTTCTTTTCTTTGAGCTGTCTCAGCCTGTGCACTCTCCCCCGTGTGCCGTCTCTATCCCCTAGTGTGCTCTCTCCCCCATGTCCTGTCTCTCTCTCCTCTTGTGATCTGTCCTTTGAGCTCTCTCCCACCGTGCGCTCTCCCTCCCAGTGTGGTAAAAATGTAAAATTAATAACACAAAGTATGTAAAAGGTAACGTTTTTGCAATATGGAAATACAAATATTTAGTACAAAGGTGCTTTATTTTTCATTCTAGCAACATATGGACTAAAACCCATTTTCTTGTCCGCCCTATCACAGCAAACATTCTCCTGGCGGCGAGACTCTGTGTGGCCAGATGCTGGAGATCTCCCGATCTCCCTCACTTAACAACTTGCTGGACACTTTAAACACTCATTTACAAAGCGAACTGGCCCTGTCTCACGACCTCAATCGCCGCTCTAAAATACTGTCCTGGTGGGACCCATGGATCTCCTCCATGTACAATGCCGTAAACTGCTAACCGCGTCTAATCTTGTTAATCTTGTCACTCTTGTTATTCTGGAGTATATCAGTGACCTATGAAACCTAACTAATAGAAAAGCACAAATCTGGATTTCTCTTAGGACCCTAGTTTTCCCCCCACCCCCTTCTTTCCTCCCCCCCCCCCCCCCTGTTTTTCCTAAACGTACCTTCCCCTTATAGTTGGGAATGACATTTCCCGGTTAATTGTGGTTATATAATAAGTTCGTGTTTGAACCTTGCCTACGGGCAAAACACCTATATTCGCAAATGTATTCGTTTGTATTTGTATGTTTTGAAATTCTCAATAAAAATTCATTGATCAAAACCCATTTTCTTCTACGATATTATCTATCCATATATATCTACCATCTATGTCTCTAGATATTATCTATGTATCTCATGTCCATCTGTCCATCCATATATCAAATATCCATTTATCACACCATTTATATTGTATCTCATATACGTCCATCCATCTATTTATCACTCTATATCCATTTCATATCTACCCTGTTTCCCCTAAAATAAGACGGGAGGCGATATTGCATGAGAATATTGGAGCTTGGAGTGGGATGATGGAAAAACAAGACATCCCCTGAAAATAAGACATAGGGCATTTTTTTTAAGCAAAAAGTTAGATGAGTGTGTCTTATTTTAGGGGAAGCAGGGTATCTCATCTAGCTATCAATCATCTATCTATCCATCCATCCATTACAAATGAATTAGGTCAATATAAAACATTTTGGTAAATGACATTTCTAGTAAATATTTTCTCATTATTACATATCAATTTGAGTGTAGTGGGGGATCAATAACTTTGACATGGCATCTTTGCTTCACTCTTGAGAAGGCAATGTATAGTTGTCCATGGCCAAATGCAGGTTCTTGTAAATAAATTCCGACCCTATTATTGCGGTTCAAGGCAGTGACAATCAGATGAGTTCCATTGCAGAGACCTTGGTTTGTGCTTAAGTTTCTTAGCATCACTGTAGTGCCAATTTTAAGTTGGAGATGATGTGGTGGCATTCCCGGATGGAGTCAAGAGAATTTAAGAATTCCACTAGGTACAGTTCATATTTATCAGCGTCATCAGCACCCACAGATTTGTCACTTGTATATAAAACGCACTGACCACTCATTCGAACTATTATTTTACAGTTGAGAAGGTCTACATCATCCTTTTGAGGCGTAGTATAGCATGTAATGCAGCAGTGTTAACACTTTCTATGTCATCAACGTTAATGAGAATGCCTTCTGCAAAGATGTCCGTAACTATATATCCAAGCACAGCATGTCTGGAAGAATCTCTGTTACATAATCTCCAAGGTTGTGTTCATTTTACCGTTTCCTTGTCTGAGCAACCAACTGCTATATTCAGGATCAGTCTAGCGCATGTTATTGAATCGCGGCAGTTTTGTAAAGTTTTTCCAATGTTTGGAATATTTAACACAGCAGCAGGGCTGTGGAGTCGGAGTCGTGGAGTCGGTAATAAATGGACCAACTCAGACTCCTAAAATATATAACGGACTGGGCATAGAGGTTCAATGCAATATATAAGAAAATTAATAAAAATCTATTTGCCTAATCAATCAAGATAAATCAGGCAATTGAGCAGATGAGTGTAAAAAGACCCTGCTCACCTTCAAAATAAGCTAAAAAGGATTTGATGTGTAAAACACTACAGTGCTCCCATACACCAGTAAAAACTAATATAAAAATGAGTGTTAAGGCCCCATTACACGGTACGATATCGTGAACGATATCGCTGAAACGGCATGGGTTTGGAGTCGTTCAAACGACATCGTTAAGACGTCGTTGCATGTGACACAGATACGACTACGATAAATCGTTGGATCGCTGATCGTAGATTTGAGAACATATTCTCAAATCAGACGATCTTCGATCAGCCAACCTGCTGCATCGTTGTGTGTGACACGATAACTGTCGTTAATGACTTCGCCTATTCACATGTGAACAAGTATCGTTCGCTGGGTTGTGCGAACGATAGCTGCTCGCCACATCGTTGATGCATTGTTCACAATATCTAGACGTGTGACAACTCACCAACGAGGTCAATAAGATGTCATTACGACCCAATGCATGGTTTTGTGCCATTGTGCACACAATGATAAAAAGTTTAGTATTTTGTAACCATATTGTGGCGTTCGTATCAATTTTAATCCTGGAAACAGAAATTTTGTTGAGTGGAATTGGTTTGCCGTAGAGGGAGTGCATTGTTCGATGTTCTTGTAGCAAGTTAGCCGCTATTCCTGTTGTGGCTACAGATGAGACGTCTCCTTGTCCTCTTATATAATGTATTATTAATTTATATAGCGCCATTAGGTTTCATGGTGCTTTACATGTGACGAGGGGAGAACAAAGACAAATACAGTGTATACAGACAATCAACTCTTGCAGATACAGCAGGGGAGAGGACCCTGTCCACAAGGGCTCACAGTCTATTAGGGTAGGGCAAGGAAACAGTAGGAGGGGGAAACGCGAAATGTATGCTAGTGCAGCGACCGGGTCTCATCATAGGTTGTAGGCTTGTTGGAAGAGGCTAGTCTTCAGGTTTCTTGTGAAGATACCAAGAGTAGGCAAGTGTCTGATATGTTGGGGGAGGGAGTTTCAGAGAATGGTGAAGCACGGGAGAAGTCTTGTATGCGTTTGTGAGAGGATGAGATAAGGGGGAGTAGAGAAATAGCTCTTGGGGGGAAATCGTAGGTTGCGTGCGGGTAGGTGTCGGGAGACCATGTCAAAGATATATGGGGGGGGGGGGGGGGGGAGGAGAAGAACAGATGGTGGATGGCTTTGTATGCCAGGGTTAGGAGTTTAAAATCGGGATCTCTGAGAGATGGGGGAGCCAGTGAAGGGCGAAGGGTGAGACCGGGGAGTAGCGGGGAGACAGGTGAATTAGTCGAGCAGCGAAGTTTAGGATGGATTGGAGCGATGCGAGGGAGGTAGTGGGGAGGCCAGTGAGCAGGAGGTTGCAGTAGTCAAGGCAGGAGATGAATAGCATGAACAAGAGTTTTGGCGGTATCGTGATCAAGGAAGGAGCGAACTCAGGAAATGTTTTTGAGCTGAAGTCGGCAGGATGTGGCAAGGGCATGGATGTGAGGTTTGAAGGAGAGCAAAGAGTCGAGAGTAACTCGTAGGCACTTGGTGTGGGGAGGAGGGTGAGTAGTCGTTGACAAGGATGGAAAGGTCTGGTAAAAGGGGGAGAGCGACATGGGGGAAAGACTATGAACTCTGTTTTGACCATGTTCAGCTTAAGGAAGCGAGCAGGAAAGAAGGATGAGATAGCAGATAGGCATTGTGGAATTTTGGATAGTAGGGAGGTGATGTCGGGCACATAGAGGTAGATCTGGGTGTCGTCAGCATAGAGGTGGTACTGGAGGCCATGGGACTCAATGAGTTGACCTAGGCCGATGGTACAGATGGAGAAGAGTAGTGGTCCCAGTACCAAGCCTTGGGGAATGCCAACAGATAGGGGGTAGGACTAGGAGGAGATGTGGGAGTGGGTGACGCTGAAAGTCCGGTTCATTAGGAGGAGACCCAGGAGAGGGCCAGGTCAGTGATGCCAAGAGATTCCAGGATCTGCAGTAGGAGGGAGTGGTCAACAGTGACAAAGGCAGCAGATAGGTCAAGGAGGAGGAGGACGGAGTAGTGTCGCTTGCTCTTCGCAGTCAGGAGGTTGTTGGTGTCTTTGGTTAGGGCTTTTTCGGTGAAGAGATGAGGTTGGAAACCAGATTGTAGCCGGTCAAAAAGGGAGCAGGTGGAGAGGTGGGAGGACAGTTCAGAATGGACATGTTGATCAAGCAGTTTTGATGCGAAGGGGAGAAGAGATATGGGGCGATAGTTAGAGACAGATGATGGGTCAAGGGAGGGTTTTTTGTATGAGTTGATAGTATAGGTAGGTTTTTCCACTGCCACTAGGATCGTCACTAAAGAAGTACTTTAGTGTTAAATTACTGTCTTCTAAGCTTGAACTACGGCATTGTAGGCAAAACATTGCTCCTGACAGATTTTCCTTCATCTCTGTAGTTCTCACCAATTCAAACGTTATTGTAGTCCTCTTGAAGATGACGTTTTCTTTGCTGGTCATAGTAAATTGAAATCGCCAAAAGACTTCCCATGGATTAGCAGCACATCTGGTCCTGCAGCTTGCTAGTACATTTCTAAACATCTCTGACTGAGACAGGGCTGCTTCAGAATGTATTAGGAAGCTGCAGGGACAGATAGTGGTAGCTTGGGGGGCATAAAGTAGTTGACAGATTCTTTTGAAACTCATTCCACAACTCCAGTGGATTTGTGGGTGGCCCGAAAATACAGAGGCAAGCAAACACTTCCCGAAGTTGTTTAGGCATGTCAAGAATGGTGGCATCTATTATACAGGGTGGGCCATTTATATGGATACACGTAAATAAAATGGGAATGGTTGGGGATATCAACTCCCTGTTTGTGGCTCTTTAGTATATGGGAAGGGGAAACTTTTCCAGATGGGTGGTGACCATGGTGGCCATTTTGAAGTCTGCCATTTTGGATCCAAATTTATTATTTTCAATGGGAAGAGGGTCATGTGATGCATCAAAAACATTGAGAATTTCATAAGAAAAACAATGGTGTGCCTGGTTTTAACGTAACTATTTCATGAGTTATTTACAAGTTTATGACCACAAATATTGTCAATATTTGAAATTGCTACATGATTCAGATATGCAGTGGCATTGAGGTTTCCATTGATGAAGAATGGCCCTACTATCTTTGTACCCCCATATACCACACCATACCATCAATTTTTGTGTTCCAACAGTCTTGGAGGGATCTATCCACTGTGGGTTAGTGTCAGACCAATAGCGGTGGTTTTGTTTGTTAACTTCACCATTCACAAAAAATGTTTGCCTCACTCATCTGAAGGCAATTGTCTATACTGTGAAGGTACGAGATGTGCAGCATCTGAAACAACGAATACTGGAAGTTTGTGCTAGCATTTCTTCTGCGGTGTTTTTATCAGTGTGTCAGAAGTGGAAGATGAGAGTTGCATTGACAATCCAACACAATGGGCAGCACTTTGAACACATTTTATAAGTGGTCATAAACTTGTAAAATCACTCATGAAAGAATAAAGTTATGTTAAAACCAAGCACATCATTGTTTTTCTGGAGAATTTTATAACTTTCATGTCTCACATGACCCTCTTCTTTTTGAAAAATATAAAGTTGGATCCAAAACGGCCGACTTCAAAATAGCTGCCATGGTCACCACCCATCTAGAAAAGTTTTCCCCCTCCCATATACTAGTGTGCCACAAACAAAAAGTTGATATCACTAGCCATTCCCATTTCATTTAGGTGCATCCATATAAATGGCCCACCCTGTAGTACTTCTCCACACACTGTCATCTAATAATCCTAGTGCTAATAAAGCATCTTTAAATATTTGATGTGTAAGGGCCCTTTCACATCAGCGTTTTTTGAAATTTGCGGCAGATGCGGTGAAAAAACCGCATCTGCCGCAATTGCCGCATAACCGATGCACTTGCGGCGCGGTTGCGGTAATCCCCATAGAAAGTATAGGGGGACTTGCGGCAGGTGCGGCAAATGCGGTTTTGCACTTGCGGCAGGTGCGGCCGCGAAAAAAAAACGCGGCTGACCGCGTTTTTTTTCGCTGCCGCACCTGCCGCAAGTGCAAAACCGCACTTGCCGCAAGTCCCCCTATACTTTCTATGGGGATTACCGTAACCGCGCCGCAAGTGCATCGGTTTTATGCGGCAAATGCGGTTTTTTCACCGCATCTGCCGCAAATTTCAAAAAAACGCTGATGTGAAAGGGCCCTAACACAGTTAACGGACTTACTGCTCTGAAAACTTGCTGCGCCTTTTACATGCAATAACAACATAAATTATATAATTCTTGGCCTTTTCCACTAACCTTAGGCTGGTTTCACACTGCAGTTTTTTCTCCTGATCAGGTTCTATCCAGTTTGTGTGCCAAAACCAGCAGAGGAACTTGCAGAGACATACTATAATTGAAAGATTGACACCTGTCCTGAGTTTTGGAGACACTCCTGGTTTTGGCACACAAATCTGAGAGAACCTGACCAGGGAAAAAACTGTAGTGTGAAACCAGCCTTGTACATTCTTCCTATAACTTTTTTCCCTCCTCGCTTTCTGGGTTCCCATGTGCCCGGTTTCCAAACGTAGTGCTCAGTAATTTCTTGTTAATAATAATTATGTGCATTTCGGTCGATCTTATTAAGAATGAATGATGCCATTAGTGTGGGATTGTTATTGACTACTGTTGGATGTTGTCAACAGGATCCTCTTCATGAAAATATAGTGGCTGAGATTAAGGCAGGTGTACCGCTACACGAATGACTGCATGAGACTGTTTATGCATTGGAAAAGCAAATATTCTTCACACATCTTCTGACGCACACATATCTTGAACCGACAAATTTCTTTGTTTCATTGCGTTTGATGTCTTTTTGAGTAATTTCAATATTAGCCTTGACAATCCTATTGTATATGTATTTAAACAAATACTTTACGCTTTAGATGGATGCACAAATTTCAATATTAATATGGCAGTTGTATTTTTCTTTATTAAAATAATGGTTATATGGAACGATCCATGAATCGTCAATTGACTTTGAATTAAGTTCATATGTTTCTCCCAGTGTTTCTTCGGTAAATTGGATAGCCGCCCTTTTCTTTGATAATGTATTCTTGCAACGTCTTGGGAAAACCTTTGGTACACTTGCCATTATCCATACAGGGAGACTTAGGATTGGCTTCTCCAGAGGGAGCATGAATCATGTTCTTAATAACAATGTTGTTGAGTTGAGGGTATTTATTATCATCTGGAATTTCGGGGCATACAATGTTGTCTATGTCATCTTCAGTCCTTGTTTTAGAATTGCTTTCAAGGATGATCAAAATATAAGCATGTGGAAGACTGTATTTTAGAAACTATGAAATAGATGACTGCGGTGACCTCTATGAATAAACCACTGTAGATGTCTATTACTAAGGAGTCTAGTTTCATTTTAAAGACACGAGCAACCCAAGTCTGACCTATGTTCTACACATTGCCACGGTTCTAAATTTTGCGTAATTTCAGTCCACTTGGGATTGCACGTCATGGTTACAGATAGATTTGGTCGACCATAATTTATGACTATAATTTAGAAATATAAACATAGCATCTTGGTAGCGCTGTTGCATATTTTTTGGACTTGATTCAAGAGATGATGGCAAAATGAGTGTTTCCAATTGCGATGCCCTTTTCAATAGTTTTTTTATTTAGTTTTCATGAAGAAGGCAGTAATCTTCAACTGTTAAAGTGGTTTTCCCATGAACAAAGTTAATTTCAAAGTTCATTTTAGTGAATAGATATTGTAATAATAATAATAATTTCCACAATTGGATGTGTTTAAAAAAAATGTTTGTGTGCTGAGATAATCTTATAAATGTACTCCTACTATGTACAGTTTCATTTTTGTTTCTGACCGTGCACGGAGCATTGGTTTGATCCTAGGCAGGGGAGGACGAAATACAGTATACAGACATTACAGCATGGGATCACAAATAATTATTTCTTTGAGGTAAAATATTTATTACAAACAGGCAGAGAAATGTTTTACCTTATACAAAGAATCAGCTGTGATCCTGTGCTGTAATGTCTGTATATTCTCTATACTTCCTCCCCTGCCCAGGAGATGTGGTATGACCAGACCGTGTTCCGTGCACGGTCAGAAATAAAAATTAAACTGTACATAGTAGGAGCACATATATAAGATTATCTCAGCACACAAACATTTTTTTTAAACACATCCAATTGTGGAAATTATTATTATTCCAAGATCTATTGAGTAAAATAAACTTTATTTGTGGGAAAACCCCTTTAAATCTTTTTGGTGCATTCTGATGTAATGATTGTTTGACATATGCATTTACCAAATATTGCTAGGTCAGTTTGCCAAAATGGAGTAGTGGATTAAGTCTATTCCTTTTGGTAGCTGTAGTACTTAAGTTAAGCGATCATGTACAATTTCCCTGTTTTAGACCTTCGTCTCCATAAGGGAAAAACACTGGATACAATAAGGCTTCTAAACGAAGAATACTAATTCGTTGTGCTTTGCGAACCCGAGGGTTGTGTGGACGTGGTTTTAAGTCAATTAATATGTCTCTATTGAAGGGATGCTCACCATCGTCATTCTGAAACACAACTACCACTTCACTCACTGTTAGTTTGTTATATTGTCTTGGATCTGGTGTCCGGTCGTGCTTAATTGCCATTGTAATGTTTAGAGTTACACTTCCGTTTTGAAGATATTTGATCTGCTCTTGTTGTTCAACATCTCGTAGCATTTGATAAGCAACAGCGAATGGATTGCTTGCAAATGATAAGCGATAATCTTTATTAATGTAGCATGACATTTTTCTTTTGAGTCTTTGTTCATTTGCATACGGTATGTAAAGTTGCGCAAATTTTGGTACGTCTTCTTCTGTTGCAAGTAGTGTGCCTGTTCTATGGTAGATCTGTCCATGAATTCTAAAGCAGTATGGGTCATATCCAGGAGGTGGTGAAATACTTTCTCCTATGGAGGCAAAAGCAAAAAAAACTGTTCATTCTCCGAATATTGTGCACAAACTTTTTACTGTACTCACCTTCTCCTTTCATCACCATTTTATACACTTCTGGATACTCTAGTATGGGTAAATGTACTTTACCTTTCTGACAGCACTGCATAAACTTTCCATTGGGAGGCATCTTGGCTCCAAAATTCAAAGATAGGCAACTTTGACATAAATGGCTCATGATACCACGGCTGTGTTCTTGAATAGTATTTTCATCACGGGGGCATTTCTTACATTTAATATGTGGCTTGTTTCCCCGATGGATGTAGACTTGTCGTTGGTGTAATAGTTACACTTTGTCTGTCTTCAGAGTTTCAGAAATAACAATGAAGCGGTATGCTGCGCACCGTGTGACAGTCGCATTGATGTGGCCAGTGGAGATTGTTCCTAAGGTAGCTTTTGTTGGTATAATGGATTATTAGTTAACCTCATACAGCTTGAAGTTTGAGAGTCGTCGTCATCGCATGCTCATTGTGGTGCAGCATCTTGTGAGCGTCATATTGATACTGAGAAAGTAGAGTTCTTTTTACGGTGGTGTCAGTGCACAATGGCATGCTGTGATAATCTAATGGCTTTAGAACCAGGCGGTTCGTCTGTGAGATGCATACGCTTATATGCATTGACTTGCTCAAGGCGATGCTGTATTTGTGCTGTGCATCTGCTGCTTTCTTTTCAATGTAACTTGTGTACTTTTTATGAAGAGCCATGTTGGCGTAAGTATTTGCACTTTAACCAAATGTAATTGAAATAATGGACAAATATCTTTATTTGACTGACGGCTTTTTATAAGATGTTCTGCAGCGGCTCCAGGCAGTATATGACTGACCGTTTGACATTCCATATGTACCTAAAAATATCATCAATAAAAATGCCAGCTTGTAATGCAAAAGACAAGCTCTTATAGGTTTTACTTATCCATTGATGAAAAACACAAAAATAAATTGCCTTGACTTACAGGTGAAAACTTACAGCAGCATTCAGGCGGCTGAGCCACACGTAGTGCGCTGCAGCTTTATTCTACTGATTGGCAGGGGTGTCGGCAGTTGGACCCCCACTAATTTGGTATTGACGATTGCCCCTGTAAACATTTCACCACATTAAATAGAAACATGCAATAAAGAAAACAGTAGGATTAGCTGATTACAGTGGTAAAAAAACTTATTAACGGATCCTGGGTACCTGACTACGACTGCTGAGATCCAGCTGCTTCCAAAACTGAAAGTCTAAGCAGAGATCGCGCCAATATTTACAGACCAACGATACACAAAGGCAGCGCTCATTCAGTGATAGCTGAGAAAATATCTGTAAGGAAAAAAACAAAAACAGAATTTTTAGAGACATATTTCATTTCTTGTACATTTTACACTATTAAAAAGAACCTGTTATCGAATAACACTATTAACCTGGAGATGTAGGGTTAATCTGCCAGTTAATGGCAACATGGAGGTGCTTGTCCACTGTACTTAAAGTGGAGGGACCCAGGGAAATTTTTGCTTTATTCCTCCCAGGACCTGCCGACTTTCAATCATATAGGTGTGATGGAGCGTACCATTACCACTCACTATGCACCGATTCGTGGCTGTAAGCGCCTCGGCACTATGATTGACAGATGATTTTGCAGTTCATAGCTGTCTGTCAGTCAAAATGCCACGACGTGCCTAGAGATGCCGCTCATACTGCTAAGAGCAGTGACTGTAGCTACGTCAGTTGCCACACTTTCAGGACAGAAGTCATGCCCCTTAATAACGTAATTAAACTGCAGATTAAACCCATATCTACAACTTAGTAATGTTATCTAACAGGTCAGGTTACATTTTTAAACAACTCCTGGAACAGACACAAATAAAAACCAAATAGCAGTAACTTACAAAAACAACTGAACCTAAAGTATGTACTGTACAGAAGGAACGGTCAGAAGATCATCATAACTAAATACGAATATGTCAAAATCAACAGTTCAAAAAGGGACGTCCAGTCAAAATAAGCCGGCATCTAACCTTAATCAGATAGGGGATAACTTAGGGATCAGTGGGGGTCCAAGTGCTTGGACTTGCACTGATTGACATAACAAGGAACATTTATCCTCGTCACAAAATGGACCGGTAGGTCAGTTGTTTGACTGTCATTCTATTCATTCGCTATACTGCCGCAAAAAGCCGTCCGGCCGCAGCGCTCAGCTGCACTATAGGGAATGAATATGTGCACTGCTGCAGTAGAACAGTAGTAATGTACCCAACTGTGGGCTCATGCAGTTATATCACGTACGAGTTCTGTGTTTGTCACCTACAGAACGTTTGCCTAATATAGCCTATGGAGCTGTTCACATGCCTGCGTGTTATTGCGAATGAGTGGTCTGCACAAACATCACAGACGTTCGATTTTGATCTATATCAAAAACTCGCCAAGGTAATTTTGTCAGTGCACGGCACCCTTGTTTAAACCTACTGGCTAGTGTTAACAGCTAAGCATGATGAAGATGAAATGATCTCTAAAAAGGCATGAGGTTAAGGATTAAACATTTCCCTATTATGTTAGGATAAAGAAAATATATATATTTTTATCATCTTAAAGATTTTAAAAACCACAAAAAAAGGAAAATGGGCCGATGCAAAAGTTTGGACACTCTTGGAGATTTGTGTTCTCAGATAACTTTCACCAAGGTTTAGACCTTAATTAGCCTGAAATTCACCAAAACACAGCCAAGATCCAACATCCATTGCATATAGCAAAACGCAGCAGGCCCCCCTGAAAAGTGCATGATATTGATGCAGCAATCACTCTCAACCAGCCAAGCCTTGGGGAAGGTGATTGGTGGTATTTATATGCAAAAGATTACCATAGGGCATCAGTCACACAGGTATGTGTGCTGCAAAGTATCTGTATGCAGCGTATTGATCACGTCCTTACTAGAAGATGACATGCCCACTAAGTGGGTGTGTCATTTTACACTGGGTTGTGAAAAATGCTCAGTTCAAAAACCCAGATCCGGTGGGATCCGAATTCCGCCGGATCTGGCTTTCGTAAAGCACCAGGTCTATCTATTTTAACCCGCAGTGCCCCGGATCCAGGTGTTCTCGGTTTTTAAATGGATACCAAAATCGCTCAAAATGAGGTTTGGGTGTCAGTGAAAAGACCGTGGACACCCGGATAAGGGGAACCATAAAGAAATGGATGCACCCTCACGTTCCTGTGGCCCCTTAGAAAGTCAATGAAGTCGAAAACGGATGTGGGTGCACCTAGTTTAAGCTGCGTTCACACACAGATACCGAAAAACGGTAGTGAAAACCAGCCTAAAACATGTTGTGTGCATATATTCTTACAGGAATTCTAACTCTTACAATATTTCCTTTTGTTGCAGCTATGATAAAGAAAAAATTAAGCAGCTTTAAGCCGAGGTCAGAAAGAAGAAGTTGCTCGACTCTGATACAAAGAACTAGGACAATTTTCATTCAGATTATAATCCAGGTGCCTTCAGATTTCATACATCTATGCTCAAAAATGTACATGATCAAATAGGCGAATGTAATCTGGGATACGGTAATGAATAGTGCGTGAGGAGATTTTTTTTTCCCACACACTCGTTTCATGGGAAAAATTGGTCATCTGAACAGCCCTATGAGCTTACACTTGCGAGTGATACCTATGTCCCATTTTTACTCAGACAGCACACATCTGTATTATACACTCGTCAGAATAAGTCCCAACTTACATGTAGTACAGCTGCTAGGAAATTTGGGCTTCTGGATGGTTCAAAAGTACAAGACATACAGGTGCATCTTAAAGGGAACCTGTCACCTCCATTAAGCCCCCCAGGCTATCACTACCTGTCCTTGCACCTTCCTATTACTACTCTATCCCTTTCTGCACTAAATGTGCCTGCGACTGTATAATAAAAGCTTTTTATCACTTACTCATTACTATGTTAATGATCCAGGGGGCTACAATGCTTGCCCCCTGGGCGTCCTCTCTGTGTCCTGTGGCCGCCTCCTTTGTAGTTTATCACTCCCCAATGGGCGTGATATTTATTTCCAAAATCAATTTTTTGAATTGATTTGGAAATCAATTTCACGCCCATCGGGGCGTGATAAACTACATAGGAGGAGGCCACAGGACACAGAGAGGACGCCCAGGGGGCAAGCATAGGTAGCCCCCTGGATCATTAACATAGTAATGAGTAAGTGATAAAAAGCTTTTATTATACAGTCGCAGGGCACATTTAGTGCAGAAAGGGATAGAGTAGTAATAGGAAGGTGCAAGGAGTAAGTGATAAAAAGCTTTTATTACACAGTCATGGTACATTTAGAGCAAAAAGGGATAGTTAAAGTAGTAATAGGAAGGTGCAGGGACAGGTAGTGATAGCCAGGGGGGGCTTTATGGAGGTGACAGTTCACTTTAATGAAATAGAAAATCAAACAAAAAGTTCATTTATTTCAGTAATTCCAGTAATTCAATTCATAAAGTAAAATGTATATTATATAGAGCATACAACCAGAGTGATCTATTTCAAGTATTTATGTTAATGTTGATGATTATGGCTTACAGCCAGTGAAACCCCAAAGGTTATTATCTCAGAAAATTAAAGTAGGTATGGATGAAGTGTCTGAGAGATAAAATATTACCTAAATAGGTATCAGAGGCTTCACCTTGTGTGGTTGTGAGAGTCACAACCACTATAAAGCATATCATGGCTGCTGCAGTCCCCAGTGTGGTGCATATAGAGTAGGGAAGATAAAGGGTTAAAAGCCGCGCTGCCGTATACCACGAGACATCAATGACTGAATATAATACAGATTTAGTAGTCAATATGATATATTGGCATGTTTCAGGGAGACCTGAAACGCGTTGACTAATAAATAAATGTCTCCAATTATGTAGAGGACCGGACACGAGCAGGTTATCTGCAAAGAAGTGTAAGGCTACCTGGGGCTTCTCCAGGCAACGGGCGTTGCACGCTTCAATAAGCAAACAGATAATCAATCCAATGTAGAAAAGAGAGAAGTGGCACTCATCCTTTTAGATGCTAAATCCTTTATTTTGTCTTGCTGATCTTACCATAGACAAATCAGGTGGGGAGAGGGAGTGGGGTCGGCAGTCGACGGCTATAGCAGTTGAAGCAGCAAGAGTTGCGAAACGGCAAGCTGTCGTCTGCCGACCCCACTCCCTCTCCCCGCCTGATTTGTCTATGCTATGATGAGCAAGACAAAAATAAAGGATTTAACATCTAAAAGGGTGAGTGCCGCTTCTCTTTTTTTCTACATTGGACTGAATAAATAAATGTTATATTCACCCTTTAATGTCTCGTAGAATACAGCAGCGCGCTTTTGAACCATTCATCCTCCAAACGTTCATTTTCTGAGACAATGATCTCTGGGTTTAAATCAATTATTATCTATTTGTGAGACATCTGCCATCAGACTACTGCAGCAGCTCAAGTGCTAATTGCTAGCTCCAGTGTACTCTTGCAAATAATATATAGTTTAGATCTCTGGGTTTTCATTGGGTGTAAGGCATAATCATCAACATTAACAGAAATTAACACTTGAAATAGATCACGCTGTTTGTAATGACTCTATATAAGCGTTTCACTTAATGTATTGAGTTACTGGAATCAATTAACTTTTTGATATTCTAATTCATTTAGATGCACCTGTACCTCCTGCATCTGTCATTTACCTAATGTTTAGTAGCAAAAAGTGTACAGATTAGTACTGAGGGTGTATAAAATTGATACTAAAAGGTTCTTTGCCTGATTTCTTTATGTGACTGCACATGTAGTAAGGAGCCACAGTGCTCAACGTCATTAGGCTTGAGCTTCTTTGCAGATGTTGTCTAGTGACCAAATAGATCTGTGCATCTAAAGGGCCAATTACACACTTCAATGGCCCAGCGATACAACAAACGATCCGACTTGGTCTAGATCGCTTGAACATCGTTCATTGCTCGCTAGCGAGGTGTCACACGTACAGATATATTGAACGATGCAGCAAAGATTCCGCGACAAGCGAACGACACTTGCGGTCGTTTGATCGCCTACGTCCTTCAGTTCTGAATAGGCAAAGTAGTAAACAACATCGTTATCAAGGTGTCACACACACCGATGCTGCAGGTTGGACGGACGATCAACGACTGATTTTGGTTGTGATCATAAACCTCCGATCAACGATCAGCCGACTTATCATTGAAGTTTGTACGTGTCAAACGCAACGTCATCATTACATCGTCGTAGCAACGCCTCAAAAGCCGTGACGTGTCAACGATATCGTAGCGTGAAACGAGCCCTTAATTCTGCGATCATACGACCGTAGATGAAGAATGGACATGTCTGCTTTCAGTTTAATTTGTGGACAACACATGAAGAGACCAATCACACTATATAATTGCCTTAACATGTCTGTCTGTCTCTCTGTAATGGAAATCCTGCGTCGCTGATTGGTCGCCGTGCTGAGCGGTGTATTGCTAATAAAAAATATGGATATCTTATAGCCTACATTATGTAACATATTGTTTATATGCTTTGATAAAGTGTGGTCAACAGACCAAGGGTGGAATGTATTGCAAATATGAAATATGGTTGTCTGAATCCAAGCACTATATATTGCAATGTATTGCAGTGTATTGATATACTTTAATATTGAGAAACTAGTTCATTCAAATGAACTGTCTTGATGTCTGCCATCCACAAACTGAGTGTTTGCTCTGTGTTGATACAGTAAGACAATGTTAATTGTTCAGTGGTCTTTGAAGCTGTGTGTTTCAAGGATTCATTATCCTAATTTGTACACAAGTGACCACTTTGATATTTGCTTTGACAAACAAGTGTTATTGTAACCAAAATACTGTGTTTAAATAATAAGTTCACTGACCATTATGTTCCATGAGAAAAACACAGATCGATTGTCTAGAATAATGTTTGTAAGTAAACTTCTCGATAACAGAATCTGGCCAATTCCGTTTGATCGACAAGTCAAAGCTTATAAACATTAACCAGGCTGCCATTGTTGAAGCCTTATAAAAGTCGCTGGAATCATGATACAGACAGAAGCATTTTTGGTGGTGACTTCTCAGGAGTTCTCTGTCGATTGGACAGATGATGCTCATAAGCTCCTTGATGAAGAAGTCATTTTGTGTACCTGTATTCAGGACTTCTGCAGGAGTTCTTATAAGCTCCTTGATGAAGAAGTCATTTTGTGTACCTGAATACAGTGTTGTGTGTTCCCACTGAGCTCTCCTGTCTTCATCGTGCTTCTCCGATTGATGTTAACAAGACAAGATGATGTGCAACTCCGTGGTGATGTGATGTAAGTAAATGCATAACCTTTATGTGTTGATGGTTCAAATAGTGTATGCAATATCCTAATGTTTTATAGTTTTGTATTATACAAATAGTGTATGCAATATCATACTGTTGTTTTTATAGTTTTGTATTCTAAATTAGCCTTTTTAATAAAATTACTTGTTTACCTTCTTTAAAGTCGTATCCGAACCTGTTTGTCAAACCAATTGGCAAAACAAGCGGCAACCAATCATCGACAGGCGCAGGATTTGAACAACGCATGCCACCGCTAATGTGGGGAGATCAGCGGTGCCAGCCGCTTATCCCCCGATGACAGCTGCGGGTCATCTCCTGCCACACAGAGGACAGTGGCGACGCAGCCGGGAGATGACCGATATCAGCTTGCAGCGGAAGTACCCCAACCAGCACTACCGATCTCGCTCAGTGTGACACGCGGCAGTGACCAGGTCCCCACTGTGAGATCGCTGATCCTGTCACGGAGATCAGCGGCGACGCATCCTGGGGATGACCGGCTTCAGCAGTACTCCGACCGGCGATAGCGATCTCGCTCAGTGTGACAATCTCACCAGCAACCACGTACTGACTCTCCAGCAATCCCTACCAGGTCGCATCGTTTGTCGGGATCGCTGGAGCGTCACCAAGTGTGACGGTACCTTACTGATCGCTAGTGAGGTGTCACACGTGCAGATATATTGAACGAAGCCCCGTCGCTGATTGAGAAAATCCTATGTATTCATTGCATTATATTTAAATCTTTATAAATAAACTACATATATTCTAGAATACCAGATGCGTTAGAATCAGGCCACCATCTAGTAGATTATAATGTGGACGTGTTTTATCTGTGAAAACTATGGACAGAATACGGACACCTGATCGAGGCCTATAAGGCCACGTTCACATGGCCCCTGTCTGAAATACCCGCCCTGCTCTTTTGAAACTGCCGTCCCTCCTTTGTATGGATGTTGATGGACAGGCACTACTTACGCGCATGCGCAGTGGCGCGGGTCAGCATGCTCCATTGAAGACGCAGAGCCCAAGGGAGATTCTACTGCACAGGCGTGAGACGTCACATATCTCATGAGACTGTGCTGGATTTTTTTCCTTGGATATAGATATGTGTGTAAAGATCACAGCACACACTATTCACTTCTGAGTATCAGCTGTCACTCGCCCCACTCTCTTCTGTGGGTGCACAATAATGGTGGGTTTACACGCTTCAATATCGTTGCGAAATCGCAACTCAATGGCGCGGGAGCGCGCATTTAGTGCACGTTTCTCCCGCATCGCATCGGAGGTTTACACTATGCGATACCGGAATACAACGTCCGTGCGATGTCTACGCCCCCCAACCCAGGATCGAACATTTAACATGGGAGTGAATGGGTGACGTTTCAAATCGCTTCGTAGTTGGGCGTTTACACAGCACGATCCGGCTCCAATCTCCCTTCAATATCGGAGCATTGAATAGCACGCTCAATCAATCTCCGATATCGCATTGACATCGTTCCTGCATCGTATTGGACGTTCACACCATACAACGCAGGAACGATATCGGCTCCAACGATTGAACCACGCGACTTTTCATTGAAATCGTACTACGATATCGCAACGTGTAAACCCGCCATAAGAATCATATCCCATATGGATGACCCATATAGTATCCAATTTTTACTGAAACATTGCCATTATTAACCTAGCAAACTGTATTTGCTCAAACATTTTAAAACATTGCTGTATAAATATGAGAATGTGACAGATGTAATAGAATAAATATGGATAGAAATGTGGATGAATTCCCTGCATGAAAATCAGACTGTTTTTTAAACGCTCATCTGGCTCCGGCCTGATCCATAGTCATTGACTCCCCATCATGATAACCCTAACAGATGACATTTTGTTGGGGTCCTAAAGGGGACCTGTCAGCTGATTGAGGATTGCAGCCTGGTAGATCTTTCACTGAAATGTTCTGATGTTCCATAATAAATATGGTTTGAGGATCCGGCCGGTGACCAGAGACATGACTAGCCATGTGCCGCCCCCAGCATCACTGTAGGTGATGGACAGGTCACTTGTTATGGGAGAAGCTGGCCGAGGGCAGCACCAGACCAGTCCTGTCTCCAGCAGTGGTCCTCACTCCTCAGACACATTGGGACATATTATGGCGGGTTTACACGTCGCGATATCGCAGTACAATTTCAATGAAAAGTCACGTGGTTCGATCGTTGGACCCGATATCGTTCCTGCGTTGTATGGTGTGAACGTCCAATACGATGCAGGAACGATGTCAATGCGATATCGGGGATCGAATGAGCGTGCTATTCAATGCCCCGATATTGCATAGCGATTGAAGCCGGATCGTGCTGTGTAAACGCCCAATTACGATGCGATTTCATACGTCACCCATTCACTCCCATGTTAACTATGCGATCCTGGGTTGGGAGGCGGTGACATCGCACGGACGTTGTAATACGATATCGCAGCGTGTAAACATTCAATGCGATGTGGGAGGAACGTGCACTAATTGCGCGCTCCCGCACCATTGAGTTGCGATATCGAAACGATATCGTGGCGTGTAAACCCACCATTAGAGACATCTATACCTGTCTGGGCTTGGAATCTTGGGCCAGTGGTTTGGCCAGCAGCAATCAGCTGACTCCACCTAAAAATGTTTCGTGGCTTCTGCTGAAGATAATGGTAATTAAAGTGTTGATTTTTCTTCACATATATTTAACCCTTTGCACTGCACTAAAACTAAAATGGTCCTTCAGATATATAACTCCTGAATCCAGCAGTGCTGCCAAGTGACTGCACATTTTTACACATTACCGCCATGTCATTACATAATGATCACAGGTATAACATAGATATAAGACAGAAAAATATGAGACATAACAGTCCTACTGCTGATCTGTTACCCCTCACCTTCAGTATTAGGGATGGAGGAAGCTGGTTAATATGTAGTGGTTCATCCTCCGTCTTCTGAGTGTCGGGATCAGCTTCTCTTAGAGTCTGCGGCTGATCCTGGGAAGAAGATGTGGAGCAGCAGATCTGACTCCTGGAATGCCTCTGTGCTGCTGTGGTGGGATTCTCTTTTGGTGGGGACATGCCATCTATTCCCAGTATTAGATTCCCTGCAGGTGGCTCTTCTGCACAGGGGAATGCAGGATCCTCAGTGGGCTGCTGTATAGGTTCCCTGGTGCTTGGGTGACCTACAGGATGTACCCAATCCTCCAATGCTCGCTCTCCTATGGGGAAACATTGGGGCACCTTACACAAGGTGCCAGGCTGCTCTGTAGGTTCTCCAGTGCTGGGGCGGTCCTGATCACCCACTGGGGTACATCTGGGCACTTTACATAGGAAGTTGGGCTTCACTATAAGTTCTCCAGTGCTGGGATGCTCCTGATTACCCACTGGGGTACTTTGCGGCTCCATACACAAGGTGTTGGGCTGCTCTGTAGGCTCCCTGGTGCTGGGGTGTCTCTGATCTCCAACTGGTGTACATTGTGGAAGCTTACACAGGGTGCCAAGCTGTTCTCTAGGTTCTCTGCTGCTGGAGTACCTCCGATCTCTGGGTAGGGTATGCTGGGGCACCATACACTGGGTGCCAGGCTGCTTGGTAGGTTCTCCAGGGCTGGGGTGTCCCTGATCTCTCAATGGGGTATGTTGGGGAACCACACATGGGATGCCAGGCTGCTCGGTAGGGTCTCCAGTGCTGTGGTGGTCCTTATCTCCCGCTGGGGTACGCTGGGGCACCATACATGGGGTGCCAGGCTGATATGCAGGGTCTCCAGTGCTGTGGTGGTCCTGATCTCCCACTGGGGGATGCTGGGGCGCCATACACAGGATGTCAGGATGCTCGATAGGATCTCCAGCACTGGGTTGGCCCTGATCACCTGCTGGGGTACGCTGGGGCACCAGACACGGGGTGCCAGGCTGCTCTGTAGGGTCTCCGGTGCTGGAGTGCCCCTGATCTCCGGCTGGGGTACACTGGGGCACCAGACACGGGGTGCCAGGCTGCTCTGTAGGGTCAGCAGTGCTGGGGTGCCCCTGATCTCCGCCTGGGGTACGCTGGGGCACCAGACACGGGGTGCCAGGCTGCTCTGTAGGGTCTGCAGTGCTGGGGTGCCCCTGATCTCCGCCTGGGGTACGCTGGAGCACCAGACACGGGGTGCCAGGCTGCTCTGTAGGGTCTGCAGTGCTGGGGTGCCCCTGATCTCCGCCTGGGGTACATCTCTGCAGTTTACACGGGGTGCCAGGCTGCTCCCCGCTGTTCTTCCTCTTACACACCATGTCTATGTTCGCACAGTCAGACTCTGGACGCTGTTCGGCGTTCAGGACACTGCAGCTCCGCTCCTGCCAGCTGTTATTAGGCAGCAGATGGGCACAGTCCGGGGCGGCAGGAGGTGAGGCAGCACAGTCCGGGGCGGCAGGAGGTGAGGCAGCACAGTCCGGGGCGGCAGGAGGTGAGGCAGCACAGTCCGGGGCGGCAGGAGGTGAGGCAGCACAGTCCGGGGCGGCAGGAGGTGAGGCAGCACAGTCCGGGGCGGCAGGGGGCACCGGCTCACTGAGTGCAGGCTCCCGCACGATGAAGCACAGCATGCAGGGTGCACGGAGCAGGCAGTCCTGGCGCCGCTGCTGCTGCAGCTTCTTCTTCCTCGGGGCTCGGGCAGGTGTGAGGCCGCGGCGCTGCTTACAGAAGAAGCTGCCCATAAATAAGGAGCGAACCCTGGGGAAGATCCGGCGCTGTCCCGGCTCACACTCTCACTCACATACACTTTAATGCTTTCCCCGTTACCGCCGTTCTGACATCATCAAAACAGTAAACGTCACTCCTGATTGTAACGTTCCTATTGGCTGTAGTGAGGACGTTCTCTACGTCAGTACGCACGTTACGTACTGTCACAAGAGAACGTCTGCGGCCATGTTTGTTATTGGTAAATTGTTAGGCTGTTGCAGCGAGGTGCAGTGTGCGCAATGGGTTCTGGCATTTACCTTTGCCCATTCAAAACATGGCGGTTACGTCAATATCCCTGGACTACAAGACTGATCTACGTATTGGGACCATGTCAGAAAAGCACAGCGCCCTCTAGTGTTGTGTACTAATATTACCTGTCATACTACAGGTGCATCTCAACGAACTAGACTATCACCAGAATATCACTAGAATGTCACTGCTTTATACAATCAGTCCCTCCCCTTCATATCCGCGCTCACTGCTCACAAGCCTGCTTTTCATCTCTAATATCCTCCCTGTCTCACAATCTTAACAGCTATTAAAAACTTTCAATTCTCTCCTCTGTCCCCCAGCACCTCCTCCCTCTCCTATTATCTCTGCTGAAGACTTAGAAGATTAGTAACATCAGAGAAATCTTTGACCCATTGTCCCCATAGCTCCTCCTCATAAATGTGCAGCCCTCTTCTTCCAAAGCCAGCTTTTCCACCATGACAGAAGATCATCTCTCCCCCCCCCTTCTGTCAAGATCACACCTCAAAACCAGCATCCGCTCCCATCCCACCTCATTCCCAACCTCACCACAGTCTTCATTTTTACCCTAACGCAATTCTTCAACTTATCACTAACTACTGGTGTCTTTCCTTCATCCTTCAAGCATGTCTTGATCACATCCATCCTCTGTTTCTAGCTAGCGCCCCATATCACTACTCCCCTTTGCCTCAAAATACTGGAACAGCATGTCCATATTGAACCGTCCACCCACTTCTCCTCTTGCTCCTTCTTTGACCGCTTACAATCTGGCTTCTGACCGCATCGCTCTTGTCGAGCCCACTGGGACGAGGGTACTCGGTACCGGACCGGGTCTTTACTGTGGAAGTCACGGGTGGTCCTGGTCCGGACCGTGTCCCGGGCCCTGGCAAATAAAGGGGAATATTTACAGGGGATGTCAGTCGTGACGCCACCCACTTGATGCGGCCAGTGATGGGGGTCGCCGCTGCTGCAGAACCTCTGGGGATGATGTAGTGGCAGCTTAGGTGGAATAGTTCCAGTGGGTAGAACTGTGTTCCCCGGGGCAGTAAGGGTTAAGTCTATTGTGGACTGTGTAGCACACTTACTTTGCAGACGCTGCAGGGATCTCTCCTCCTGGCTGGTGCTGACAGGCTGTATCCTGTATGGAGAGAATCACTTTCATGCAGAAACACAAGGGAAGCAGTTCCAGGGTTTTCCAAAGCTTTACTCTCAGTTCTTCAAGTCACAGTTCAAGTACAGTTCTTACACAGTTCAAGTACACGGGCACATTCTCCCTCTCCGGGTTCCCTTTGCTCTGCAGCCAGGTCTCTCTCTGTGACCCCTCACACAATCTGCTATGTCCTTCCCGGGCTGTTACGTTCTCTCTTTACTTCGTGTTGTGCGACACTGGACAGTATGGCGGTGACTCGGGCTCCTGTGAGTCCTACGTTTGTCACTGAGCTGCCTGTCCTTTGGGTAGGGATCTCAATCTGAAACTCAGACCCCCGTCGTGTTGTTTGGGGATGCTGGATAAACTATGGTCCCCTCTAGATCCGACACTCTACTTTAGCCCAGCCTCCAGCAGTCCTCCAGCACGAGGCTCTACCAGGCTCCTTTCTCTCTGTTTCTCTCAGTATATAGGAGGGCTACTCCGCCTGCAGTCAGTTGCTTTAGCTGCGTTCCTAGGGCCCGGGTTACACTGTCCCTCTCTGTCCTCACACACTCCTGGGGATCCGGCTCTGGATAGGCTTTCTCTCTCCTCTGGCTCACACTGGCTCAGTACAGATTCTGCATTCCTTCTGCCCTCACTCTTCCAGAACGTGTGGCTTTCTGTCTGCTCAGCTTCAGCTCAACCTGCTGCTGTTCTCTGGCCTTTGCATCTCAGCTTCTCTGCTGCTCTTGGTCTTTTCTGTTCAGCTCACTACGGCCTACTCTTGGTCTTTGCTGTTCAGCCTACCTCAACCTACTGAACACCTTCCTCCTCCCCCTTTCCTATATACTGTCAAGTCACCGGACTACAGGTGTGCCCAACCCACTCCTCTAAATCCACCACCCCTCAATCTCATAGAGTCTCTAATCTCAGGGCTGGATGTTACCTTCTCCTTCACGTGGGTATGTGGGCTGTGAGGGTGTTGTTGTGCAACAAGTGTCCTACCTGCCTGGCTGCAGTTCCCTTTGTGGCCTCCTGGACGCAGGGGCGCCACACTCTACCAAAACTGCCCTAACTAAACTTTTGATAAGAGGGCGTGCACTCTGAGACTTATTTCACAAATCGAGGTGCCGATTGAGGGGTCTGATGAACCCACGTTTGTGAGGAAATGGAGAAAGACAATCGCACACTCTTTGGTTGATTTGCAAAAAATTACAGTCTTTTTATTGAGGAGCAGCAAAAAGCGATGCCAACCCCCTCTATTGACATTAAGAGACTATGGTGCATCCCCCAGCCGAAATGCACCACCTTCCCCTATGCAAACCTATGCCAAGGATCAGCACCACCTCCAAAAATGTGGGGGCTGGAGCCTGCATGTGTGGAGAGAGACTTCATAGAAGAAGCAGGAAAGAGTGCAGCAGCCATGGAGAAGAGAGAACCCTGGTGTGCTGAGCTGTGCCGGAGAGCTCACCTGCAGGAGGTGTTGATGCCGGTCCCCACGATACAAGAGCAAGCAGCAATGGCCAGAGCCTGGTCCCTGCCCAACGTGGAATCCAGAGCCACCTATGTCATCGGCTGGATGGAGGGACGGTATGCTGCGGTGAGTCACCCACCATTGGTGCTATGTGCAGACGGTGGGGTGCTAGCCCCTATTATGGGCCCCACAGAGCGCCAGGGAAATGCTCCTCAGACCACCATAGTGCATGTGTGCCCCCCTCCTTTCCTGGTGGATGATGATGATGTCTGATGCACCCACATGGACCAGTATACTCAGGACCGGGCTCTACTGTCTCGGGTGTCAAGGTGCCGTTGCCCAGTCCCGTTGTCCCAGATGCAGCAATAAAAAGGGGTAGTTACAAGGGAGTTGTGAGGTAGCAGACAGGAGGCAGTGACCCAGGCACTTGTTCACACTGTACACAGTTTATTTGTCTAAGTTCAGTTATTTACAGATCTCCAGGTTCCGAGATGCAGCCGGTACAACCTTGTACATCCGCAACACAGACCCGTATGAGCTCTATACCTCTGCCAGGCTCTGTCCTGGACGGGTCCACTTGCGATGGCCCAGACCACATGGCTAGGCTGTTTTTTGTTAGCACACAACCTGCTCTCTCATCAACCGCTCATTAGTCTCATGAGCTTCAACTGAGACCCTACCCTGTGTTGCAGTCCAAGTTTAAACACATGCCTGGATATGGGGATTTCCCAAGACCCAGAGTGGAGGGGATCTTTTAGGGATATGGAGCACAGTCTGGGAGGCACATAACGGCCATCATATCACCCCGGTCACTGCCTCACATACCCCCCTCTGTTCAAGCTTGTGGGGTTGAAGACCAGCCATAATACAAGGGTCCCTGGACATCCGCATTGCCCTGCAACCTCCCTGCTCGGTGTTCCACGGTAAAACTGTAATTCTGCAGGGAGAGGAACCACCAGGTGACCCTACCGTTCCGCTCCTTGGCATTCCACATCCAGACCAATGGGGAGTAGTCTGTTACCAAGCGGAGCTGTCACCCCAACAGGTAATAGCATAGGGATTCCAAGGCCCACTTAATGGCCAGGCACTCTTTTTCCACTACGCTATAGTTTCTCTCTGGTGGGGTGAGCGTGCTACTCAAGTAGGTGACAGGGTGTTCCTCCCCGTTAACCACTTGGGTCAGTACCGCTCCCAGCCCACCTCGGAGGCATCAGTTTGCACAATGAACTCCTTCCGTAAGTCGGGTTTGGTGAGAACGGGTTGCCGGCACAGGAACCCCTTCAGGGCCAGGAAGGATTCCTTGTCCTGCGGATTCCAGCGCGCCATGACAGACTTCTTTCCTTTCAGAAGATCCGTCAACGGGGCTGTTAGTCCAGCAAAATTGGGAATGAATCGTCGATAGTACCCTATGATGCCTAGAAAACCCTGACCTGATTTGTGGTAAGGGGTTGTGGCCATTTCTGGATGGCCTCGATTTTTTTGATTTGGGGCTTAATCACCCAGTGGCCTATAACGTACCCTAAGTAACGAGCTTCCGTGAGTCCCAATGCGCACTTTTTTGGATTAACCATCAGCCCGGAAGTTCTAAGCGCCTCCACCACCGCTTGTACCTGATCCAAGTGGGCCTGTGTCACGTTTGGGAGGTGATGGAATCAGGTAACTTGATGGTGTGATGGGCAAAGGGGTCAGGAGAGCCTAATCTGACCCTGATGCTGGGGTCCCTGGCTTTCCCTGATCTCGGAGGTACCTCTAATGGTGAGGACTTCCGAGCCGCCACCCTGTACCCTAAACTCCTGATTAGCCCTAGGCTGAGGGCCCCTACCTCCACTCACGGGTCAGGGATCACAGCTTCTCCCATGGTAATAGAACTCCAGGAGAGGCTTCAGCACAGCAGCAAGACTTCTTCTCAGCTCAATGACCAAAAGCCAACTAACTCTCTAAATGGCATCTGACAGAGGAGATGGAAAGCTATTTAAAACCAGGGGAGGGGATTCCAGGTGAGTCACACTTCAACCACTCAACCAGCAGCTGAACATAATAGGGAATGTAGCTCTGGAGCACAACACAGGAGTCAGAACTTTCACACCAATCCCTCATGCAGCCCTTAAAGGAAAACAACACATACAGCAGCATCCAGCGATGTCAGCGCAAACTAAGCGCGTGACAGCATGCCACTCGGTGCTGTAAAGTATGATGTCATCCAGGTACGCTGATGCATACGACTGATGCGGTTCCAACACTATGTCCATCAGACGTGGCCGGAGCCCCATGTATGCAAGATGGCATAGTGATAGAGACCCTCAGGTGTAACAAAAGCGGTCTTTTCCTTTGCTGACTCTGTCATTGGCACCTGCCAGTAGCCCTTGGTCAGATCAAGCGTTGTGAAATACCGCGCTTGTCCTAGCCTCTCGATCAGCTCGTCCACCCTGGGCATGGGGTTAAGATCAAATTTGGACACTTAGTTTAACTTCCTGAAGTTGTTACAAAACCGTAACGACCCGTCAGGTTTTGGGATCAGTATAAGGGGACTGGCCCATTCACTCCTATATTTTTCAATCACCCCCAAGTGAAACATTTTTTTCACCTGTTCCGAGATAGCTTGTCTCCAAGCCTCCGGTACCCGTATGGCTTCACGCATACCTTTACGTGAGGCTCGGTGACAATTTCGTGTTGGAAGATGGAGGTCCTGCCTGGCACGTCTGAGAAGAAATCGGGTTCTGCTGTACCAACCTCCGGGCCTCCCGCCTCTGTTTGGTGAACATGTCCCCTATCCTTACTCCTGTCTCATCCTTTCCGGATGCCACTGTTAAGGTACCGTCACACAGGGAGATATCGCCGGCGATGTTGCCGGCAACTGAGGGGCGTGGCCAGGTTGCGGCGACACGGAGAGTTGCCTCGTGTGACAGGGCGATAATCAGGCGAAAAATCGCCTGAGTAACATCGCCAGGTTTCCCAACAATGTTGGGAAACCTGGCGATGTTGCTGAGGCGATCATGCCTGATCGCCCTGTGTAACGCGGCAACCTGCAATGTTGCGGGCGACACCGCCTATCTCCAACATTGCGAGTTATCGCTCGCTGGGTTGCTGGGCAACCCAGCGAGCGATAGCCGCGGCAACTAGCCGGCGACATCGCCAGTAAGTTGTTCAGTCTGACATCTCCCCAGCGATGTTGTCAGGGATGCGCGCTCCCGCGATCGCCGACATCATCGCCGGCGATATCTCCCTGTGTGACGGTACCTTAACCGGGGGCAGGTGACCTGAAGAGGATAGGTCCGGTGGTAGAACAGCTACCATACTTTCCCTGTCTTTCCAGGGTTTGAACAGGTTTATATGGTATATCTGTTTCGGTTTTCTCCTTCCTGGTTGAAGCACCTTGTAGTTTACCACCCCAACCTTATCCCAGATTTCATAGGGACCCTGCCACTTAGCTAATAACTTTCTTTCTGCAGTGGGGATCAAAACTAACACGCGATCCCCCATGTTAAAGGACCTGACGGTGGCCTGTCTATTGTACCTAGCGCTTTGGGCCGCCTGGGCATCTTGCAGATGTTCCTTCACAATCAGCATGACAGCTGCTATTCGGTCCTGAATACCCATGATGTGCTCGATTACGCTTTTATAGGTCCAGCAGCCCCGTGGATGTCGACCATACAACAACTCAAATGGCAAAAACCCTGTTGACGACTGCGGCACTTCACGGATAACGAACATTAAATAAGGGAACAACATATCCCAGTCCTTCCCATCCGTGGAGACTACCCTTTTGAGCATAGTCTTCAGGGTTTTATTAAACCGCTGTACTAGACCATCGGTTTGAGGGTGATACACTGATGTACACAGCTGCATAATCTGGAGAAGTTTGCACAGCTCCCTGGTGACTTTGCACATGAATGAGATCCCCTGATCCGTAAGGATCTCCTTGGGCAACCCCACCCGACAGAACACAGCAAACAACTCCTGAGCAGTAAGCTTAGCTGCAATATGCCTAAGGGGTATCACCTCTGGGTAACGGGTGGCGTAATCGACTATTACCAGGATATGTTGGTGCCCCCTGGCAGACTTTACAATTGGTCCTACCAGATCCATGGCTATCCGCTCAAAAGGTACCTCTATAACAGGCAAAGGTACCAAAGTACTGCGAAAATGAGCCACAGATGCGATTAGCTGACATTCCAGACAGGATTCGCAGAACCTTTTTACCTCCCCGATGACCCCGGGCAAAAAAAAAAATGCTGCGAAAGTCGCTCCTGCATTTTTTTTTAACTCCCATGTGGCCGCTCATTAGGTGTTTATGGGCAAACTCTAGGGCCTGCTGGCGATATGGCTGTGGTACTATCAATTGCTCCACTATATCCCCCCTGTATTCTATCCACTTGATAGAGTAGATCCCACTTGAGGGCGAAATGGGGGAACCTCACCTCGTCGCTGGGTGTTTGCACCACCCCATCAATGACCATCACCCGCCTTCGGGCATGGACCAACGTAGAATCCTGAAGTTGGGCGGTCCCGAAGTTACCTCTAGCTCCGGGATCAGCTCGATGGTCTCGAGCTCTCCTGCCATTATCTCTAGGGGAGACCTGTCGGGTTCACACTCTGTCCCTATATTGGTGACCCCTATGGCAGGTATCCCAGACTTGGGATCTTCGGGCTCAGGGCCCGGACCATCCATTTTCTGAGGAGGTTTGGATTGCCTCCTGCTTAGAGTCCACAAAAAAGGCAGATCTTTCCCCAGGATCACATCATAGGGAAGTGTTTTAATCACCCCCACTTCGTGTTGAACCTGTCCACACGGTGTAGTAAAGGTGACCACCTCTGTAGGGTATTCCCGGAGGTCCACATGAATACAGAGTACCCCCACTGTACAACCGGTGGGTTTTGTCCCCGGGACCAGGGATGCATGCACGAGAGTCACCAAGCTCCCTGAATCCAACAGGGCCGTCGCCGGGTTCTCATTAACCTGCACTTGGTACAAATGTGGTGCAGTCTCAGGATTAACAATGTCCGCCATACTCACAGTCTGGGCATACATTGAGCCCGGGCGGGTATTCCCGCAGTCCATGGGCTTGGTGGTGAGTGGACACTGGGTCCCCGTATGCCCCAGTCCTTGGCACCACCAACACCTCATAGTGGGGATAAGGCCTTTTGAGAGGTGCCGTTTAGGGAACATGGGCTTTCGGCCCTCTTCAAGGTGGGGTGTGGTCTCGACCGGGTCTGCGGTGGAGTCCAATACAGGACCAAGTTGGAGGTCTTTTACCGCCGGCCTGGTGGATGTAGACTGACGGGCTGCACGCAAAGTCCCAGTGTCCTGGATCAAGTCCTGTGTAGCCACATGTCACTCCACCAGACACACTAATTGATCAAGGGTACTCGGGTCACCTTGTCCCACGTACCGTTGAATGGGGACAGGTAGAGTGCGCTCAAACCGGTCAACCACCACCCTCTCTACCAGCTGTGCGGGGCTCAAAGTCTCGGGCTGCAGCCACTTCTTCACCAGGTGCAATAAGTCATATGCCTGAGACCGTACGGGTTTACCCTCCTCGTAGAACCACTAGCTTACCCACTGAGCCCTTACACATGTATTCACTGATCTCAGGGAGACCAGTTCAAGAAAACACTGTGGGCAGCTTGCTAAAGCGCTCAAACACAGTGAATTCCTAGGCGCATTGCTCCCTTGGAATTATGAATATGCAAATAGAGTCTGTGGAGCCTCGGTGTTTGAGACTGCTAACCGAGGCTCCACAGACTCTATTTGCTTACACATGTATTAACCTCCATTTGGGCCAGGATCTCACCTTTCAGGGACCCGTAGTCCATGGCGTCCTTGTTGCAGAGATCCAAGTAGGCTTTTTGGGGCTCTCCCGTTAAATACGGCGCCAACACCTCCGCCCATTGCTCTGACGGCGGTTTCTCCCGTTCTGCAACCCTCTCAAACACTGCCAGGAATGCTTCCACATCATCCCCCGGAGTCATCTTTTGCAATGCACGCCTTACCACTTTCCGGACTGCTGGTCTGGCACGGATTGCTTCCGTCAGTAGTTCCATCTGCTGCTGCTGTTGTTCGCTCACCTGCTATTACCGCCGATGCTGCTCCTGTTGTTCTAAATGCTGCTGTAATTGCTGGATCAAGAGCCTATTTGTTTCCTGTTGTGCGAGCTGCTCTTGCTGTGCAGTAGCCTGCTGTTGCTGCTGGGCTTGCACCAGGGGTTTAATCAGATCCTCCAGCATTGGTTGGCAAGACGGGAGGCAGTGACTCAGGCACTTGTTCACACTGCACACAGTTTATTTGTCAAAGTTCATTTATTTACAGACCTCCAGGTTCCGGGACGCAGCCGGTACAACCTTATACATTTGCAACACAGACCAGTATGAGCTCTGTATCTCTGCCAGGCTCTCTCATGGATGTGTCCACGGGCGATGGCCGAGACCACACGGCTAGGCTGTGTTTTGTCAGCACACAATATGCTCTCTCACCTCCCGCTCATTAGCCTCATGAGCTTCAACTGAGACCCCACCCTGTGTTGCAGTCCAAGTTTAAGCACATGACTGGGCATTGAGATTTCCCAAGACCCGGAGTGGGGGGGATCTTATAGGGATATAGAGCACAGTCTGGGAGACACATAATGGCCATCATATATCACCCCGGTCACTGGGAGTCCACTGCTGCCGTATTCCTGCTGGGGACAGTGATGAGAGGCAGCGTTGATGGTAAGCTCTCCATGGGTAGGGCTGGGTGTCCCTCGGGGAGGTGTAGTGGGGGCTGCGTACTCTGGATGCTGCATTAGCTCTTCTCCTGCAGCTTCTCCAGCCAGCACGCAGGGACAGCAAGGTGACTCCACAGGTGGGGATTCTGCTGAAGTTTAGAAATAAACAGTCTCAAGCACTTTTAAGCTGACCGGGTACTTTACTGTTCAAAGTTCTCAAGCAGTTTACAACACAGTTCACAGTCAAAGTTCTTACAGTCTATTGGGGACCCGGGTGCCACTGCAGCTCAGACGGTTCCTCTACGTCACTTCCCTCGAGATACCTTTCAAGCCCTGGTTGTCTCTCTCTCTGTCCTCACTCACGGGTTCGGTCTGGCTGTCATGGGCTCTTTAGTTATGATTCCCTCTGCTTTTGAGTCAATAGCACTAGTATGATGGCTGTGTTCCTACTCAGTGGTGGTAGGTAGGTCGTGGGTCATACAGTCCCGTGATTAGGGTCGTGAAGTCTCCCCAGTCACCTCTACAGAGCCAGCTCTCTGGTCATCCTGGCCTAGCCCTCCAGTGACCCAGGTGTAATTTGGGCTCCCCAGGCTCCTTCTGCCTCCCCGATTGTCAGCTCTGGGTCCTCCGACCAGCTATATTAGCGACGGCTGTCGGGCCCGTTGTTCTCCCACTATAGTTAGTGTCTAGCTGTGGGGTGTATTGGCTTGTGGTGCTTCTTCCCTTGTCTTTCTCTCTAGAGCGAGTCCTCTCCTGGGTATACTGCCTCCAGGGAACCTCTCTAACTTGGTGTTCGAGTGTCTTAATACTGTTCATCCACCCACTTATCTGGGTTCCACCTCTCTCTCCACCCACACTTCTCTAAACTCCCGCCACCCCTTGCCCCACATAGAGACAGTGGCTTAGGGTCGGAGTGTGTCGGTGTGTGGATGTTTTGAATCAACCTGTCTTACCTCGTCTGGCTGCAGTTCACCCTGTGGCCGCCCTGGTCATAGGGGCGCCACATGTCTGGCTGGAGGAGGATGAGGAGGGGTCAGAAGCATCCAGGTCGCAGCAATCAGAGACCCCGGATGAGGCTGGATCCCGATCACCAGAGCCACGGATTCTTCCCCGATCACGGAGGAGATAGAGGTTCCGACTGCAGCTGTCCCGACCATGCCACCTGCAGAGGTGCCATCTGCATGACTGGAAAACGAGACCACTGCCGTGCCACCGGAAAGCGATACCACTGCTACACCACTGGAAAGCACGATCACTGCCACACCAATGGAAAGCGAGACTTCTGCCGAGACCCTGTCTGAGCCGGAGAACATGGCACCAGAAGCCCAGCTGGAGCAGGTAGGACCTGTCCTGGTGTGTCCTGTCACCGCACAGCAGATAGTAGCGGCCCCAGCCCTGGCCCCCTCCTGGTTCGCAGCCCCCTAACAAGGCACAAGGGTGTCTGGAGATGATGCAAAAGAAGGCCGCCCCCTTCCAATCCCACCGGCATGGAACGATGCCTGCTACTACCAACTGCAGTGAGACCACAAATGGTAAATGCAGCTGTCCAGGCCACAGAGGGTCCACCGTCAACAGAGACCAAACTGGAGGCATTGGGAGCAGTAGGGAGGAGGAGTGACCGTTACTTGAAGCAGAGGCCCCTATTGACAGATGGGAGGGTAAGAATACTGAGCCTGGCCAGGTTTAAGTGGTCTGTGCCTTAGAAATTTTAATGTCTGAAGCTGGATGGGGTCAGACAGTATGAGTCCATCATCCACAGCTATTCCCCCACAGTGAGGAGGAGGCTGAACTAACTGAAGCCCACCAGCACTCAGCCACTCGGTGCTGCACCAGAGCATATACCACTCTGTGGGGTAACAAAAGGGTGGTTGGCTGGCATTGTCAAAAGACTGGCCCCAGGATGACTTCTGGAGCCCACTAGGTGCTTGTCTGATAGCGATAACAGCAGCACCACCAGCAATTTTGGGTTAAGCCATAATAGTACGTGGAGAGTAGCCGCCCGGCCCCGCACCAATGCACTATCCACGCAAATGCAATGCTACTCTGGTAGGCCAGAACCAGACCTGCCCTATAGCACCAGCATAAGCCGATATAATTCAAGGGCTGTACAAGTGAATGTATGACCAACGCCGTCTTGGCCTAACAGCAACGTGACCATCCCTCACTGTACAATAAATGTGGGATGCCCGCAGACCCCACTGCAGTCACCTGCTGGCTCGTCCAGTGACGAGTCAAGTGTACCAAGTGTGTTTTGTTTGTTAATGCTAGTTATGTTTTAAGTCAGTGTTTCCAAAGGTTGGCTGTCCCAGCCTTAGTTAAATGGTTTTGCACAAAGGACATGGTTTGCCAAAGTTGGCTGTTCAAGCCTTAAGTCCCCGTTACACATAGCGAGATCGCTGTTGCGTCATAGGTTTTGTGACGTAACTGCGACCTCACCAGCTATTTTGCTATGTTTAACACGTAGCAGCGACCAGGCACCCGCTGTGAGATTGCTGATCGTGTCGAAATGGCCTGGACCATTTTTTGATCGTCGGGTTCCCGCTGGCCAGCGTGCATCGGTGTGTTTGACACCTTAATAACGACCTCGTTTGCGACTCAGAACTCAGCCACGTAGGTCTGAGTAGTCAGACTAGCTGCTGTGTGACAGGGTCCCAACGACTGCCGAGTTCGTTATACGGGTCGTCGTATCGTTGCTGCATCTTTCAGTAGATCTGACTGATTGACATCTCACCAGTGACCACGTAGCGACGTTCCAGCGATCCTTACCAGGTCATACCGTTGTCGGGATCACTGGAACGTCGCCATATGTGACGGGACCCTTATCTAAGATCTAAATTTAAATGGACATTTATGGTCTCAAGACTGTGTGATGACCAGGACTAAATTGTAAATTGTTGCGCCCTTAGGTACTCCTTTCTGCTGGTTTTCAAGAGAGAGCCACAAGGTGCAATCCTGAGAACATTTGCACTTTGACAAATTCTGCACTTTCAACGGAGACCTCAAAAACCGCTGGCTTGGCCAAAGTTATATGCAAATACGGTCTGTGTGCCCTGTAGCCACGCCCAGGGACAATACCTTAACTTGAAAGGTGGTTTGGGGCAGTAATCCACCAATGCACTGTTCAACATTTTAAATGGTTTATATTTTTATGCAACGTTATGTGTTTAATAAAAATGGCAACCATGGACACTTAGGCGAGGAAAGGGGTAGTAAGTGTCAGAACAGGAAAAGGCAGCTGGAAGGACATATACCCTTTGTCTCAGCATGGTGGATTTTAATTGTCTCTGAGCTGGCCAGGCTGTGTTCCTGGTGAATAGAGATGAGCGAGTATACTCGCTACTATTCGGTACTCGCCGAATAGTAGGGTACTCGAGCTACTCGTTACTCTGCGAGTTTCCTTGCGATTACTCGCACAGTAACCAGTCCAATGTAAATCAATGGGAAATGCAATTCCTCTGCTGCTGGACCCTATAAAGAGGTCTGGCAGCAGAGGAAAAACCTGCCATTCCCCAATTGATTGTTTAAAAGCCAGCGGTAAAAAGCCGCTGGCTTTTAAACAATGCTGAAGCCCCCTACTGGCTTCCCCGCCACCTGACAGCAGGATCCTCCGCTCCCCCCACCGCCTCCCCACCCCGATCCTGAGTTAGGAGCAGGCGGGGGGAGCAGGGCCAGGGAGCGGGGAACGAAGGACCCAGGCGGGGAAGCCACCGGTGAGAAAACATAGTCCGAAACGTCGCACTGGGGTGCTGGAATAAAGATACTGCAAAAGGATCCCGTTGGTATGTGGTGCTGCTCCTCTTTTTATTAATTTACTGCTTGTTGACTAGGATGACTCCCTAGTAGTAGACGGGCACCACAATGGAGGTTTAAGTTTTCCTCAATGGCTGTGGGTGCTGCAGGCTCTTGTTGATTTTGGACCGGTGAGAAAACGTCACCGCCGGCTTTTTCCTTCTGTACTGCGCTCCCCGCTCCCTGGCCCTGCTCCCCCCGCCCGGTCCTAACTTACGATCTGGTGGAGAGGCTGCGGGGGGAGTGGAGGATTGGGCTGTCAGGCAGCGGGGAGCACAGAACCAACCGCGGCACGCAGGGAGCTGTCAGCGGTCCTGAACTGTGAGATCAAACCGGATTCTCACGGATTGCCCCGGTTCGGAGCAATCCGGCACCATAGAGTCCCATGTTATGGGGCGTCGGATTGCGCCTTCCCGCCGGGATTTTCAAATGAACAGCTGACTCAGGTCAGCTGTTCAATTGAAGTAGCAGTGCTGTCAGGTTCATGTGAGTTCATGCTTGCCTGCATGAACTCACATGAACTTTCCCACGCCTGGGTGCACAGCTCTGCTACATCTCTGGTGGAGGTTCTCTACCAGAGATGTAGCAGAGCTAAAGAAGAACCCTGGATTGGACTACGTCGGACGGAAGAGGATTTTTTTTTAAATAAAGATGGAGTCCCTAAGTGTGGTTTTGTTTTTTTTTCAAATAAAAACAATTTTTCTCGGTGTTGTGTTTTTATTAAACAATTTAATAGAAATTCATGGGGGGCATGTCTAATATTGGCGTGACTCCATGAATTTAGGATTAGGGACAGCTGATAGCAAAAAGCTGGCCCTAACTTCTTTATTACCAACTGAGCCACCACACCAGGGCCCTGGAAAAGTTGGGTTCAGCGCCAGAAGATGGCGCTTCAATGAACGCACCATTTTCTGGGACCGCTGCGGGCTGCCATTCGCAGCAGGGGGTTCCCAGAAGGCTTGGGCCTCCCTGCGCTGCGGATTCCAGCCCCCAGCTGCCTAGCTGTACCTGGCTGGACATAGAAATCGCGCGGAGCCCCACACATTTTTTTTTTATTATTTCATGAAATTCATGAAATAATAAAAAATAAGAGCTTCACGATATTCCTGTGTCCAGGCAGGTACAAATAGTCAGCTGGGGGTTGGAGGCAGCCAGTTGCCACCTGCTGTATCCGGCTGGCATACAAAAAGACGGCGAAGCTCACGTCAAAATGTTTCGGAAAAATCCATTTAACAATCCTATAAAAAGGAACTGCATCTTCATTAACCCCTCGACCATGGTCGAGGGGTTAATAAAGATGCAGTCCCTTTTATTTATATTGATTTATGGATTTTTCAGAAAAAAATTTGACATGGGCTTCGCCGTATTTTTGTATCCAGCCGGATACAGCAGGCAGTGACAGGCTGCCCCCAACCCCCAGGTGCCTATTTGTACTTGGCTGGACACAAGAATATAGGGGAGGCGCCTTTTTTTTACTATTTCATGAATTTCATGAAATAAAAAAAAATGAGTGGGGTTCCGCGCTATTTCTATGTCCAGCCAGGTACAGCTACCAGCTGGGGGCTGGAATCCGCAGGGAGGCACAAGCCTTCTGGACACCCCCTCGCTGCGAATGGCAGCCCGCAGCCACCCCAGAAGATGACGCGTTCATTGGAGCGCCATCTTCAGGCTCTGAACCCAACTCTTCCAGGGCCCTGGTGTGGTGGCTCACTGGGTAATAAAGGGGTTAGAGCCAGCTTTGTACAACACAGAGAATTTTTTTTAATTAGAAATAAAACAAAAAAGACATTTAGTGACTCCATCTTTACTAAAAAAATCCTCTTTCGTCCGGCGTAGTCCAATCCAGGGTTCTTCTTCAGCTCTGCTAGAGAACCTCTACCAGAGATGTAGCAGAGCTGTGCACAATGGCGTGTGAAAGTTCATGTCAGTTCATGCAGGCAAGCATGAACTTACATGAACCCTGCCAGGCCAGCAACATACTTCAAATGAACAGCTGACCTGAGTCAGCTGTTCATTTGAAACTACCGGTGGGAAAACCAGCGATAGCAGAGATCAACTTGCTCTCACAGCGGTGACTCGCTCCTGACAGCGGGTATCCTGAGGTCAGAGGAGCTGGGGCACAGGGCGCTGTCTACGACGCTGTGCTGCCTGCTGTTCCTGCCAGTGTATACAGATATGAAGAGCATGAAGCACAGCGCTGTACATAGAGCCCTCTGCCCCCGCTCCACTGACAATGGGACACCCACTGTCATGAGCGAGTATAGAACCTGTCAAATGTGAACAGCCTGGCCAGCATGTTAGCCAATCAGAGTAATGCCGCAGCCATGTTGGTTGTGGCATTACTGTGATTGGCTGCCTGTCCAGCGTCATACATGACTTATTTATGACTCATTGGCTGTATATAAGCCTTGCCACCGCCATTTTGTGCACATTCCTGAAGAACACAGCTACTTTAGTGTAAGGAGAGTGTGAGCAGATGCTAGGGAGTTTTAGTGTAGGAAAAACACATAAAATTCCTAACATTTAACCCAAAAGCTCTTCTGAGAGCTACCAGGAGGAGTACTGTAAGGGACTGTAGGGCAAGACAGGCAGGAGGTAGCGTTACAGTTCCACACAGTCCTTATAGCTGAGCTTAGTCAGCTCTTCTCAGAGCTGAAATTATAAGCTTAGAGGTTTATTTTTTTCCACCAGATATTTTTGGTGTCACATTTAACCCTGCAGCGTAATTTTTTTGGTGCTATTGCGTTGCTGTTCCAACAAATAGCATGCACTGTACCTTAGGTCTGTCATGCAGCCAGCACCGCAGTCCACGGTGGTGACTGGTTTTGCATAATACTTAACTTTTTGAGGGCCAGTGCGTTGCTCTTTTAAGAAATAGCACGCACGGTACCTTAGGTCTGTCACGCAGCCAGCACCGCAGTCCACGGTGGTGACTGGTTTTGAGTAATCCCGTCTGTAACCTCTTGGCGATTGTTGCGTGCAGTAGCGTTTCTGTTGGTAATACAAGAAGCATTACTAGCCTGTAGTGTTATCCTTCTATGAAACAGTAACTGCTACTTGTTTGACAAAATCTGTATCTAAACATCTGCAACCATGTCACAAAAAGCACAAAATCCTAAAAAATCTGTTGCAAAGGGACAAAACGTGGTCGTGGGCTTCTCATTCGTGCCCAACAAGGCACAGAGTCAGGTAGAGGAAGATTGATGCATCGATCTTCCTGTCGAAATTTCCCAGTATGGAACGAAAACGTGTCTTGAAGCCGGAAGAGCAAGTCCAGATAATGTCTTGGATGGCTGATAAGACCTCAACAATTTGTTCTAGCAGCACCCAATCTTCCTTGACCACACAATCTACTGTCGATAGAAACAACGCTGAGTCATTAAATCCTCAACCTGTTCACATTTCCTCACCCCATCAGAGCCCCAGGAAAAATTTGACCACAACCTTGGGCACTCTGAGGATTTGTTTGGTTCATATGATCCCTTGCTTGAGTCTGGCCTTTCAGGGTCCAACCTTGACGATAACAGAGAAGACGTATTCTCGATTCATGGCCAAATTTTGGAAACACCACGACCAGAAGAAAGCCACTTTCAGCCACGTCATACACCGCCTCAGTAGGTGGATGATGATGATGATGAGACACAGTTGTCATCTGGCCAGCCGACTACATCACGGAATCAGGATGAAATAGACGACGAGGTGGTTGATGATGAGACCACAGATCCGACCTGCAATGTTGGCATGCATAGCCAGCACAGCAGCACTGAGAAAGAAAGTGTATACGTACCACCTACAAAGGCACCAAGGGCTACTGCTTTAAACAGAGTGCAAAGTGTGTCAACTGTTGCCAAGTGCAATCCCTCTGTGCCACAAATGAAGCCTAGAGGTCGTTCAGCCGCTGTATGGAATTTTTTTAAGGATAGCCCTTCAGAACCAAATATAGTAATCAGTTTGATCTGCCATACAAAGCTAAGCAGAGGCCAGGGCAAAGGCAACATGAGCACCACAAGTATGCGTAAGCATATGGCAGCTAAGCACCCTACTCGGTGGGCAGAAAAGCAAGGTACCAAATCAGTGTCTTCTGGTCAAAACACTGCCATGTTACCTGTGATCCGTCCTTCCCAATCTACTGAAAATGAAGCAGGTCCTGCTCAGACTTACTGCTCCCAAGCTGCGGTTGCAGAGAGACAGGACACAAGTCCAGCCACTTCTTTGTCAGTGCCAACTGTCCAGTTGTCCGTGCCACAGATCTATGAAAGGAAGCAGAAATACCAATCTTCTCACCCACAAGCCCAAATACTTAATGTGCACATTGCCAAGTTACTAGCTGTGGAGATGTTGCCATTTAGGCTTGAGGGGACACAGTCTATTCGTGATCTGTTGGCTGTGGCTGCCCCACGATACTCAGTTCCCAGCCGCCACTATTTTTCACGTTGTGCCATCCCCGCGTTACACCAGCACTTGTTAAACAACCTAAAGCGTGCACTCATCAATGCTGTACCCGGGAAAGTCCACCTAACAACAGACACGTGGACAAGTAGTTGTGGACAGGGACGATACATCTCTGTCACGGCACACTGGGTCAACCTGCTGGAGAGTGTGACAACTTCTCAAAGTGGACCATCGGATATACTACCCATGCCACGAATAGCGGGCACGACATCATTCAGGGTGTCCGCCTCCTCATATACGTCCAGCCCACACTCTTCCTCTTCTGCTTCCTCAGCCAATGCTGACTTGCCCTCAACATCACGGCCAAGTTGGGAGCTTTGCAGCAGCGCTTCAGCAAGGTGACAACATGCTCTGCTGAAACTGATCTATTTAGGTCAAAAACCGCACACTGCAGCAGAATTCTTGAAAGGTATAAAGCAACAGACTGATGAGTGGCTCTCCCCACTGCAACTACAAACCGGTCTGGTCGTCAGCGATAATGGGCGTAACCTCGTGGCGGCTCTTAAGCTCGGTAACCTGGTACATGTGCCTTGCATGGCTCACGTGCTGAACCTAGTGGTTCAGAAATTTGTAAAAACCTCCCCGGCCTTAACATACCTACTTGAGAAGGTGCGCCGAATTTGCGCCCATTTCAGACATTCATCAACAGTTGTTGCCAGTCTTTTAGCGCTTCAAAAGCAATTTAATTTGTTCAACCACAGACTAATTTGTGACCTGCCCACACGCTGGAACTCAACATTTCATATGTTATCAAGGATTAGTGAGCAGCAGAGGGCACTTGCAGAATATCAGCTTCAACATGCCCGTCAGGCCGAGACTCAACCAAGACACATTACAACTGTCGAGTGGGTGTGGATCGCTGACATTTGTGAGGTGCTAGATAACTTTGAGTACTGCACCAAGCTTGTAAGCGGTGATCAGTCTATTATCAGCGTAACTATCCCTATGCTATGTCTGCCGAAAGAATCGCTCATCAATCTAAAAACTGAATCTTTGAGGGCCCAGCGGCTGGGTATGGAGCCAGATTTCCACATCGCTGATCCTAGCCAGCATAGCCAATCTCATCAGGCAACATTGGGCCAAAAACATGCTGATGAAGACGAGGAAGAAGAGGACTTATTTTTCTGTGGTACCGATGGGAACCCTCATGCTACCGATGGTACTCCCAACCCCAGCTTTATGTCGGTACAGCATGGGTGGGCTGGAGAGGAGGAGAAGGAGACAGACTGTGAGGCCACGATGGGTATTGTTCATCCTTCTGGGGACACAGAAGATTTGAGTCTTTGCAGCTTGGCACACATGGCTGACTTCATGTGTAATTGTCTGTCACAAAACCACTGCGTGATTCACATTTTTAACAGCAACCTATACTGGTTGTCCACCTTTCTGGACCCACGTTACAAGGACAAATTTCCTTCGCTGCTGTTGCAGTCACCAAGGGGCTTAACAATTGACTACTTCAAGAGGGCTGTTGTCGACAATTTGCTGACAAGATCACCCTCAGACACCACTCTTACCAGAGGTAGCAGCTCTTTGCAAAAGCAGCCATTCATGGGGACACACACGCCCCCCATGTCCAAAAGAGGTGGGGGGAAGATGTCCACAAACTGGGCCATGTTCAATAAACCATGTAATCAGCAAGGGCTTGTTGGTCCGGTTACCATGTCTAGGAGACAGAAATTGAACAACATGGTCAACCAGTACGTAAGTGACAGTATCTTCTTCCTTACTGACCCTTCTGTTCCCTTTAATTACTGGGTATCAAAACTTCAGACTTGGACAGAGCTCTCCTTATATGCCTTGGATGTGCTGGCCTGCCCTGCTGCTAGTGTGACTTCAGAGCGGGTTTTCAGTGCCGTTGGGGCTATCATCACTGATACACGGACACGGCTGACTCCAGAGAATGCAGACAGGCTGACTCTGATAAAGTTCAATAAGAATTGGATTTCACCAAAGTTCTTAAGCCCTCCAGACGACATTATCCAAAGCTAAAGTCACACAATCACACTAAATTGTCATGCTTCAGGTGTTAACATTCATCCCTTTCCGGACAAAAACTATGTCCATCATTTTACATGAGTACCCTACTCCTGTTCCTGCAACATGTTCCTCATGATCATAAACCTACACACAATGTGCCATTCATTTATATTTCCCATCTGAGCCACTTGTGATGATGAGTCCTCATTCGTTTTTCATCAAGTACGATACAGCCCCTTGGGCTAATTTATTGAGGCACCAAGCCTATGCCTACACAATGGGCATTGCATGTACTATGCTCAAAGTACTATTTTCACGATTCTCCGGCCCATGAGGCTTGCTTCCTTGATACAGTACAATACAGCCCCTTGGGCTAATTTTTTGAGGCACCAAGCCTATTCCTACACAATGGGCATTGCATGTACTATGCTCAAAGTACTATTTTCACGATTCTCTGGCCCATGAGGTCTGCTTCCTTGATCCAGTAGAATACAGCCCCTTGGGCTAATTTTTTGAGGCACCAAGCCTATGCCTACACAATGGGCATTGCATATACTATGCTCAAAGTACTATTTTCCCGATTCTCTGGCCCATGAGGCCTGTTTCCTTGATCCAGTACAATACAACCCCTTGGGCTAATTTTATGTGGCACCAAGCCTATGCCTGCACAATGGCCACTGCATGTACTATGCTCAAAGTACTATTTATACGATTCTCTGGCCCATGAGGCCTGCTTCCTTGATACAGTACAGTACAGCCCCTTGGGCTAATTTTTTGAGGCACCAAGCCTATGCCTGCACAATGGGCATTGCATGTACTATGCTCAAAGTACTATTTTCACGATTCTCTGGCCGATGTGGCCTGCTTCCTTGATACAGTACAATACAGCCCCTTGGGCAAATTTTTTGTGGCACCAAGCCTATGCCTGCACAATGGGCACTGCATGTACTATGCTCAAAGTACTATTTTCACGATTCTCTGGTCCATGAGGCCTGCTTCCTTGATCCAGTACAATACAGCCCCTTGGGTAAATTTTTTGAAGCAACATGACTATGCCTGCACATTGGGCATTGCAAGTACTGTGCGAGATGTCCGAGCTTCACAATCGTCTGGCCCATGAGGCCTGCCTGATTCATTCATCAACAGCGAGACAGCCCCTTGGCCCAATTTTTGGAGGCAACATGCATGCACATTTTGCTGTGGCAGTGGAACAACAAGGACAGTAGTCAAACTTTGAGAATTATGAAGCCCTACAAGAGGATGTGTGTGTTTTTTTTCCTGCGTTAACCATCACACAACCTCTATGGCAGTTAGCTAGGCTCCTAATGCTACTTACACACTGAGCTTCACAAGATTGCCTACATCATCACTTGCTTCTACCCCACTTATGATAGCTCAATTCGTACATGGCATACTAGTCATGTTTTGCCGGCAATAATTGACAGTACTTCAAACAGTCTTTGTACACTTATCCTGGACATGAGCAGGTGCCCCATGTTATATACATTTACACCATACCTTTTTGAAACGTTTACACATCAGGGATGAGCAGACACACTGCATTATTTTATGTATGTACTTTTTTTTACAATACTTGTTTTTTACTGTTATTCTTAAAAACAGAGTATTTGTACACGTTTGTTTGACTGTATTTTTTTTAATTCAGTCTTTTGGGGTTGTGAATTATGTCCTACAGAAACGTTGACTGTGTGCATAGTTCAACATTTGTATTTTTGTTATTTGATTCTTTTCTATGCAATATAAGGTAGCCTCCCACCCCTCCATTTGAGCCCGTCACATAAAAATCCCTCTTTTACAGTGAGTCCATGTCAGATATTGGACCTGTCTTCATCCTGCTCAAATATATACTAATATGCATGGTCATGTGTTTAAAATACATTAGGTAGGGACTGCTCTGATATGGCTTACCTTGACGTGGTAGAGAGGCTTAGCGTACATTTTTAGCACAAAATGTATCAACTAAATACCCGTTTTTCACTTTTTTTTTGGCAGCACTTGCTTTTTAATGTTTTTCTTAACAACAGAATATTTAAAGACGTTTGTTTGGCTGGTTTTTTTTGGATTAAATTAATTTTTATGTACCATATATACTCGCGTATAAGCCGAGTTTTTCAGCCCAAAAATTGGGCTGAAAAGTCCCCCCTCGGCTTATACGCGAGTCATACGGCGAGTACACAGGCTGCCCGCTCGCCACCCCCATCAGTATACAGGCGCCCCCGCCATCAGTATCCCTGTGGCCGCCGCCGCTGCTCTGCACCGCGCTCCTCTGGCTTCATCCGGCTTCTTCCGGCTTCCTCCTCCAGTGGGCGCAGGCAATGACGTCATTGTCTGTGCGCCAGAGGAGGAAGCCGGAAGAAGCCGGAAGAGGCATGAAGACCCGGAGGAGCGCGGTGCAGAGCAGCGGAGGCGGCCACAGGGATAAGTATAATGATCTTTCTTTACAGGTTTGCGGCAGCAAGGGGGGGCCCTGGATACTGATGGGGGGGGCGCCTGTATACTGATAGGGGTGGCGGGCGGGCGGCCTGTATACCTCTGAAGAAAAATTAAAAACATCTGAGGCACAGTTAGAAAAAATTCTTGATGACTGTGTTAAAAAAATTAAGGATACACAGACAAAGAAATATGCCCGGGATCTGAGAGATTGGCAGATGGGATTAATGTACCACTGGCGTCGTCCTCCGAATGCTGTAGGAATACACCCCTTACGACCTAGTACATCTACAGTGTCAATTACATCAATTAGTGACCAGTCTGATATTTCAGTCTCTTCGATCATGACCAGATCAGGGATGACTCTTCAAAGAACCCCCCACCAACCCAACAGACATCATGGAGGCGGAGGGAAGAGGGGCACTAAGGTAATTAATCTTAATGAGCATATGCTCTCCCCCTATGATTTTTCATTACTAGGCAGAGGATTATCCTTTGCTCCAGTCGCAAGATTTGATTGTTTTACCGCAATCAAAGATCTACATCTGTTTGCTAGAAACCTTATTTATAAGCGTCACTTTTTTGATCCTATTAAAAATCTTTTCTTTTCTACAGAAGAAGAAAAAGTGACCATTGATGATTTAGAGGAACTCTCTACCGAACAACAAATTGACGAAGGAGGTAAGATCCCTCCTAATATCCGCCCACGCTCGAGGAGGTTTCCCCTGCTCTCTACCTGCCCGAGTATCGATATGTTCGTGCGGGTAGTCAGTAGGTCTTTTGAAAACATTTTTGAACATGTACGTAGGGACAATCTGAGTAGACAGGAACCGGATAGACTTAGGGAACTACGGGATCTGACAGACATATTAATCAAACCCGCCGACAAAGGCGGTAGCATTGTCATTTGGCCAGTCTCTAAATACCAGAAAGAAGCATATAGACATCTTAACGATAAGCCCTGTTACAAGAAGCTTACTTTTAATCCACTTAACACCTTTATTGAGGATTTAAGTAAAATTCTTAAAGCTGCCAATGACAATGGTACAATAACCTCTGAATTAATGATGGCTTTGCTAGTTACAGATCCCGTGGTTCCCACTCTATATTTCCTGCCTAAGGTCCACAAGGACATCAATACACCACCTTGTAGACCTATTGTGTCGGGCCGGGCAACTTCCTCGAGAATGTGGGCAAATGGATCGACTCTAAACTACAACCTATGGTGGAGAGCTTACCCTCTTACATCAAGGATACAAGCGAATATTTGAAAAAGGTAGATTCTATGCAGCTGGACGAAGGAGCCATGTTGGCTACATGTGACATAGAGTCTCTCTATACTAGTATAAGGCATGCAGATGGCCTCCGGGCTGTTAGGTATTTCTTGGGCATGTCAGTGTTGCCTGTGGACATTGTGTCCCTCATTCTGGAACTCCTGGAATTCAGCCTTACCCATAATTTTTTTGTTTTTAAGGGGTCCTTCTACCTGCATCTCCAGGGGAACGCAATGGGGGCTTCCTTTGCGCCTTCCTATGCGAATCTCTTTCTGGGGCTGTGGGAGAGGGACCTCTTCATGTCAGATCGACTGTCGTCGATGTGCCGCGTTCATCTGTGGGTGCGGTACAACCGACGGCATTTCTAAATTTGAATTTCATAACCTGATAGATAGTTTGAATGATAATAATGTTAATATCAGGATTACATATAAGATCAATGAGGATTTGGCTGAGTTCCTGGATGTTTCTGTGAAAAGGGGCGCTGATGGCTATCTGCGGACTGACATCTATAGAAAGCCTACAGCGTCGAATGCCCTACTGCATGCTTCTTCTTCCCATCCTCCCTTCATGATCAGATCTGTTCCGGTGGGATAGTTTCTGCGTCTCCCCAGAATCTGCTCCTCCAACTCAGACTATAACGTACGGGCTAACGAATTAAAAACCCGCTTTTTAGAGCGTGGATATAGTCATCGCTCCGTTAAATATGCGGCTAATAGGCCTAAACACCTGTCACGCAATGAAGTTTTATATAAAAATAAAAAACACACACGGGACTAGCAAATTCGTTTTGTAACTGCGTATCATGGACAGTTTAAAGAGATGCGCAAATGTCTGGATAGGGCTTGGCCCATTTTACGGACAGATGCAACATCTATCAAAGATTCTACCTATTCATCCGAAATTTGCTGTTAGGAGATCGAGAAATTTGTGTGATATGTTAGTGTCTAGCCACTATGATGCTACCAACACTTTAGACTCTCTCCCAAAAAGAGTGGGGTGTGTTCCCTGTGCGAAATTCGTTGCTTGCCCCAACATCGAGAGGGCAATCTCTTTTTCAAACGCATCTGGCACAACAACCTTCAGCATTCGTAAATTCATCATCACTGTAATACCACAGGGGTGATCTACTATGCTGTGTGCCCATGCCTCAAAATTTATATATGGCTGACAACGCGAGCCCTAAAGGTTCGTATCAGGGAGCATGTGTTGGCTATTAATGGGGCGGTAGACTGTGAAGACATCAAGACTCTTAAAACTCTGCCCAGACATTTTCACCAATACCATCAGTGTAGGGTTATCTTTTGATGGCACGTGGTATAGACACGGTTGATTTAGGGATAAGAGGTGGTCCCCTCTCTAAAAGGCTCTCTCAACTAGAGACGAGGTGGATATGGCGCCTTGGCACTCTCCAACCTCTGGGATTAAATGAAAACTGGAATTTCGCATCTTTTTTGTAAGCTACATAATCTGGGTTATAATTATCCAACTAGTGACCTAATCAGGTTTCTTTTAATTTATTTTTAATCTAGGCTTGGCTTTCAGCTATTTTGTGGGAGGAATCGGACGTTTAAACTATACCACTATCTTCAGATATCTATGCTGTGGATCAAAAATCTCACTGGACAATAATGCCCTGATACCAGACATAAGGACATCAATGGTCAAAGATCGATACCATATATGAATTATATAGGTGCAAAAATGGCTTTCCACAATCTACAAGACTGCCCAAGAATCCTTCATATATTCAACATGTTTAATGATTAAGATTATACTATTTATTATGTTATGTTATGTATTCTGTCTAATGTTGATGGATTATTTGGCTGTATGATCAATTGCTATAGGTTTATCTTTGAGACTTAGATATCGCAGCCTTCTATCTGCTATTGTTGTAACCTGCAGGTTAGAATGAGTTAAATAGCTCCGGTTACTACACTTGTAGTCTGGTGACGAGACGCGTCCTCACTGTCTCCATGGTGCTGTGGGCTGGGCATGCCACGCCGCTCTGATTCGCTCCGCTTAGTCACGTGACCTACGTGACTGCGGACGCGATGACGCAGCGCGCTCCCCACCTCGCGGCTTCCGGGATACAGTGTGCACGCGATGGTGCACACCAGATTCCAATTCCCCTTGGTTGGCCAGCCTTTTTATAGCGCACTCTCCCCAGATTTCGGTGACCCCCTGACGAAGGTCATCCGAAACAGCTGTTGGGATCGGTACCCTCACTCTGGACCTATGTACTACTAGGTAAGAGACAACGGAACATATGTAGGTGTCAGTGACTACTCTCTATCTCGGCTTTAACTATGTACCTTGGGCATTTGTTTTGGTTATGGATATAAGCACACTTTAGTAATATGTCTATGCATTTGCTTTGTACTGGATATATCTATTGCACATGAGTGTCAGCCAATTTGCTGGATTAAGTATTGTATACATAGAACCTAGTCCTTTGTCCATAAGTGATTACATATCTTCAAAAGTGTACTGTTATTACTATAGCTATATATTTTATACTATCAGCCTTCTTACCTTTATTATACTGGTATTTGATCCTTTGTCTGGTTACCCTCCACCTGTGGGTTGTGGACTTAGGTCCCTCTGTTTCCCATCCTTATGTTACACTGGTTTTAACCTATGAATAAAAGTAACTTTTTGCATGATACTGAGTTGTCGCGATCTCCCTTGGTTTTGATATACGTTACCTGATGGTGCGATTCTCTCCTTAGTGACATGCTCCCCATTATTGGGGTAATAAATAAGCATTTTTGATGAAGCTTACTAACTATATATACCTCTGGGGCTGCTGCTGTATATACCACTGGGGCTGCTGCTGTATATACCACTGGGGCTGCTGCTGTATATACCGCTGGGGCTGCTGCTGTATATACCTCTGGGGCTGCTGCTGTATATACCTCTGGGGCTGCTGCTGTATATACCACTGGGGCTGCTGCTGTATATACCTCTGGGGCTGCTGCTGTATATACCTCTGGGGCTGCTGCTGTATATACCTCTGGGGCTGCTGCTGTATATACCACTGGGGCTGCTGCTGTATATACCTCTGGGGATGCTGCTGTATATACCTCTGGGGCTGCTGCAGTATATACCTCTGGGGCTGCTGCTGTATATACCACAGGGGCTGCTGCTGTATATACCACTGGGGCTGCTGCTGTAACACTGCTGGGGCCTGTATATACCACTGGGGAGGCTGCTGTATACCATACTGCTGGGGGCTGTATACCTGTGCTGGGGTCCACCCTCGGCTTATACACGAGTCAATAGGTTTTCCCAGGTTTTGGGGGCAAAAGTAGGGGGGTCGGCTTATACACGGGTCGGCTTATACACGAGTATATACGGTATGTGTTTTTTTGTGCACTATCAGCAAAAAGTAGGGTATATGTGGTTCTTTATTGAGTTCTCTATTCGATATGATGGTTATACAAGTGATCACTATTATTTTGTTATTACTTTTATGAATATTTTGGCATGGGCTTCGCCAAATTTTTATGTCCAACTGGGTACAGCAGGCAGGAACGGGCTGCCCCCAACCCCCAGGTGCCTGTTAGTACCTGGCCGAACAGAAGAATATAGGGGAGCCCCCTTATTTTTTATTATTTCATGAATTTCATGAAATAATAAAAAAAAAATGTGTGGGGCTCCGTGCGATTTCTATGTCCAGCAAGGTACAGCTAGGCAGCTGGGGGCTGGAATCCACAGCGCATGGAGGCCCAAGCCTTCTGGGCACCACCCACTGCGAATGGCAGCCCACATCCGCCCCAGAAGATGGCGCGTTCATTGAAGCACCATATTCTGACCATCTTCCAGGGCCCTGGTGCAGTGGCTCACTGGGTAATAAAGGGTTTAGCACCAGCTTTATGTTATCAGCTGGCCCTAAGCCCGAAATTCATGGGGTCATTGATAGGGGTGATGTTAGCGCTGAGCCTTAATCATAAGTAGAGATTACGCTATAACAAACCTCTAGGAGTAGCCACGCATGGTACTCACCTTAGGCTTTTTAGCAGCAACATATAATAAATCACTGTGTGCAGGCACCATCCACCACAGTTAAAATCCCCAGTAGCTAGCTCCGGTGTTAAACATACTAAATTGTAAAATTGCTTGTATTTACTAGCATTATCTAACAATATCTATTTACCCTTTTGAAAGGATCATTCACTAGATTTTTTACATTTAAACTGAGTATCTTTTCCAATTGATGCTGTTTCATTGATTCTGGAACAGTTTTTCTGTTTTCTGTACACCTCTGTTTAAAAGTTTCGGCCTCAGGTTATACAAATTTTCCCTCAAACAAATTGGTCATACATCAAAGAACCAGTGGTGTACTCCCAATGGTGTCAGACCACGTGGCTGCTATGGGGACCGTGAGTTGGGGGCCACAACCGTAATCGCACGTTCAACTGTATCAGCATCCTAAATGCCAAAACAATTGAAAGCAATGATGAAAAAGGGAGTGCTTCAATCCTTCCTCCAACATTTTCCCACTGCATCTAAGATCTGACGTCTCAGCGCAGTAGACACAATGACTTTACAACAGCACGCTGGCTGCACCGATATGTGCAGAGCTGCAATACAATCGGCATGGTGACTAGGGTAGAAAAACCTTCAGGAGTACTTTATACTATATGGAGAACTATGGGGGTGCATTATACTATATGGGGGACTATGTGGGCCTATTATACTACATGGTTGACTATGGGGGTGCATTATGCTATATGAAAGGTGATATGTGGGGCCCATTATACTATATGGAGGACTATGTGGTGTATTGTACTATATGGAAGGCAAAGTGAGGCCAATTATGCTGTGTGGAGGAGTACTGGGGTGCATTATAAAATATGGAGGACTGTGCCTTGTGTATTGTACTATATGGAGGGCTTTGTAGGTGTCATTATACTACATAGAAGGCTATATGGGGGCCATTATAATTTTTGGAAGGCTATGTGGGGGTCAGAATAATATTTGAAGATCTATGAGAGATACTTTATACTTTATGGAGGGCTATTTGAATGCTATTATACTGTATGCAAGCAATTATACAGTGTGAAAGTTTGTTTGAGGTCCATCACACTGTGCATGCACCATTATACTGTTTGCAGGGCTAGTGGGGGCCATTACACAGTGGAAGAGGTGTGAGGCCATTATACTGTATATAGGTCCATTATACTACATGTAGGGCTGTGTGGGGTTCACAGTTGGGGATCATACTGTGTTGGAATCACTTTCTAGATTTTCACAAACATGACCCCAGGGCCATCCCATACCAATGGGAGGCTTTGAAAGGAGTTATACGGGGAGTATTCATACAATAGGGGGCCCGGCTGAAGAGAGAGAGGGAGACTAACATTGTGGGTTTGTTGACTTGTATCCAAACTCTGGAGTTGGATCATAAACGGACTAGAGATGCTGGGGTGCTGGCTGATCTCCTCCGGGCACGCTGTGAGTTGAGTGCCTTGTTGGACACGACGTTAGCACGACAGAGGGACCGCTTTCATAAATTTCTGTACAAGTACTCTGATAAACCAGGGAGAGCTCTGGCGAGGTTTTTGCACCCCCGTGCCACCTCCACTTATATCCCTACCATAAGGTCTGCTGTGGGTGAACTGGTCCATTTTCCAGAGGAGATTGTGGACTCATTCAGAGCATATTATGACTCTCTCTACAATTTAAGCGGCCCGTTGTCTGATATGTCCCCTTCCGAGTTTCAAGCACGGGTGGACGACTACATCCGGGATACTGAGCTCCCGCCTATGTCGGTGGAGGAGTCTGAGGCCCTGGAGAGTCCCCTCTCGGAACAGGAGGTTTTAGACACAATAAAATCTTTGGCTAATGGTAAAAGCCCTGGTCCTGATGGATTCTCCGCCGCCTTCTATAAGTTATATGCGAATTCCCTGGTCCCCTTCATGACCAAACTGTTTAACTCCATCTCGGCCAGCTGCCCCTTTGCCCCCCAAACGCTGATGGCCACAATCACCGTGATTCCTAAACCGGGAAAAGATCCCCTATTATGTGCAAGCCATAGGCCCATATCCCTCATTAATGTGGATGTGAAGGTGTTCGCGAAAGTGTTAGCTGGTAGAATGAACCCTATTCTCCCTGGGTCCATCCATAGTGATCAGGTGGGCTTTGTGCCACACAGGGAGGCTAAGGATAACACGGTGAAGACATTGCTTCTAACTTCGTACATGCGCACGGGGAAGGTACCAGCATGCTTATTATCTATTGACGCTGAGAAGGCGTTTGATCGCCTAGGCTGGACCTTTCTACGTGCCTCCCTGAAGCAACTGGGAGTGGGACCTACCATGTTACAGAGGATTTTTGCTCTGTATCATAAGCCTACGGCCCGTCTTAGAGTGAATGGCACCCTTTCCCCGCCCATTGACATAAGAAACGGGACCCGTCAGGGTTGCCCCCTCTCCCCCTTACTTTATATCCTTGCGATGGAGCATCTGGCAGTGGCATTACGGAAGACACCTGATATTGAGGGTCTACGGATTGGCCAACATGAGTTTAAGATATCCCTGTATGCGGATAATTTATTGCTATACATTGCCAACCCCACTGTGGCTTTCCCTGTACTCCTCAGGGAGTTCCGTAGGTTCGGGGAGGTCTCAAATTTTAGAGTCAACTACTCCAAGACGGAAGCGCTCAATGTCTCCCTGCCTGATGATCTAGTCTCTCGGCTCCAGGCGTCCTTCTCTTTTAAGTGGCAGACCGATGCCTTAAAATATTTAGGAGTCTTAATACCGCTGACATTAGCGCAACATATGCTCTGAACTATGTCCCGCTCCTGCAGAAAACTATCTCAGACCTTAAACGGTATAGCAGACCTCAGCTATCTTGGTTCGGTCGGGTGGGAGTGATCAAAATGGATATTTTACCCCGATTCCTCTATCTCTTTCAGACAGCTCCAGTGCAGGTTCCGGATTGCTTTTTCAGGCGCCTGCAATCGGCTATCAATAGCTTTATTTGGGGTACTAGGAAACCACGGACTCGGTTCTCAGTACTAGTGAGACCCAAGACTAAAGGGGGGTAGGCCTTCCTGATTTTAAACGTTATTATCAGGCAGTCTTGCTCTCTAGGATTGTCGACTGGAGGTTCAGTGATGCTCATAAACAGTGGGTGCTCTTGGAGAAACTTTTATCGCCCTCTTCTTTATACTGGCTGCCTTGGCTGGGGGGGACCGGACGCCCACCTGTGTCGAGTTTTGCTCCACTCACACAGATTGTTTTGAAGTTTTGGGATAGATCCTATGTGAAATTACACCTGACCTCTCGACTGAGCAGACTGAGTCCCCTTTTTGACAATCCGGCCTTTCCCCCAGCAATGAATAGGTCTACGTATCTGTGTTGGTCACGACTTGATGGGGTGGGACTGGGTCAGGTGAGGGATAAGCTTGTGGGGCTCTCCAGCGTGCGGGGGTTACGGGGCCCTGGTCTTACGACACCGCTGTCCTGGCTAGAGTTTCTGCAATTGCGAAGCTTTCTCTCCAGTGAGCCGATGGGGGCGCTGACGCCATTTGAGTCCCTGATGCTCCCTACCGAGGGTCCCTCTCACTTGGTTTCGGTGCTCTATGGCCTGGTCTTGAATTCACTTCCCCTACCACACTTGGATTTATGGAGGCTTGGGAGAGGGACCTGGGGATCACCTTTTCTGAGGCGGATAGTTTGAAAATCTTTACTCTTGCACATAAGATGACAATGTCCAGTCAGGCGTAGGAGAGGAATTATAAATTACTGACACGCTGGTACAGGTGTCCCACCCTTCTCCACAGGATTAACCCCGAGATCTCGGACGCCTGCTGGAGATGTGGCTCTGCCACGGGCTCTATGCTTCATATTTGGTGGTCCTGTGGTCCCCTGCAACCCTTCTGGAACTCAGTTTTCGATGCCTTTCATTTGATGACTGGGGTCCGTCATGAACCATCTCCCCAAATGGCCCTACTGTCCCTGATACCCAGTTCGATAGTTTCCGTCAAAAAGGGGATTCTGAGATTCTGCCTAATAGCTGCCAGAGCAGTTATTCCCCGTCATTGGAGGTCCACTGAGGTCCCCTCCACGGTGGAATGGATAGCTGAAATGGATAGATTACATCGTCTGGAGTCACTGGTGGCGGGTGATGGTGATGCCGCATATGAACAGGGACGCACCTGGTTCCTCTGGCAGTCCTTCAAGGAGAGCACAGGGTTCCTTACTTGGCTGCGTACATATTCGTAATTGTCAACTCGTGGGCGTTTAAATTGCTGGGTCTCCCTTACCCCCCCTCTCCTTCCTTACTCCCCTTCTCCCCTACCCCTTTTTTCTTTCTTTCTCTCCTCTTATTTCCACAATTGCCTTTTCATAGGTTCTGTATTCTATATATAAGGTCCTTGTCCAGAGGTGATTCTTAAGATGGGAAACATGTACCCTTTAGGTGCTAGTGTCCTTATTGGACTACTCCTGTGCTGCGCTCTTCGGGAAGTAATGTATCTCTGTATTAAGCCCTGGACATTGTACTGGTTCTTTCTATTGTTTTTACTGTTGAAAATCTCAATAAATATATTTACTGAAAAAATACTGTGTTGGAATCACCATACTTTGCTGGGGTAGTTGAGGATGGGTACAGTAGGGTTATCATACTGAGTATGTGGAGGGTACTGTGGAGGAATTCATGGTGGGAGTATCATACAATGTTTGTGGGGCACTTTTGTTGGCATGATATTTTATGGTCTCAATGAATCTAGAAGCCTCAATACCTCAATAGTAGGAAAATTAATTTGTAAGGGCTGAGGGGACAAAATTAGAACTTCTACTATGGGGCCCCATGATTTCTACCGTAAGTATGCTCCTGCATAGAAATTCTTTCATAGAGGAGAGAAAGAAATGCCCACTAAGATATTGTGTAGTGTACACTCAAGTGGTTATCCGTACCTCCCACTCCTGACTCAAAGACTTCTCCCAAACTGCACCAATTCTCTGGAATGCCATACCCCAAGAAATTAGGACTATCCACAATTTAAACAGTTTTAGGCGCACACCTTTTTAGGACGGCCTATCGTGCTCCCTAATCGAAGTCCTTTATATATATATATATATATATATATATATATATATATAAATATATGTAAATATATATATTATATATATAGCCTATTCACTATTTCTCTGAACATAATCCTCAAACTCCACCGCATCCAAAAGCTCTACAAAGAATGGCTGGTGATGGCTCATGCAGCTATATATCCCCCATTTCTTCAAGATGGCTGGACCATAATTGTAAATAAGCACCTGTACTTTGTGTCACCCCCACCTTTTGTAGACTGTAAGTTCTTAAGGTACCGTCACACAGGGACATATCGCCGGCTATATTGCCGGGGATCGCGGGAGCGCGCATCCCTGACAACATCGCCGGTGAGCTGTCACACTGAGCAACTTACCGGCGATGTCGCCGGCTAGTTGCCGCGGTTATCGCTCGCTGGGTCGCCCAGCAACCCAGCAAGCGATAACCCGCAATGTTGTAGATAGGCGGAATCGCCCGTAACATTGCGGGTTGCCGCGTTAGACAGGGCGATCAGGCAGAATCGCCTGAGCAACATCGCCAGGTTTCCCAACATTGTTGGGAAACCTGGCGATGTGACTCAGGCGATTCATCGCCTGATTATCGCCCTGTCACACGCGGCAATTCGCCGGCGATGTCGCCGCAACCTGGCCACGCCCCTCGGTTGCCGGCAACATCGCCGGCGATATCTCCCCGTGTGACGGTACCTTTATGTGCAAGGTCATCATTATTTTTGGTAATTATTTTTTTTTCTATAACTTATTTATGACTGTTTGTTTATGAACCTTTGAATTGTAAAGCACAGGATGTGTTGGCGCTATATAAATAAAGATTATTATTACTATTCTTGAACTGGTTATTTAAATTTTTATTACCAAGGACCATAACTTAAATTAAAAATCATAAGAATGGGAAGAGACAAAGGGACTATTTAATTTTTATTGAAATAATTAATTCAAAAACATATATATTTTAGAAAAAAATATATACAGCAAAAACACAGAGGAAATTATTAGGCTCTTGTAGGAATCACATAAAGCTTAGTACAAGAGACAGGTGTCTCAAAAGACTAAGCACACATTAAACAAGAAAGTAGTAGTTTGTACTATGAGTTCAGAATGAGATAAATATCAAATGGGTAGTACACAACTTACAAAAATGGGAATGGGTAAATGAGGTAAAGAGCCACAGAGTGCAATCACCATCATATATACCATCTGTGGCACCCCAGAGTCCGGATGCCACTATGTCATTATCTCCCCTGGGGGTAATGTCATACCTGAGAGCATCGGAGGGAACCTGCAACAGGCAAAACCAAAGCAAACAACACCTTTCTGCCTCCAGGCCTGAAAGGGGATACCTAAACCTGGGTTCAGGGTAAGCTCCCCTATAAATTCTGGTCTGGGGCGGAGTTAGTCAGTTCAGTACGGAGCAGTACTGAGGAAGATACCCTGTGGACTAGAGCAGTGCCAAGCTCAACCCCGGATAGCTAAGCCTAGCTGAGTGACCTAAGGCAAGGGTCTGAGGAAGGAGAGGAGAGTTTGGGGAGCAGAGCAGTGTCAAGCTCACCCCCAGAGGAGTAAGCGCCAGAAAACGGACAACAGAGTCCGAGGCTTTGCAGGGCCTAACGACCCAGCAGCCAATGCCGGAGGGCTGGGGATTCCAAGTTCCCCATCCACACCAAGTGCCCAGAGACAAAGCAGTGTGAAGAGCCCAGGAGTAGCTGCCCGTGAAGTGGGGCTAATAAAGGACTCGAGCTGCCTGTCATACTGGCACGTGCAGGAGAGAGGGAGAGAAAGGGCCGCAGCTCAGCTTTAAGCACAGCAGGTACCCACAGGAGAAAGCGCAGCAGAGAGGCCTCAGAACTTGCCGGGTGTGGAGGACCCCGAGCCGCTCCCTGGTTACACGTAGTCGCAGGACAGCATCTATGTGGAACTGGTCTTACCAGTAAAGGATTTGAGGAACCAACAAAACGTGAGTCTGTCTGTTAATGCGTGCCCTCCATCCTGCACCCTACACCCTTCAACATCCACTGCCCTGGGGATCCGCTCCACCTGTGGAAAGCCTCTCCATCCCAGCTGCCCGTCCATCATTCCTAGAAGTTCTGCAGCAGCGGTGGCCACTCATTGCCACAAACCAAGGGTGGCATCACAAATAACTTCCTTATCCATCACCCCTTTCCCTACATTAGCCAAGAACTGCCTTTCACAACTGAACCCAGGGTCACAGAAGCCGGGTCACAACCCTTGTGACTCCCCAGAACTGCTTAACAGCCCGGTTTTGAGTACCCCATGGCCCTGAGGTGTGACAATCAGTTTTTGGCGTCACGAACAGGATCTCATGCCTGACGTATACGGGTACTGTGTGCCACGAACTTTAGTGAACTGTGTGTTTTTTGACTGTCACCATTGTTGAGAGCAGGGAAAAGCAGAGCAGGGAGGAGCATCGGCTGCTACATCTATGGCTGCTCAGTGCTTACAGGCCCTGTGATGATGTCACATGGAGAGGAGGAGACAGGGGTCACATGATCAGCTCGACAGTGTATGCAGGAGTCTGCTGTGCTGGTTGTCATGGTGCTGGATGAGGTGAAGTTAATCTGTGGGGTCTGTGGTATTTACAGTGTGGATGTAGCAGAGCCGAATCTGTACAAGGTGTATGGAGCGGAGCCGGTTTGTATGAGGTGTACGGAGCGGAGCCGAGAGTGTACGGGTGTACGGAGCGGAGCCAAGAGTGTAACAAGAGTGTACGGAAAACAGAGCCGAGAGTGTACGAGGTGTACAGAGCGAGCCCAGAGTGTACGAGGTGTACGAGCGGAGCCAGCGTGTACGAGGTGTACAGAGCGGAGCCAGGTGTTTGAGGTGTACAGAGCGGAGCCCAGAGTGTACGCTGTGTATGGAGCAGAGCTGCATGTGTACAAGGTGTGTGTACCAGTAGTGACTCCTGCAGATGCTGCTCCTGCTCCTAGAGTCCCGGCCGCCTCTGCCGGCAGCATTCTTCTCCAGAGTCTGCCGCAGGTGTCTGCCCTTTGCAGCTCAGCACATGATGTCATCACTGAGCACCGGTGTACTGAGACATGCAGTGCAGATGCTGGGGAGAATGGAGCAGAAGAGATGTAAATATTTACTTCTTTTTTTAATCAGTGAGTACACTATTGGGAAATTATGTAATGGGCAATATAATATAGGATGACTATGAGGGTGCAATATGCTATATGGAGGATGATGGGGATGCACTATACTATATGGAGGACTATGGGGGTGTATTATACTACAAGGAAGGCTATGGGGGATGCATGATACTATATGGAGGACTATGGGGGTACACTATACAATAATAATAAATCTTTATTTAGCGCCAACATATTCCACAGCGCTTTACAATACAGCGGTTCGTATACAAACGGTCATAGGTAACAATAAAAAATATACAATACAGTAAGTAATTAAAGTAGAGAGTCAATGTAAAAAAAACAATACACTAAGCAGAGAATCAATGTAAAAAGTAAAATAAGCAGAGAAACAGTTGAAAAAATACAGTACAGTAATTAGATACAATACAATAAGCATAGAATCAATATAAAAAGTACAATACAATAATTAAAGCAGGAGGTGGAGGACTATGGAGGTGCACTCTATTATATGGAAGACTATGGAGGTGCGTTATACTATATGGAAGACTATGGGGTGCATTACAATGTATGGAGGGTTATGGTGGTGCATTATAATATATGAAGAACTATGGATGATGTATTATAATATATGGAGGACTATATGGAGCCAATTATACTATACTAGATGGTAGCCCGATTCTAACACATCGGGTATTCTAGAATATGTAGGTGTGCAGCAGTGTGGGTGTACGGCGGTGCGGTTGTGCGAGTGTGCAGCGGTGACCCCCTCAGTTCTCACCCGCTCCAGGCTTCTGTCCAGCCGCCTCTCACCCTAGCATGTCTTCTTCTTCTTCCTCCAGCATAGACGTCAACAATTCCAAGGCCTCAGGGGGTGGAGTTAACAGGCGGCGTCATAGTAGGTGTGTCCAAGCGCATAGCCCTGATGTGGTGGGCGTGCCCTTGTTCACGGCCATTACGACACCCCCTTTGTTGCTCCACCCCCACCCCCCGCGGCCTTTGAATTTCTGGAGTCTACGCCACGAAAAGAAGAAGAAGAATGGCGGGTGAGCAGCGGGCAGATGGAGAATGGAGCGGTGGCCTGGAGGGAGCGTGGAGCGAGTGAGCAGCGGGCAGGAGACCGAGCAGAGGGGGGCCGCTGTAAGGGAAATCCCGCATCGCTGATTGGTCGCGCTCAGCCAGCCGCGAACAATCAGCGACGCGGGTTTTGCGTTAGAGACAGTGTGACGTGAGTGCAAGGTGAGTGCAGGGCTAAGTGTGAGATGAGTGCAAGGTGAGTGTAGGGCTAAATGTGAGGTGAGTGCAAGGTGAGTGTGACGTGAGTGCAGGGCAGAGTGTGACGTGAGTGCAGGGCAGAGTGTGACGTGAGTGTAGGGCAGAGTGTGACGTGAGTGCAGGTGAGTGTGAGTGGTGGGTGAGTGTGAGTGCAGAGTAAGTGTAAGGTGGCTGTAAGTGGTCTGCAGTACCTGGCTCCTGGTGCTGTGTGCGTTTAGCTTAAGGACCTCTGGTGCCATGATTGTGACATCATCAGAGGTCCTGTAAGTATAGAGCCCCCGTCACACATAACGACGCACCAGCGATACAATAATGATACGACCTGGCCGGGATCGCTGGTGTGTCGTTTTCACATCGCTGTTCATTTGCAATAGCAGAACAGGAAAGCCGACATTGAATTCGGCTTTCCCGCCCGCTATGTGAGTGTAGCGCTGTCGTCTCTGTCACGGCAATCCTGCATCGCCAGCGCTTTTTTTGTAAAAAACATATTTGCCAGTACACATTTCAGATTAATTTCCCCTATGCACAGGGTGCAGAAAGACTCTCTGCCAGACCAGAGGGGGTGGGGTTGTTGTCGGCGGCTGCAGGTGAGGAGCGGGGGGAATTGCTGTTGGCGGCCACAGGTGGGTGGGGTGGGGGTGCTGTCAGTAGCCGCCACTGGGGATTTTACCTTATGCAGTCAATGCACGTCACACAGGGAGCTGGCTGCATGGTGCAGGCGCCGCCACCTCTGCTCCGCGGCTCCCCCTGCCTCCTTGCCGCCTGAGCCTAAAGGCTCGTATTGACCATTGGACAGTGCGACCCTGCCTATGCATGCACACGTCCCTATGCATGGCACACGTCCCCTATGCGTGGCACACGTCCCCTATGCGTGGCACACATCCCCTATGTGTGGCACACATCCCCTATGCGTGGCACACGTCCCCTATGCATGGCACACGTCCTTTATGCATGGCACACGTCCCCTATGCATGGCACACGTCCCCTAAGCATGTCACACGTCCCTTATGCATGGCACACGTCCCTTATGCGTGGCACACGTCCCCTATGCATGGCACACATCCCCTATGCATGTCACACGTCCATTATGTATGGCACACATCCGCTATGCGTGGCACACGTCCCCTATGCATGGCACATGTCCCCTATGCATGGCACATGTCCATATGCATGGCACACGTCCATTATGCATGGCACACATCCCCTATGTGTGGCACACATCCCCTATGCGTGGCACACGTCCCCTATGTATGGAACACATCCGCTATGTGTGGCACACATCCTCTATGCGTGGCACACATCCATTAAGCATGGCACATGTCACCTATGCGTGGCACACGTCCACTATGCGTGGCACACATCCCCTATGCAGGGCACATGTCCCCTATGCGTGGCACACATCCCCTATGCGTGGTACATGCCCCCCTGTGTTAGATATGGCCCCCATGCTGCTCTATTCTTCCCTCCTCCAGGGCTGATCTCCCGGTCTCTGATCGGGCAGAGATGATGCTGCAGAGCTCCTCCACTTCCTGGTTCTGTGCGGTCATGTGATCGGCACAGCAGAGAGTGACATCATCTCTGCGTGCGATCACAGCAGCAGCCAGGAGACCGGAGAGACACCGGGAGATCAGCGCTGGAGGAGGAGCCAGGGGGTAAGTATAGAGTTTATTATTTTACTATGGCAGCAGCATGGGGGCCATATCTAAAACACACGGGGGCATGTGCCATCACAGGGGGGCACAGGACCATATAATATGCGCCGCTCCCCCAGCCTATCACCGCGGTTCGGTTTCAGCATCATGGTGATGGAGAGCGGCTATGCATATTATATGAGCGAGAGCAGGAGATCTCTGGGCTCCCTCCTGCAGCCTCCCCCAGCTCACATTTTACGGTACGCCGTACCGTCACAAGAAAAGCACTGTCTGTCGCTGTCGCCAGGCTTTGAATTTGCGCACCTATTTGCATAGTTTGCGCTCATGAGTGGCCTGTCTGGCGCGCGATTTTGGCTTCAGACAGACGCCTTAGACAATTATATAGTAGATGGAAGCCATTATAATATATGGAGGGCTCTGTGGAGGGCTATGAGGGAGCCTCTATACTTTATGCAGGGCTATTTGAGGGCTGTGTTGGGGCCATTATACAGTGTGAAGAGGTTTAGGGGTCATTACACTGTATATAGGTCCATTATATTGTATGGAGGGCTGTGTGGGGGTCACAGTTGGAGATCATACTGTGTCAGGGTAGTTGAGGGGCTTACAGTAGGTTCATCATACTGTGCGCATGGAGGAATTCACTATGGGGGATCATACAGTGTTTGTGAGGAACTTCTGTTGGCATAATACTTTATGGAGGCAATGAAAGAAGGAATCTAGGGGCTTCAATAGGTGAAGAATTACTTTGTAAGGGCAGCAACGTTTTAACGTTGTGAGATATGTATGTATCTATGTGACCTAACCAAATATGTTTATGGGGGGAGCCCTATTAGAACTTCTGCTATGAAGTCCCATGATTTCTATGTGCGCCCCTGGTGCAGGATACATTGTCCCTTTCACATATGCCTCTGCTGCAGCACTGATTGGCCATAACTTACACACCACATCCAATGCTGTCCCTCGGTACATACAGGTATCCAGCCATGTTTCTCCTGAGCGGATGGTCGGTGACGCTCATCCTCCTTCCTGCTCCCACATTCTTTGCTCAACCCAATCGGAAGGCCCCTGCTATTAGCTCTGGACAGCCCCGTGTGCGGTGCTTATGATTGGCTTAGCGTTTCGGGAGAAGGAGGAGTGGTCTGTTGGGGAAGACGCGTCATTTTCCCAGCTTAGTGCAGTGGCGACTTGTTGATGCTCAGACTGCAGTCATTGTATGTGGTGTGTGGATGGTGCCGTAAGGTGGACATATCTGACTAGTTAGTGCCAGGCAACCGCCACATTGGAGCCACCCAGAGTTTTGTAGGCGTGTGCCAGAGATACCGTATATACTCGTGTATAAGCCGAGTTTTTCAGCCCAAAAATTGGGCTGAAAAGTTCCCCCTCGGCTTATACACGAGTCAATACGGTAATGGCCCCCAAATGCTGGCACTCGCCCCCCCTGTGTGGTAAGGGCCCCCCCCGCTGCTTAACTTACCATCCCTGGTCTTCTGCACTGCACCGCGCTGGTCTTCTGTGCTCCGTCCTCCATGCTCCGAGTCCCGTCCAGCTGCATCCGGGATCCCCGGCCGTCGCGCGATGACGTCATCATAACTGCGACGGCCGGGGATCCCGGATGCAGCCAGACGGGACTCGGAGCATGGAGGACAGAGCACAGAAGACCGGCGCGGTGCAGTGCAGAAGACCAGGGATGGTAAGTTAAGCAGCGGGGGGGGGCCCTTACCACACAGGGGGGGCGAGTGCCAGCATTTGGGGGCTGCTGTATACCCCTGGGGCTGCTGTATACCCCTGGGGCTGCTGTATTACCCCTGGGGCTGCTGTATTACCACTGGGGCTGCTGTATTACCACTGGGGCTGCTGTATTACCCCTGGGGCTGCTGTATTACCACTGGGGCCGCTGTATTACCCCTGGGGCTGCTGTATTACCCCTGGGGCTGCTGTATACCCCTGGGGCTGCTGTATTACCACTGGGGCTGCTGTATTACCACTGGGGCTGCTGTATTACCCCTGGGGCTGCTGTATTACCACTGGGGCTGCTGTATTACCTCTGGGGCTGCTGCATTACCCCTGGGGCTGCTGTATTACCACTGGGGCTGCTGTATTACCACTGGGGTCTGTATATACCACTGGGGAGGCTGCTGTATACCACACTGCTGGGGGCTGCTGATACCTGTGCTGGGGTCCACCCTCGGCTTATACACGAGTCAATAGGTTTTCCCAGGTTCTGGGGGCAAATGTAGGGGGGTCGGCTTATACACAGGTCGGCTTATACACGAGTATATACGGTAATAAGTTGGCAATCAGTGCTGCCTCCTGTGCTATAAAAATGCAGGACTGTGTCTGCCTAAGGACCACCGCTCTGCTGCCATCATTGTGTGTCTGTATGCTTGTGCCAAGCCTGCCATTGTCATTAATTATCCTTGCTCTGGATTCTTCTGTTTGGTTCTTGTATGTGCATATGATGGCGCTGACATCATTGTGTTTGGACAACTTTTTTCTATTTCTTTAAATTAAAACGTCCACTATCGTGCTTATTTTTACAGGATAGATATAGATCTGTATGCACCAGATTTATTTCCACGGATTTAAAAAATTTACTAGTGGGTTGGGGCGCTGTTTTACAGTTCGCCTCAGACAGCACAGAGGCTAGGTTCACCCTTGGTTCCAATATCGCTTCGATTTTTAACAACTGTCTTATTTCACCCTTATTCGTATGTGTTTGAGAAATGGGTTTGGCTTAAAATGGGTGTGGTTTTTATATTAAAATGGGTGTAGTTTATAAATGGGTGTGGCTTAAAAATGGGCATGGTTTCTCTACACACAAAGACAGAACCTGTTGTTAAAAATTTGAATCCCACCCCTGCAGTACATTACTAGTAATACTCCCCACTTCTAGCACCTGCAAATAAGCCTTCAATCGCGGTCTTCTCCTCACTTACGGGGTATGGCCTTTGCGTGTTTACTGATGCTGTACATGTGTGATGCTGCTACTAAATGAATTTTAGGTACTGTAACTGATGAACTTCCTGCACGTTTGTATACTGTATATACCATAGAACTGCAATTAATTGCAGAACAATAATAATTTTATGTGAATATAGTAAATATTATTGGGTTGTGGAACAAATCATCTGCATTTCAATTATTTCTTATGGGAAAATTTGCTTTGATATACAAGTGATTTGGATTACAAGCACATTCCCGTAACAAATTAAGCTCGTAATTCAAAGTTCCACTGTATATATTTCTAGGTACTTGCATAGCAGAACCATTTTCTTCACTGAAATACAGATGGTAACCATTCAAATTCCCAAGGATGCCTACATACTTGGTCAACTTCATAGAAAGCCAGTTAGATTGTTCTTGAAGAGGAAACTGTAGTTGTCAAAAGAAACCCATGCAAACACATGGAGGATTCATGCAGATTAAAAACTCATGTTCCCAGAGCTGCAAGACAACAGAGCTAAGAAATTAGAATGCAGCCAATGATATTTCAATATAATAGCAGTTTCTAAAGCTGCTACCTTTAATATTACAATAGTTCTCTAACAATGAAAGATTCAACTACAATATTTCCAGCAGGTGGCAGTGTATGACTATATTTTTTTAGATAATTCCAGGAGGAAGTTGAAAATAGATCCTACAATTATTAAAGTCTAGATAAGCTCTAATAGAAATATGCCTATTTTACAAACAAAATTAGAGAAAGCTCATCAGTACTGAATTGATTTCAGCTGGACCGTGGGTTACTCAGAACCAGGTCCTCTCGTCGTCTGGGGCTGCAGGATGTCACAGTGGTGTGAACAGGTCCGTGATCCCCTCGTGGGCGAGCATTTAAAAGAAAGGGGGTTGAAAAATGGATAAAATAAAATATGCAAAAAAAAAGAGT